>PUFA01000331.1:600000-1173458 GCA_003508835.1 Eonycteris spelaea
TATTAGCACTCACCTCTCTCTCATTACATTACCATCCTGTGGCAAACAACTCCAAGACTCCCTATAATCATGCTAGATTTTGGTCTCACTTCAGCCAGCTGAAGACAGAAGGCTAGAGCAGCAGTTGAATTACAAATGTGCTATACTGTTTGATTTATGCTGGTGTTGTCTGAGATGAGACTGTGATCCCAACGGGAGTATGAAGAGCTATTCAATGGACAGAGTGAGCTCTGGAGTTTCTGTGATGATGGATGGAAGCTGGAGCATGGACTTTCAAGGTTACGGAGCTCCTGGGGAAGAAGGAGACACAGTTTAGGAGGCTCCAGTCAGACATCCTCCCCAGAGAAAGGAGTCAGTGAGGCTGGGATTCTTGGGCCTTAAAACAGAGCCATTCATCCTAGAGCCCAAAGAGGAGGTAGGCTTTAGGTCAGAGCCAGGAACTTGCACTTCCAGGAACCACAAAAGACAAGGAAAGATGTTGTAGCTGAGGTAAGTCATAGTAGAGGGTAGAGACCTCCGATGGTGGGAGAAGGGCCAAAGACAGGAGATGGCAAAGCCTGGGAGAGGTGAGTCTGCAGTGAGGCCCATCATGCAGACAATGGTCAGCCTGAAATTTGATTCTTTTGTATGTACTTTCTCCCTCATTTGTTCATCCACAAGGGCTCTTCTGTGGCATTCTGTACTCATCACTGGGGAAGGAGCAGTGAACAGGATGCAGTCTTTCAATCTAATGGACAATAGTCTGGTGGGGAAATAAATGTTAAGCAGATTATTTTAGGACTGCACTGACTAAAGGGAAGGTCAGGGTGCTATGGGAGAACATGGCATGTCTAATCTAGTCTGGAGCAGTAAGAAAATGCTTCCTGTGGGTCCTGACACTCAAAACCAAGACCTAAATATAAATAGAAGTTAGCTAAATGAGAGGGTAGGGGTGGGAATTTGGTGGGGAGACCATTATAGTTTCAGGCAGAGAAACTAATAAGTGCAAAGGTTGTGGAGGTTAGGAGAAGCAGAAGGCTCCTAGAAAGCTGAAAGAAGATCTGTGTGGCCTGAGTGAGGAAAAAGGGGTACAGGATGAGGGTCAAGAATAGGCAGAGGCCAGGGCACACTCCAGGCCAGGTTTAGTCTTTGAGCTTGCTCATGAAGACAATGGAAGCCATTTCAAAGGTTTAATCAAGGGAATGGAATGACCAGATTTATGACTTCAAGATGTCCCCAATAGATGCTGGAGAATGGGTGAGGGTAAGGGAGAGCTATAAAAATTGTGGTTTTGAATCCTATATGATCGCTGAGGTCACCATAAGATAAGGTACTCTGGATATGAGTAATGAGGAAAGAACCTGGATCTTAGGAATGAGGTCCAGAGAAAAACTCTTCTTTCTGGTCCCCTGGTCGTGGCATTAAAAAAGTTAGCCACAGTCTCTAACCGGGGTACAAACTAAGCTAAAATCTGCTGTCTTTTTCTTGCTTCTGCTCAGAGTGGGAGAGTTAGAAACTTCTGCCTGTCTGGCCCTCTGTCCTGGTTCCTGCCAATTTTTCCACATAGGGCATCTTTGGAATTGCACCTCTATGTGTAACAATGGCAGGAACCACTACCACTTCCAAGTACTCATGCCAATGCACACATAACCCCGACCAAGGGGCCCTGGGGAGCAAGACCAGCACAGATTGACCCATTTGCTATTCTCCTGTCTTGTGATTCAGATGTTCGTCCTTCCCAGAGTCAGCCCTGCTATTCCAGTACTTTAATCATGCTCCTACTGACAGAGACTGTAGAGGGACAAGATTGGCTTCTTTTTATGAAGTGGTCTATGGCCAGTAATATCTGTATTCTGTACTTATAGACAACAGAAACAGGGGTGTATATGGTCCATAAAAAAGTGGCGACATGTGACATTTAATTCAAGATTAAAGAGAAATCGTTAATTAGAGCTGACTGTGCGCATACAGATGTCACCAGAAACAGCTGTGTGCTATCTGCCAGAGTAGATGCCACCAGCTGGAATAGCTTTCCTTAAGACTCTGGCTTTGCTTTTCTCCACAGCAGGAAGGCAAACTAAGGCTGGAGGCCAACCCATGTGACAGGGAAATGAAATGGAGGCAAAAGTGGCAGCAGATGAGAGGATGAGCAAGCAGCATCTCTTCACCCCTCCCTACTTTTCAGGCTTTATTTACGCTAGCAAAGGCAAGTAACGAATTACTGATAATGGCCTCTTTTAAAGGGAAATTAATTCATAAGAGCAGGTGAGATTCTGCAGACATTTATCTTCCCAGCTCCATGAAGCTGGCTGGGAGATGAGGACGGTAAGGGTGATGATTCATGACCAGTGTCCTTCATCTGTCATTCAGGGCATCCTCAGTAACAGGAAAGAAGAACTGATGGGTTCTCCAACTCAGGTTAGCAGTGTGGTGGGAATCCACTGGCTCCATCTCATTAGCCAGGCCAACAAGGCTGAGAGTCACTGGGACCTGAGTACCAGCACTAACTTGAGGCAAAGAGGCAGTCATTGCGAGGGACAGGGCAGGATAAATTCACTTTGCCAAAATGCTCTTACCCTTAGATGCTGGAGAGGAAGAAGGCCTGCCTCAGGGCATATTAGGACTCTTTCTGGAGACTAGAAGCCATGAGTGCTAAGCCAGCACCTTCCAAAAGTAAAGAAAACTCATCTGGGAGTCAGGAGATGCAGCACTAGCCTAGCTCTACCCCTTTCTGCTCCGGGCCCATTTCAAAAGATGAATACATCAAATTGCCACACAAGTGAGCCCCCATGGGCAATATTCAGGCATGTTTTCTTGGACTTGCATGATATTGGCCCACATCGTGTTTTAAAATTGGAGTTCATTGTCAACTTTAAAAGAAATGCAGATAACCTCTCAGATTGCTTCTAAAAAAATTCAAAAGATCTAGCAATTAGCTGGGGCTGAGTACAACTGTTCCCTTATGAAGCATGTACTCTCTCCCCTTTGCCATTGACTCCTTTATTCCCTAATCTCTATCAGTCCTGTTTTGTACCGCCTTAGATCCTCTCAGCTCGATCGTTCTCCAGTATCAAAGGCCTTTGCTGCTTCCAGCACTGGATGGGTTCTGCCTTGAGGAAGCTCCATACTGTTTCCCAATAGTGGCTGTTCCAATTTGCAGTCCCACCAGCAGTGTATGAGAGTTCCTTTTTCTCCACATCCTCTCCAGCATTGTTGTTACTTGTCGTGTTGATTATAGCCATTCTGACAGGTGTGAGATGGTATCTCATTGTGGTCTTGATTTGCATTTCCCTAATAGCTAGCGATGTTGAGCATCTTTCATATATTTTTTGGACATTTGATGTCCTCTAGGGAGAAGTGTCTGTTCAGGTCCTCTGCTCATTTTTAATTAGATCGTTGTTTTTTCATTGTTATTGAGACGTATGAGTTCTTTGTATATTTTGGGTATTAGGCCCTTATCAGAGGCGTTGCTTGCTAATATATTTTCCCATTCTGATGGCTGTCTCTTTCCCTTGTTGAAGGTTTCTTTTGCTGAGCAGAAGCTTTTTAGTTTGATGTAGTCCCATGCGTTTATTTTTGCTTTTACTTCCCTTGCTTTTGAGGTCAAATTCATAAAATCATCATTAAGTTCAAGGTCCTTGAGATTCATTCCTATGTTTTCTTCTATGCATTTCATTGTTTCAGGTCTTATATTCAACATAACAACAGTCTGATTTCATTCTTTTGCAGGTGGCCTTCAGATTTCCCAGCACCATTTATTGAAGAGACTTTCCTTTCTCCACTGTATGGTTTTTGCATTTTTGCCAAAAAATTCTTTGCCCATATAATTATGGTTTACTTCTGGGCTCTCGATTCTGTTCCACTGGTCTGTGTGTTGTTTTGCTGCCAGTACCATGCCGTTTTGATTACTGTTGCTTTGTAATATAATTTGAAGTCAGGCAGAAGTGATGCCTCCAGCCTCCTTCTTTTTTCTCAAGATAGTTTTGGCAATTCAGGGTCTTTTGTGCTTCCATAGGAATCTGATGATTTTTTTGTTCTATTTATTCAAAAACTCCCGATGGGATTTTGATGGGGATTGCATTAAATTTGTAATATGGTCATTTTAAACTATGATGATTCTTCCAATCCAAGAACACGGAATATCTTTCCATTTCTTTGCCTCTGCTTTTGATTTCTTTTAATAGAGTCTTATAGTTTTCATTATATAGGTCCTTCACATGTTTCGTTAAATTTATTCCTAGGTATTTTATTCTTTTTGTTGCAATTGCAAAAAATTTTTTCCGCTTCTTTTTTCTGACACTTTTGTTAGAGTATAGGAACGCTATGGATTTTTAAATGCATTGATTTTGTATCCAAAACTTTACTGTATTTGCTTATTGTTTCTAGTAGTGTTCTTGTGGAGTCTTTAGGGTTTTCTATATAGAATCATGTCATCTGCCAAATAGTGACAGTTTGACTTCTTCGTTTCCTATTTGGATGCCTTTTATATCTTTCTCTTGTCTGATTGCAGTCGCTAGGACCTCCAATGTTATACTGAATAACAGTGGCGATAGTGGACATCCTTGCCTTGTTCCTGATCTTAGAGGGAAGGTTTTTAGTTTTTCACCATTAAGTATAATGTTGGCTGAGGTTTGTCTTATATGGCCTTTATTATGTTAAGGTACTTTCCTTCTATACTGATTTTGTAAGTGTTTTGATCATAAATGGATGCTGTATTTTGTCGAAGGTTTTTCTGCATCTATTGATATGATCATATGATTCTTATTTTTTAATTTGTTTATGTGTATATCACATTAATCAATTTGCATATGTTGAACCATCCCTGTGCCCCTGGGTTGAAGCCCACTTGATTGTGGTGTATAATCTTTTTAATATGTTGCTGATTTGTTTGCTAGTATCTTATTTAGGATTTTTGTATCTGTGTTCATGAGAGATATTGGTCTGTAGTTTTCTTTTTTTGTGTTATCTTTCCAGGTTTTGGTATCAGTAATATTGGCCTCATAAAATGATTGGGAAGTATTGCCTCTTCTTCAATTTTTTGGAAGAGTTTGAGGAGAAGAGTATTAAATCGTCTTTGAATGTTTGGTAGAATTCACTGGTGAAGCCATCTGGTCCTGGACTTTTACTTTTTGGTAGGTTTTTGATGATTGTTTCAATTTCCATACTGCTGATTGGTCTATTTAGATTTCCAGTTCTTCTTGATTCAGTCTAGGAAGGTTGTATTTTTCTAAGTACTGGTCCATTTCTTCTAGGTTATTAAATTTGGTTATATACTTTTTCATAGTATTCTTGATGATCCTTTGTATTTCTGCAATATCAGTTGTAATTTCTCCTCTTTCATCCCTGATTTTGTTATTTGTGTCCTTTCTCTTTTTTCTTTAGTGAGTCTAGCCAGAGTTTGTCAATTTTATTAAACTTCTCAAAGAACCAGCTCTTTGTTGCATTTAGTTTTTCCATTGTTTTTTTTTTCAATTTTATTTATTTCTGCTCTAATTTTGATTATTTCTCTCCTTCTGCTGACTTTAGGCTTCCTTTGTTCTTCCTCTTCTAGTTTTTGAAGATGAAGCGTTAGATTGTTAATTTGGGCTTGTTTTGTTTTTGGAGGTAGGCCTGTAATTATATGAACTTTCCTCTTATGACCGCTTTTGCTGTGTCCCCAAAATTTGATATGTTGTACTATCGTTATCATTCATTTCTATATATCTCTTGGGCTCTCTTTTTATTTCTTCCCTGACCCAGTAATTCTTCAGTAGCATGTGGTTTAATCTCCATGTATTGTGGTACTTCCCGCTTTCTTTATGCAGTTGATCTCTAGTTTCAACACATTATGATCAGAGAATATGGTTGGTAAGATTTCAACCGTCTTATATTTGTCGAGGCTATCTCTGTGTTCCAGCATGTGGTCGATTCTTGTGCATTAGAGAAGAATGTATAAGCGCTGTTTTGGGGATGGAAGGCTATGTAAATGTCAATTATGTTTCAGTTGGTCTAATGTGTCATTTAAGGTGTTATTTCCTTATTGATTTTCTGTTTGGATGATCTCTCCATATTGGACAGTGGGGTATTAGGTCCCCTACTATGATAGTGTTTTGGTCTGTTTCTCTCTTTAGTTCTGTTAGTAATTGCTTTACGTATTTAGGGGCCCCCTGATTGGAGCATAGATATTAATAATTGTTACGTCTTCTTGGTGCATGATTTCCTTTGTCATTATGAAGTGTCCCTCGGTATCTTTCTTTACGTTTTTTATTTTGAAGTCTAGTTCATTCCGCTACTTCTGCTTTTTCTCTGAATGCCATTTGCTTGAAATATCATTTTCCACCTTTGCACTCTGAGGTCATATTTGTCTTTGGGTCTGAGATTGTCTCCTGGAGGCAGCACATGGTTGAGTTTTGTTTTTAGATCCAATCTGCAACTCTGTGCCTTTTTATCAGTGAGTTCATTCCATTTACATTTAGGGTGATTATTGAAATATGAGGCCTTCTTATAGCCATTTATCATTTTGCTTTCTGGCAGCTCGATGGCTTCCTTGTCCTTGTGTTTCTGTTTTCTTTATTTTGGTTGGCTTTTATGGGTTTTGCCTCTGCTTCTTCTGTTTTATGTTAGATACTTCAGTTCTGAATCTTTGGTGTGTGGCTACCGTTACGAATGTGTAAAGGACAGTTATATATCTGCAGTTGTCCATTTTATTTTGCATGTGCCTTATCTCCTTTCCCCTCTGCAAATGTGGATCTTTGAATCCTCCCCTTTTCAGTCATTGTTACCTCAATTTGTCCCTATGTATGCTGAACGTCCATTATTATCTTGCTATAGCAATTCATTTCTTATTATTTAAGCTAGAATGCCCTATTCTTAGTAAGGGTTGCACTCCTCTGCTTCTAGTTGCCTGATCATCCTTGACTCCTAATTATGTTTTTTTCTTTTGTCATTTTGTTTTAGGTGAGCTGACCCTTTTCAGTCTTTCCTTTGGTCTCATAGCGGAGAATTCCCTCGATTTTTGTTTGTCTGGAAAGGCCTTAATTTCTCCTTTATATCTAAAGGAGAGCTTAGCTGGATACAGTATTCTAGGTTGGTAGTTCCTTACACATATTAGTTTAAATATTTGATTCCATTCCTTTCTAGCTTATAAGGTTTTGTGCTGAGAAGTTCGATGATAATCTAATGGGTTATTTACCGTTACCTGTTATCATTTTCTTCTCCCTGGCTGCCCTGAGATTTCTATCTTTGTCATTGATTTCGATAACTTTAATACACTGTGTCTTGGCGAAGGCCTTTTGCGGTTAAGATAATTGGGTGTTCTGTTGACTTCTTGAATTCCAAGCTACAGCTCATTCCTTAGATTTGGGAAATTCTCATCAACTGTTGTCTGAACATGCTTCTACTCCCCGCTCCTTTTTCTCGTCTTCAATAACATCCATTATTCTTATGTTTCTTCTCATGATGGTATCAGCTAGCTCTTGTATTATTTCTCTTCATTATTTTTCATTCTTTCGGTTCTCTCTTCTTTATTCAGATTTATTTCTAGATTCTGTCTTCGATATCACTGATCCTTTCCTCCATTTGGTCGACTCTATTTCCCAAGCTTGCTATTTTATTTTTCAACTCTTGCAGTGTGTTCTTCATCTCCAGAAGATCTATTCTGTTCTTTTTGAGGGTTTCAATCTCTTTACTCTGCTCAACTATTTGTTTTTTTTTTTTTTTAATTTCTGAAATTGTTGATATGATTTGTTTCGGAACTTGCTGAGTTTTTTCGGAAGTACCATCCTGAATTCTCTGCCATTTAAGTTGCATATTTCTATGTCTGTAAGCTTATTTTCTGGAGACTTTCCTCTTTCTTTCTGAGATGCCTTGTCACCTTGCTTACTTATGGTGTTTAATGGACTAATTCTCTGCCTGGGCATTAATGGAAGTGTATTCTGTTGTTTTTCCAGAAAGGTTTATTATATAAAGGTCCCTCTTTAGCCTGTTGCAAAGAAGGCTCTTTCTGTTGGTTTCCAGTAGGTGGCGTCTATGTCTCTAGGATCCTTGCTTTATATAATGCCTAAAGTACCTGTGGTAGCTCTTATGTGCAGATCTCACTCTCAGACATGCTGGTGTGCAGTTTGGTGTTTTTTGTTGAGTTTTAGATGTTCAGCTTATTGTTGTTTCAAAAGGAGGAGATCTGGGTTGGTCCTCACTCCGCCATGTTTTCCGTTGAAATGTGGCTCATAGCACTGATTGCCTTCTAGGAATTGTAATGTGGCTTACAGGGCTGGCCGCTTTTGCTGCGATGGAAAAGACCACTTACAACAATGGCCGCCCAGCTGTGAACATTCGGTTCTGAATCAGGTTCTGAATAACTCGTTGCTGAGTTTGACAGCAAGTTAATAACAATACCTTGGGCAATCTGCAGGTGGGTGGGGCGGGTCTCAGATAGACAGTGGCAGTTCAAGTCAATACAGCCTCGGTCTTGCTGCTAGTTTGGCAACTATTTTAAGTTTCTGCAGAATAGCCAGATCAAGCAAGACCAACTGCTGTCTGGGACTGGTCTACAAGTCGCGGATATCTGTCCAAGTTTGTGTTGGCAGCCGCAACCTGTCTGACCTTATCTCTGAAATGGGGCTTAACAGCATGCTGGCCACTGTAGCTGGATTAGAAAGCTGCTCACAACAATGGCCACCCAGCTGGGAATACTTTATTCTGAATCACTCAGCTCAGGGCTTGCAGCCAGCCAAACAAACTGCTCCTGGCAGTCTGTAGGTTAGGGGGGGGGGGCTAATCCCCTCAGACCAGAGTCTCCTATGGCTCTGTGGGAGGGTCTGCACAATCAAGCTGGTGTAGTCTGTAGGAAGCCAGACTAAGGCACAATGGTAGCTGCTTTTCCAGCCCTCTTTCTGACTGCAGGTAATGGAGATTTTTCAGAATGAAACCTGCGTGAGGCTCAGATCTTCTGCCGATGTCCTGAGTGAGTGTCTATAGGTCAGAAAACCTTTACGTGGGTCCTTCAAAGGGACATCTAGGAGCTCAGTCGCCTTCCATCTCACCCAGAGGCTGAAATCCCCTCTAGTTTCTCCAGTCAGAGTTATTGGAATCTCTTCTCCCTGGCTGGGACCCTGGGCTGGGAGCCCCCAGATGTGACCAGGACCCCCCTCTCCTTTTAGAAGAGCCCTCTGCAGCCTCGCTCTCCCTCCCGGTGATCTCCACCACCATGGGTGCACGTCCAGCCTGATTCGGGACTTTGTCTCTCCTACCGGCTTTGATGTGTCTTCTTTATATAATCAGATGTAGATGTTATGATCAGCTGGACTTCAGTGATCTCCACATTGATATTTTATAATTTGGTTTGTAATTTCAATGTGGTCCTGGAGGAAATGAACCCTGCTTTTACCTAGTTCACCATATTCCCGCCTGAGAGCATTTCTGTGACATCATTTGCATGTATTTGCATTTCCTATGCTGTCATCTATCCCAGGGTCTGCAATCTCTGGCCAGCAGGCTGGTTTTTCTTTGGCAAGCAACCTGGAAGTCCTCACACCCCCAGTCATCCTTGCCATGGACTCTGCTGCTATATCCTCCAATCTTAACAGACCCCCCTCAGACTGGTGGCTTTGTTTTCCTGCTCATTGATAGCCACCTGGGCAATGTCAGCTCAATTGTTAGTCATATTTCTCTGTACTCAGGCAGAGTGTGCAGTGGATCCTGCTCCTCCCTCATCTCATGCCCACCCCCGCTGTCCCCATCCCACCCCAAGTGGAAAGACCTTGTTTAATCTGGCATTTGTTTGTTCATTCATTCAATTGACTTACTGAGCATTTATTAAATTCCAGGTGCTGTGCTAGGTATTGAGAATGCAAAGAAAGTAAAGGGGCTATCCTAAGATGTTTCCTCATTCATCATGTCTAGGGATCCAACAACCTGGAGCTGGGTTATTTCCACTGTCTTCATTCTACCATTCCTCACTCTGACCTGAAGTTTCAATGGCTCCACCTTCAGCACCACACCTAAACTCGACTACTAGGTGTTCCCAGTCCACCCATTGGAAGTGGTACCCGAACCTCTTCCAGCAGCATGAGCCCTTCCTCTTTGGGAGACAATGTGGGTGGAGCTGTGGGCCACGCCCAAATAGGATGACTGAGCCTAGCCTCTGTACTTCCTTGGGGCTGAAAGGGGCTTCTCACTCCTGTGGGCTGGTTGGGTCTCAACGATGGTTTTCCTTATTGACTTTTGTGTAAAAATGTGGAAGACAGGGCAGCCAGGAACAAAAAATGACAGCTAAGTTACATGGATGAAGCACAGAGTTAGTGGCAGAAAGTCCAAGTTCAAGACAAGAGTCTAAAAGGCCCTGTCCTGGGACTGCTAGGAGACTATGGTCATGGCTCAACCTCTCTGAGCAGGGCTGTGTTTTGACCAATTCTCAAGAGTCCAAGAACTCCAACAAAAGTCCAAAGGCTTGGTCGGGCAAGGACAGCTTCCCCTTCCAGTTCTGCAAAGATACAGACTCCATTAACATCTTTGATCCCAGTGGTCTCTCTTTCTTGGTTTCCTATTTCTGTCAGAGGCTTCTGAGTTCTTCCCATTCCTCCAGGCTATAAGTCTCACTCTTCTAGGACACCACACTCCCCTTTATTCCAGCACAAATCCAGTAAATCACCACACCTTCTCCTGTCCTGCTCCCTATGCTACCATACTAGTTGAGGTTGAAATAACCTCTTGCTGGCACCGTTACTGCATCCTCTTAGCCAGTCTCCCTGTCCTTTGATCTAACTTAGTCTACAGTTAGATTAAATTTCTTTAAACAACATTTCAGCACCTTTTCATTCAAAACCTTTCAGTTCCTTCTTAAAGCCCATAGAATAAAGTCACTTTCATTCCTGTTGCCATAGAGTTTTTTGTTTGTTTCTGATTTTGTTTTTTGTATCACCTAGTGCAATTCCTACTACAAAAAAATGATGATGGCTAACATTTTGATATAATTACCATGTGCCAAATACTGTTTTAAGTATTTTATATGTATTATCTCATTTAATCCATTCATCAACCATGGGAGGTAACTATTAGTATTACATTTTACAAATTAATAAACTAAGGCACAAAAATAATTAAGGAACTTGCCCTAAATCCCACAGCTAGTAAGTGGTAGAGCTGGGATTTGAACTCTGTGGTTTGACCCCAGAGCTCACACTTTCATTCACCATGCAGAATGTTCTCCTAGATGGATAAGGAAAGAAGGAGAGAATCAATACATGCATTCACAAATAAGTAAATAAAAATGAGTGAATGAATGAATGAATAAAGTACTCTACACATAGGTCACCAGATAAATGTACTGAAATATTTTTAAAATAGTTTTATTCTACCTTCTTCTGAGTAGAGACAGTATAACATAGTGGTTAAGGACATGGACTAAGGAGTCAGATGGACCTTCGTTTGAATCCCGACACCACCATTTATTGGCCATATAGGTTTGAGCAAATTATTTAAGCTCTGCAAGCCTCTATTCCAGAACTGAAAAATGAGAATTATACTAGCACTATTATGGATGAAATGAAATTATGTGTATCCAGCACATCACAGAGTAGGACATCAATAATTAACTGTCATCATTACCATGGGGCTGATCCCTTGATCTCACTGCTCCTGAGGACAGTCTGAGCAGAAAGGTTGAACTGTAAAAAGTGATTTGTTCTCTGTTAGTCGGAGACAGCAGGTATGATGGGTGATAAGGATTGATGAGGAAGAAATCTGCAAACCCCTGTGCAGAGAGAGGCTGGAGGAGGAGGTAGGCCAGGACAGGGCTCTGGTTTGGAAAGGGGTGGTTAATAAACAATAGTAAGATAGCACCACTATCATAGTACACTCCTCACATAAAGAGGGTTTTTGCAAAGACAGCTTCACTTTTCCTCCCCTGTTTAATATTAAATATGGTGAGAATTGGTGGAGTCATTTTTAAATCATAAAGTGCTGCTAACACATAATATTTCTCTTCTTTGCCATGGGTAGGGTTTTGGTTTTTTTTATTTTATTTTATTTCAAATTCTCTGTTGTTTAATAAACTCAGACTATCTTCCAAAGAATGTAATTTTGTGGATAGATAGATTCAAATGTTATGCTCTGGGTATATCTATAATGGCTATTTTTCTTTATTGATAATTCTTGTTTCAGTGTATCACTACCAAGAAAATTCACCTGGAGGCCAGAATCATCTCTAAAGCAAGATAAGACAAGCATTCCTGCTCAAATCCACTCCCTCCCAGGTGGTAAGAACAAGGGTGGGGTCTTCATCTTTTATATTGAGGGCCAAACAGAGTGCCTGGCACAATTTGGATACCCAATGATAACACCGGGGATTCTGGTTCTGTAGATCTACCACTCACTGTGTGAATTTGGAGAAGTTATTTCATGCCTTTGTGGCTAGATTTTTAATTTATATAAAATAGGAATAATCTTAGTAATCCATTTTACAGGGTTATTGTGTTGATTCTCCTTTTCCTCCCTCCTTCCCTTCTTCCTTCTCTCCCTCTTTCCCCCATCCATGATATTGGGCCCAAACACTAATGTTGGTTGTCAAAATCTCACATGTTTATATAACACTCTGAAGTTCACAAGGTCTTTTCAAATATATTATCTTATTTTTCTCTGAAATAAGGAAAAATTAACATCTTCATCTTTCAGATGAGGAAATTGAACTCAAAGATTTGGCCAGGATAATAAAGCTGGTAGTTAGCAGAGCTGAGACTCAAATCAGGGTTTTGGACACCAAGTCTAGATTCCTTTGGGTTAAAAGAAACCAGATAGTAGTTCCAAAGTAAATAGCACTTACTCAAACTGGTTCTAACATAGTTCTCAGTCTTTTTCTTCAGATGGGGGAAGTCAGCCAAACCAGATGTTTGACATCAAAGGAAGCAAACACCCAGTTCAGAGGCTGAATTTTCCTTTTTTCCTCAGGCTGTGGCAAGGATGGGGGGCAGCCTGTGAGGCAGCGGTTAAAAAGTCTAATGTAACATTAAGAAAGAGCTGTGCATATGTCTGTGAGTGATCTCTGTGGGTCTGCTACCTCCAGGTGCTGGGTCCCTGAGATGAACCAATGAAGGAAGGAAACACTCACTGAAGTGCTCTGTGCCAAGAGCATACTCATGTTGAGAACCTCACATCATCTCAACTACTTTCTAAGGAGATAGATGGTCTCTGTTATTATTTTTTTCCATTTTAAGGTGGATAAACTGAGGCTTGGATTGTCCAGGGTCATACAGCTAGCAAGTAATGGCACTGAGAGTCAGAGGCACACCTGTATCATTTCAAAGTCCATTTTTTTCTAATAAGTCAAATGAAGTGGCACAGGAACAGAAGAAAGAGATAGGTGGCTTGGAAGAGAAGTTAAGAGTAGAAGGAGGGAAGCCCTGTCAAAATATCGATTTAGAGAGCCACATTATATAGAAAGAAAATATTACATGGTGTGACAAAAGCCCACTCTTCTCTATTATTCTAGCCTGTATATTTCATATTGCTCTAGTCAATTAGTGATAACTGTCAGCATTTATGCCCTTGTGTGGCCCCTTTTCATGCTTTTGACCAATGAATTGTGGTGAAGCTGATGCTGTATGACTTCTGAAGATGAGTCATAAATAGTCTTGCAGACTTCTGGTCCTCGTTGAGTGCTGACTCTGGGGGAAGCCACCACCATATAAGTAGTCTGACTACCCCAAGACCACCATGATTGAAGAAGCCCAAGCTAGCTGTGTGGAGAAGTTGTGTGGAATGAGGGAGAATCCCAGCTGGCCCCCAGATGTTCCAGCTATCCTGACCGAAGCACCAGACATGCAAGTGAAGAAACCATATTAGATGGCAGACCACATCTAACCGTAAGATGACTCTGGCCCAGACTCCATCGGACTAACTATGAGAGAGTCTAATAAAAATCATCCAGCCGAGCCTAGTCAGCACACAGAAATAGTAAAGATAATTAGTAAATTGTTCTTTGAAGCCACTCAGCTGTGTTTGGGGGAGGTATGGTGAACATTTGCCACAAATCTTCATGAATCTGGACATCTCTCTTGACCTGGGGAAGCTCAAGGAAATTTTGGGCCTGATGTGTCCATATGACTGCTCTATATTACTTAGCTTAAAATGGACCCACAGTGCCATGAGAACTGTCTTTAGCAAAAGGCCCTGAGTTGTTTTCTGGTTCTTCCATGCTAGCTGTGTGACTTTAGATATGTCAATGCTCTTTCAAAGCCTTAATTTCCCTATCTATAAGTTATCCAGTCATTGAGCATTAAGGACTCTTCTACTTCCCTGATTCTGAGCCTCCTTGATGGTCAAGGAGGGAGCTCAAGACAAAGATAGTCCTAGAATCCTAGCTCTGCCTGATCAGGAGAAGTTCCTGCCTGTCGAGGAAGAGCAGGGCTCCTGAGAGGAGCAGACTTCAGGGGTGACTTTGAAATGTCTGGTGACAATATTTGTGTCTAAAAATACAGTAGCTGAGAATCATCTAATTACAGCCTCTTGAGCCATTCATAACTTGACATTTCTCATCATACCTACTCTCTCTCAGTATTCCTCATCTGTAGCCATGATAGATGGTGGGAACCCAGTTAGGAGGGCCCAGTCCATCCATTCTCCTGTCTTAGGAGCCCAGCTCAGTACCTGATACATAGCTGGTACCTGTGAATAAAGTACAAGAGAGCAAGAGTATCTCAAATCAGCTGAATACCTCTACACATGTACACACAGATGCCCTTGGCCACTTACCCATCAGGAATTCATTCAGATGTCCCGTGACTCTCCAAATGTCAATGCAGGTATAACCTTAAGAATAATATTATTCAGGAGAGAGCTCAGGGCCCCGGCATTCTGGTGCTGTGAGGGCCTCTCTCCTAGGCCTGCGGTATGTGCTACAACTCTGGCCAGGACCTCTGCTGGACTGGGATATGGGCTAAACAGGCATCAGAACCCACATCTCCTTGCTCTAGACCCCTCTCTTCCAGTGACTCTCAGATGATTTAAGTGTCTTTTACCAGAAAGAAGGCTGTGACTCAAGGTTGCAGGGAGGACCAAATGAACTGAGCACCACGGCTCTTCCCCAAGGCACAGTCCCTACTGCCACCCTATTCCTGTTTGAACCCTCCTTGCAAGAGACAAGGGTCATAGCAAAAGTAGGGAAAGGAATCCCACATGGGAGAATGTCCTCATCTCATTCCAGAAGAAAGGATTTTTTTTTTAAGTCAGGGAGATATTTTGAAAGTGCAAGTCCTAGCTAATATTTGGATAATATATTTTACTTGGCAAAGTGTGCCATTTATATAGCGCTTTGTGGTTCCCAGATGAAGTAGTGATTATTATTATGTCCACTTTATAGATAATTCAACTAAAATTTAGAGATTCTGAGCTACTTTCCTACAATTATCCAAATAATGACTAGCCTTAAGTTCAAGGCTTATCCTCAACTCCGGAATCTTCCTGCTGAGTCTGAAAGTCCAGTCACTACTGCCACCCTCACCTTTGAAGCTTAGATAGCCAGCCCATGGGTGTCCCAGATTGTAGAAACTATCACATTTGCTACTCCTTCTACATAATACTGAATTCAACCTAAATCTAACCCAACTTCACCCTATCTGGCTTCTGAAATACATTTTAATCTTACTCTGAATCTGGTTCTATTAACCTTTGCCCTACAAGAAATAAGTCAGACAAGGGCAAGGACATCTGCTTGTTTGGTCAGTGCCTCCTATGCACCTGAGCCAGGTCAAGAGGTCAAGAGAGCACAGGGCCTTGGACAAGACTTGACTACACATTCATCTTCAGCCCTGCTCTCAGGAGAGCAATGACTCAGAAACAGGCCATTCACAATCTTTCTGCTCATCACTGCCGGGTGTGATTAAATACCTTGACATTCTTTAGCAAAAGTTTAGCTCAACCACAACTCAGGGTGCTACATGAGGAATGAGGTTCACCTGGAATCTCAGAATCACAGAAATTAGAGATGAAAAAAGGATGCTGAAGCCAGAGGCAGCCTGTCTCCAGGGGCTGTACACAGGCTCTTCTTGGTAATAGACTTTCCCCTTATTCCTCCAGTCCAGGCTGCTGCCTCCCCAAAGACCACTCTCTGCTGTTTCTCAGAAAAGACATATTTAAAGAAATGAGAAGTCTCTGTCTATCCCTCCATGGTTTGTTTTGAAATTTTTTAATCATTTCATAAGCCATTAAAGAGAGGAGAACCAAGAATGTAAAGTCACCTGACAACCACAGTGCTTGAGCAGAAACAGGAAGGATGGCTGGAACACTCTAAAGCTGGAGATTTGGGGCAGTGTGGCACAGTGCATTCTAACTACTTACTTGCTGGGTAACCTTTGGAAAAATTTAAACCTCTTCTGAGACTCAGTTTTCTAATCTGTAAAATAGGAGCTAATGATGCCTATGCATAAGGGGAGTTAATGTAGGAGCATCTCACGTTGTGACTGGCTCATGCGAATCACTCTACAGTATATTATTATCCTTATTATTTGCTCTCGAGATCCATCTCCTAAAATAGGGCTAAGCAGGTTCTTTGGCCACTGGGTCTCACTCCACCAACATCTGCAGAGCTACTACGATGTGTCACACTCACAGGGTAGATGATCAAGACAGACAGTTTATCTGACCTTACAAAGATTACTCTCTTTATGAGTTTCCTGAAGGAGGCTAAGATAATAATGATGCTTGTCATCTGATCTGATAGTTGTCTTGCACAGGTTGTAATCCTGTGGACTCACTGCGGACAGTAGAGAGGTCACAAAAACAGGATGACATTCCAAAGACAATATGGGAATATAAAGGTGTAGTTCCTCCACCTCCAATAGCATGACTCCAGGGCCATCTTATCCCACTTGGCTTCCCCAGGCCCATGATTCTATACACACACACACACACAGACACACACACACACACACACACACTCACTCACTCACACCATCCAATAGCATTTAAAATCAGTCACTCTTAACCTTGCTGGCACCTTAGTGGTTCTCACCCATGGCCGATGCTCAGGCCACTCTCAAATCAACTAAGTCAGAATGTCTGGGGGCGGGACCCAGGCATCAGGATTATGACCATCACCCCAAGTTGAAAACCCAGAATTCTAAGCAGACATAGCTATGAAAAGAAAACGGCACTAGACCTCTGCTCTTCACTACTTATTTGATTTCACTGATCCCCTTCTTGACAAGGAGGATATGAATGTCTTCCTCACCAACAGCTGCAGCCAAGGTGAAACAGAACTTGAGAGAATGCTTTGGGAAGGCCTGCCCAGATGAGTGGTCTGGTCCTGTGACTTGCTGAGGAGCAAGCAGTAGTGTGAATATTTCCTTGAAGACCAAGTATTGAGTGCATCCAGTGGTTGCTCAGCCTGAGAAGGCACCAGGGTGGATCACCTCAGTCATGTCTCATACGAGTTCCCTTTTGTCTCACCCCACAGTCATCCTAAATTTAAACTGTCAGCCTTGGAGCTTCCCCTCCCCCACCTCCACCTTGTCTGTCCTCTCCCTCTCCATTCAGACCCAAGTCCTGCTATCTTTAGGTGCTACATTTCCCAATACCTTGTGACCAACAAACAAGCAAGTATCAGGGTTTGAAAGGAGCCTGTATTAACCACAGTGAGATACACACCTGTCAAGAGCCCAACTAAAAGTCCTTCAAAGATTCCTGGAGGAGAGCTGGGAGGTTGGGCTGATCCTAGGGCCAGTGGGTGTGCTGAGAAATGAGTAGGGGCCTGAGACCACCAGAGAAGCACATGGAGCCCTATCTGTGGACTCAGGCCTGTACTGGGGGGCCGCAGGGGCCATGGAGACTAAATAAAAGTCTCTGACTTCACCTCATTTATAACCTATATTAGGAGTGTCACAAACCAGGCTTTAAAATGCATACAAAGCAACATACAGACAAAGTGCACAGTACTGAATCAGGATTGAGGAAGTGATGAGGAGAAAAAAAATATCAGGTGAGAAGTAGACCTGGGGGATAGAAGGGTGGAGTAGGAAGAGACCTAGACATTGAGTAAAGAGGAGATTATGACTTATTAGCGGGAAGAGAATAAACAGAAAAGGGAATGGAGGGGAGTAGAAAGGAAGGAGAGACTTTGTATGCAGTAAGAAAAATATTGTTTTATGAAACTTTTGTTTCAGTGTGTGTGTGTGTGTGTGTGTGTGTGTGTGTGTGTGTTTACTAGACCCTGATATAAAATTTATTTCCTACTGTGAATTATGGTCTAAAAGTATATGCATCATGGGAGCCAAAGCTCTAGGTTTGAGATCAGCTCACACCTATGTTACTTGGGCAAAGGCCTTTTACCTTCCAAAAATCTGAATGACACTTTACCTTCCTGAATTTACTGTGAGGCTGAAATAAGGTAATACATGTGAAAAAGCTTTGTATACTGAAAAGTTTAAATAAGAATAATCCATTATCATTAAGCGAAGTCAATCAGAAACCTGTTCAGAAGAGGTGAATTTAGTTCTGGAGTTTGAAGATGATTATAATGATTATCATAACAACTCACATTAAGATGGTACCAGCTATGTGCCTGCACTGTTCTACGAAGTGAAATATAGACTGTGGGCATGGAGGGGGCCGCCTTCCATGGCCAGGGTATTGGGACTAGAATACACAGATGTCAAATGATAATGTGCACCTGAAAATTATATAATTGTATTAACCAATGTTATCCCGATAAAATTAAATAAATAAATAAAAAAAATAAATAAATAATAAGAGGTGAAAGCTAAGCAGGGTTTGTTCAGATAGGTGGGGGAGGGGAAGGGTCAAGGCAGTGGTGGGAGCTGGACTTGAATTCTAGGTGGATTAACACAATAATTATAGTTCATTTTTATGGAATAGTTACAATTTCCAGGTACAAAATAGATACTCTGCAGACATATATTTCATTTAAATCTCACATCGACCCTACTATCCCTATTCTATAGATGAGGTAACTGAGGCTTTAAGAGGTTAAATATTTTGCTTAATTAATTTGCACAATCTAAGTATTAGCTATCATTATTATTATCATAATCATTAATATTATTATTGTTAAAAGTCCAAATCTAAATTCACCTCTTCTGGTAAATTAGGTTTCTGATTAACCCCCATCTAACGATAATGTTGCACTGCTAGTAACAGGCTGTGTCAAGATTTGAATCCATTGCTTAACACTCCAGAAGTGAGAAAAGCACCAAGTCGGGGGTAGGGGGAAGGGCTCAGTATGGCCTACCATGGTGCAGGAAGGAGTGAGAGAACAGGAAGGTGAGCAGGGCTGGTCATGAAGGTTATGAGGCCATGGAAAGATAGCCGTCTAAGTGGTCCAGTGGGGAAGGACATGCCAGCCTATGGTTTTTAGAAAGGTTCCTCCAGCTCTATAATAATGAATGAATTCCAGGACACAGCTGAAAGCAGAAGGAAATGTTAGGGCTATTTTCTTATCTAAACAAGAGATGTGGGCAGCCTGAATTCAGGCTTCATGGGCACCAAGAAGTGAGAGATAAGAGAGCATTTTAAAAGGTAGACGGGATGGGAAGAGACCTAGTTATAGAGGCTGGCTCTAAGGTTGGGGAAAACAATGGGAGGTCCCACCACTGTCCATGCCCAAGAGGGCCTGAGAGACAGGAGGAAATCTGTAGGTGGCCAGGCTGGTGGTGGGGTGGATGTTTGGAAGGCAGGTGATGCTGGGAGTCAAGCAGCAACAGTCCAGTGGTTCTGCAGGAGCAGTCCCTTCACTGTAGGTAAAGTACCCAGTCCCCTGGGGCAGGGTAAGTGTGAACATCAGGTACAGCCAGATCAGCTGGTTTCCAAATAGTAGGGAATCAGAGGATTAGGACCGGAAAACAAAGACTAACTGGATCACCATGGGTGGGATGGGGTAGAAAGTGTTAGGGTTGCAATGCTGAGGTTTAAGAGGTACATGGGAGGCTTCATGAGTAAAGGCAGAACTGGCCTCATGGTGTAACTGAGCCAGCTGATATCCTTTCTGAGGACCAGGGTACCAGTGATTCCATCTGGGTGAGCTGATAGGAGCAGTGTCCTTGTCCTGTTTTGTTTTGTTTGTTTGTTTGTTTTCTTCCCCAATGCTCAGCCCAGAGGTGAGAATATGGTGGGCACTTGGCAAAACACTAGTTAAAATTGAAGTCCGACATCATGTTCTAATTTACATCCCCACCTCCAACTTTCGAAGTCTGTTTTATTGACAGTGTGTAGAGTTTGGAAATCCTAGAATGACACAAAGTGCTCAAGGGAATGATTCCAAAATAGGTGGTGATGCTCCCAGCCAATATTTGGTGTGTTGTGGGAAGAGAAATATTTCCAGAGTTAATGACTCAGAATGCTGCAGGAAAGCTCTAGAGAATTTAGTGCCTCTGTATCTTTTCTCCCTCTCATTAGGAGTGAGTAGTGGTGTTTTAAATTCTTTAAAGTGGCTCTTCAGTCAAGAAAGAGTTTATAAAAATAATTTCTGCATTAGAGTAAACGGAAGATGACAGGCAGTAGCTGGGTGTGGGGTTGAGAGAGCAGGAAAGGGAAACTAAGAAGGCTAGAGGCAGGAGCTGGTGGATAAACAGGGAAGAGTTTCTTACCCCAGAGTCAAGCAGAGGAGGCTCCACCATGCTCAGTAGCAGGCAGTTAGGAAGCCTGGAGCAGGGAGGGGCCTCAGTTGGCTGATGGCTAGGCTGATGGCTAGGCTGATGACTGGGCTGATGGCTTGTAGGCCCCCCACTCCTGGCCTCTCAGTCCTTCAGGGCAGCACCAGATATGGTCACTCAGTCCATACAGAGCCTCTGTAAGCATTAGGAGAATACGCTGATATGCTAGGATTCATGGCTCAGCTGGCAGGACACAGCCAAATATTAGCCCCCCAGTGCCCCTTGGACAGCTGCCTTGGTATAGATAAAATATGCACAACTGTTTGTGGAAGTCTGGGAGAGAGATGGGGTTGTGTCTTGGTGAAACATTGGAAAAAAGAACCAAAAGCAAAACTGGAAATCATGGCAACACAAGAGGAATGAAGGCATTTTAAATTTTAAAAAAAATCTATTTTAAGATCCAGAAACAGTGGAGGCTCCTGATTAGACAAGGCAACAATGGGACCTAGGGGTATCCAGAATGATACCTTCCCTCAAGAACAGGCTGTCATTAGCCAAGTGTTTGCCATGCATGGTCTCATTACATTGGCACTCATGAAACCTGGTACAGAGAAGGAGGTACAACTTAAAGGTCTCATGAATTTCCTAAGGTCTCTCAACAAGGAAGAGAGTAAAATGGGACTGATATTCAGGTCATCAGACTTCAATCCCAACATTTTTCTTAGGCATATGGTAAACTGTCTGCTCTTTGCAAAATGGCCACCAAAATGTTCTCCCACCCTGTACAAATCTGCCCCTTCTCCATTAAGATGTGAAATTTATTTTCCCACTCCTAGACCTAGGCTTCCCCTGTTTATTTGATTTGACCAATGGGATGTAGCAGAAGTGACACCACGCCACATCCGGACCTAGGATCCTGTGGCCATGCAGAGACACACTGGCTGGACTGTAGGCTGCCTATAGATCATGTGGCTCAGTGGGACACATGCAAAGGGAGGGCCAGGTGGCCCTCCAGTCAACCAAGGTGCCAGACATGGCAGTGAAGCCATTTTGGATGTTCTAGACCCAGCTAAATGCAGCCTCAGGAATGAGCCAACCTGATACCTCGTGGAATTTATAGCTGCCTGGCAGAGCCCAGCTTATCCCACAGAATCAAAGAAAATATTAACTCATTATTATTTTTTTTAATGTTGAGCTGTATAACTGACACACGCCAATTAGAGTCAGACTCTCCCTCTGGGGTCCTGATAGTGGAAGGACTTGCGCTGGCCATCTTCTTGGCTCTAATAACTGAACACACTAGCGAGGATTGATCTATTGCTACTTGGCTGACACTCATTTGTCTATGTGTGTAAAGAAACACTCTGCTCTATATCTAGGACCATGCCTACCCTGCCCCTTCTTCATCTATGTCCTAATCCCCTACCTTCAACTGGGAATGCCATGAGGACAGGAGAGTGCTTGGCCTTTGCTTTTTCTCCAGACTAAGGAATAATCTATGTTGGTCTGCTCATCTAACTAACTGACTATTAGGTCAAATGCCCAAATCAGACTTCACTGACAAAACTACTGGTTGGGGAGTTCTAGTGGGAGACTTCTTTCAGTGGGATAATTCAAGTTCATTTTTATATTTTGTTACCAACCAGGAGAACTTGGTCCAGCTGAGGAGAGCAGGCTTTCCGGCTTTTTGATATATTGTCATTTGCTCTGTGGGGTCCATTGTAGGTAAGTCAGAAGTTTCAGAAATACCCCATCCTCACCTCATTGTACCCTAACTGGCTGTACCTTGTCATGCATGCTGTGCTCTGGCTGATAACATGTTGTCATATATTTTTGCAAAATGACCATGTCAATTTCCTTTTCATCAGGGAAGACAGAAAAACCAGGGACCTGGGGAGGAGAGAGGAGGACTGTAAATGGAGCTACATCTTTTCCATGGAGAGAAAATGCCACAGGATCTGGGCACTCCCTGCATTTCTCCACCTCCAGCTGCCTTTGTGAGCCTCTGCAGAGAGATTTTTCTGAATAATGGAACATTTTCTTGTTTTAATCAGATGCAATTTTGCAAGCAGTTTTTATGATTTAGCAAGTCCATTAAAACTGGCATTTGTTTCTGCTCTGACATTCGAAAGGGGCTCTATAGAGCATAAACATTTGGAAATTACTTGTAGAGAAAAACAATATTAAAATTCCCAGCCTAGGCCTGTTGTCTGAGAAATTCTGTTATCAAGTACCATGCCAGCTACCATAAGAGGTGCTTGAGATATATGCTGCTTCCTCTTTATGCACAAGCTGGGGCACTGGAACTCAGGCCACAATAAGACTGAATATTGTATATTTTCAGCACTTTTGGCATCAGCAGACAAGTGGGTCTTACAGGGAACTTGCTGGAAGAGGGGCAAGTCACAAAGTACAAAATCTCAAAAAAGGGGGTGGGTGAACACATGTGAAAGGCAAGCCTGGAAATTGCTTTCCTGCCCACGTGAATGATAGGGCATATTGGCAGATAATTAAGAAGGTCAGTTTATCAATTTCACTCTTAGTCAGTTCTTAATTATCTATGTACTGACAGGTGACTGGGGTCAAATGAAAACTCTAATGGAACTCTCCTATTGTTCTCTCTCTGCTTCCTGTTAGGTCTTTCTCTCCTTATGGAACCAAATAATAGTAATAGCAGCGAGTCTTTGGGAGCATTTTCACTCTCCCAATGAATTCAGAAGAAATAGAAGAAATCACAAAAGATAAACCTGGCAGATCCACTTCATAAAATCAAGAATTTATGTGATTAACAGTGATAAAATACTTTCATAAAAAACAAAGACAGAAGAAAAATATTTGTTTCTCACCATTTAGGCCAAGTGTTAATGTTCTAATATAAATAATTGATATATAAATTGAAAGGAACATTCTAAGAGTCAAGATGGGGTGCGGTAGAGTGAGGAGAATAAACACAAACAGGTAATGGATATGAACGGTAATTCATGCAACAAAAAGACTTTTTAAAATGAACATATGTTAGAAAGTGCAGCTTCGCTTATAATTAAAGAGACATGAAGATAAGATACTATTTGGACTTTCAGCTAAACATGGAAGACTGAACATGTGTTTATTTCCTCCCCCTTCTAATCTCTACTAAAATGAAATTAAAGAATAAAAGAAAAATAAGCTTACAAGAACCCCATAGAACAGGAGAGGTGACAGCTGCACATAAAAAATGCTGACCAATAGCCATCAGATGGAAGCAGATGGAGGAGTGGTGACTGGTGGAAGGAGCCAAACATGAAGGGTCTGCAGGAGGTTGGATAGGAAGCCTGAGTTTCAACACAGAGCCCAAAGGCATTGGAACTAGAGGGCACTCGGGTTCAGGAATGGGCCAAGAAAGATTCAGGGACAGGTCAGAGGCTTCATATGCTGGAGAGAGGGATATAGGGGAATGTGGACCATGGTGGAATCAAGGCTGAGAAAGAATTGACAGAACTTTCAGTGAGCAGAGTGGTGGCCTAGCTAACCAGAATGTATGCCCAAGACAAAGACCTAGAAAGGCAAGAATCCTTTAGATGCCTAATCTCTAAGAAAGTAATAAAATGCAACAGGAGCCAGACACAAAGAATCTGGAGCAGGAAGTGCTTAAATTGACACTACAGCAGTTGCATGATTTTGCCAGCTTTGATAACCCAAGCATATGGGGTTAGTGCTCATGTGGGGCCCAAGGTCTAGGCTTTGGGCCTTTAGAAGAAGAGTGTTAGGACTGAGATCTTTGCACAGAGGCTTGACCTACAAATGGTTACACCCCCACCAAAGAATGGGACAGAAAAAGTCCCATGCTAGTTCAGGAAGCTGACAAGGAAGTTTGTCTCAGCAGGAGTGGGTTAAATGTCTCACTTGATAACTTATTACTGCACCAAATCCTTATGCAGAATTGGTCTTTGATTTCACATGTTATAGAAAAAAAGAAGTTGACAATTTTATATTAGAAAGTGATCCCAGGTTGGTGGATGCATGGGGACCCCCAAACATAAGCAAATACAACATGTCCTTTAAAAAACATATTCTCAACTATGTTTACCCATAATTCTAGAGATAAAATCCTGTTGAAGTTGAGTTTACAACCCAATTTAAAAACACATGAAGAACACATGTGGTAAAAGAAGGAAGAAAAGGAAAGAATTACCACAAAAATCAGGACAATAATTTTCTTTGGAAGTGGTGTAGTTGTGACTGGGAAGGGCATATAAAGGACTTCTGGGTACTGGACATACTATATTTCTTGAAATAACGAAGACATAACAGAAAGAATTTAAAACATAAAAAGTCACTAAGAGAGCATGAGGTAAATTTGACCCTCCAAAAATTTTAGAATTGAAATATTTAGATATTGAAGTTAAAAATTCAATGGCAAGCTTAAACAACACAATATATATAACTGAAGAATTAGTGAATAAAAAGTAAATCTTAATAAAGTATCTATAATGTAGCACAGAATATAAAAATATGGGAAATATTAATGATTAAGAGATATGGAGACTAGAATGAGAATGTCCAATGTATGTTTAATAGCAGTTAAAGGAGGACAGAATAAGGAGACTAGGGGAAAAAACAATATTCCAAGAGACAGTAATTGAGAATTTGCCATAATTGGAAATCCTCATATTTATAAGAATTCCAGGTAGGACAGATAAAACTACTCACCAAGAAACAGCTGTGAAATTTCAGAGCACCAAAAGCAAAGAAGGTCTTTGAAATGAGTCGAAATTACCTAAAAGAACATTTGTACTGATTCCAGAAAATAGTGGAACAATGTACCTAAAGTTCAGAGAGAAAATAACTGTCAACCTTGTATTATACACATAGCTAAATCATTTTGGGGGTAGCAAGAGTAAAATAAAGACATTTTCAGACATAAAATTATTGAGAGTTTTTAACTACAGAGCTGTGTCGAAAGTACTATTATGAGATAAATGCAAGAAAACATAGCAAAAACATCATAAGAAAATATGATGCATGTCAGCAAATTTAAACAAGCCTAGGCTGTTATCAAAATTTAAAAAAATATAATAATAATGACAAATTGGGGTATAAATCAAAGTAGAATTACATAAGAACAACAAAATATATGTGAGAAAGGGATGTTAGGAGTTAAGGAGTTTTGAGAGCCTTGTTTTTTTAAAAGGAACTAGAAACACTGATTTACTTTGAATTTTATGTTGCATATAGATACAAAAACTTTAAGGACACACACTTTAAAAAGTCAAAATAGAATGTATACCTTCCAAAATTGTAGGCAGAATAACAGAATAATTTTTTATAAGCCTCAATCATTCCAGTAGAAGGCAAGGAAGAAGAAAAATGAAGCAAATAGAAATCAGGGTATAGTAGATTATATTTTCTTAAAATGTCCACACCAATATTTCTAATTTCACATGCTCTTCCAGAACCTTTCCACTCCTCACCAAAAGGTAGAATTTACCATTCCTTCCCTTGAACCTGGGCAGGACCTTATTATTACCTTGACATAAAGCATGTGGTAGAATTAATGTGTGATTTCTGAGACTTGATCATAAAAGGCAATATGGTTTTCACCCGATGCTCTCTTTCAAGATTCTCCCTCCTTGGAAGCTGGCTGCCATATTTTGAGAAACTCCTAGCTATATGGAGAGGCTTCATATCGGTTATTTGAACCAATAATCCCAGCAAAGGTATCAGCAGACAGCCAGCATCAATCCCCAGATATGTGAAGGGATGAGTACTGAGATTAATCCACCTTCAAATTTTCTAGTTGAGACCCCAGATGTGGTGAAGCTATGGCTGGTCCAGTTCCTGACCCACAGAATCAATGAACATAATAAATGTCTACTTTATACCACTACCTTTTGGAAAAGTTTGTAATACAGTCATAGTAACTTAAATACAGTATAAGTTAAAAACCACAAAAAACAAAATGGTAGCATTAAATCCAATATGTAAGTAATCACAAAAATGTAAACTAAAGAGACTCACTTGTTATGAACAAAGATTGTCAGACTGGGTTTTTTAAAAAGCTTATAAGAAATATATCTTGAAAGAAAACAGAAAAGTTGAAAATAAAAAATGAGAAAAAAGATACATCAGTCATATACCAATCCAGAGGACATCAGTATAGAAGTATTCTGTTGTATATCAATATTGGTTTTGTTATTAAGAATACAGATGGACACTAAATTATATTTTAAAAACCATTTGTTGTGAACATATAGAAATTCTAAATTTGCATGAAGCTAATAATATAGACTTAAAGTACAGAAAGTCACAATGGACACAATTGTAAGGAGAAATGTACATATCTAAAATAATAATGACAATTGTAACATAGTTCTCAGCAATTGATAGATTAAGCAGATAAAAATGAATAAGGGCAATAAATTTGAAAAATATAACCAACAAGATTGAGCTACATTAAAAAAAATGAACATTCTTTTCAAGTGCACATGACACTTCTACAAAAATAGCCCATGTGGGGTTCTAAAACAAGTCACAACGGACACTAAGGAACTAATATTGAAGAGACTATGTACCTAATCCACACTATAGTTAAGTTAAAAATACATTTTTAAATCTTTAAAAAATATCCCATCCAGTCACAAATTGTAAAATACACTTTTAAATAACCCATGGATTAAAGAAGAAATAAAAATGGAACCTAGAAAAAATTTAGACCTAAAAAATAATAAAAATATGACATATCAAAAGTTGCAACTGCAGTGGTAATTAATGAGAACTATATAGCTCCAAATGTTTAAATGACATAGAAGTGAAAAAAAAAAGTAAAAAGTAAATGAACTCAAGTTCAACTCCAAAAGTTGAAAAAGGGAGATAAGGTAAATCCTAAAAGGTAGAGAGAAGAAGATAATAAATATAAAGGCAGAAAATAATAAAATAGAAAATGTTAAAGAGAAGAGTTTAGTAAAACTAGAACCTGGTGCTTTGAAAAGACTAATAAAACAGACACATTTCTGGCACACAAATTGATGGGACAGGGCACACAAACCAATAGTATTAAGATGGAAAAGGTGATATAACTTCAGATACAGCAGATGAATTAAAAAGCATAAAATTAATAAGAATATCTTTTATAAACACACTAAGAATAAATAAGATTAATGGTTTTGTGGAAAAAAATAACTTACTAAAACTTATCCTGAAGAAAATTAAACTCAGCCTATAATTATTAAAGAAACTGAATAAGTAAAACTTTATCTATATTAACAACAATAGTTGTGACTAACAAAACATCATTTTCAGGTGGTTTTATAGGAAAGTTCTACCAAATATTCAAGAAGCCATGAATACTGTCTTATACAAAATGTTCTAAACCAGTGTTTCTTAAGCTTAAATGTGCAATCAAATCACCTGAAGATTCTTATCCAGTGGGTTGAGGATGGGGCTGGAGATTCCATATTTCTAACAAGCTCCCATGTTATAGCAGTTTTAAAGACTTCTATAAATCACTAAGATAAAGATAATCCAGTAGAAAATCGAGTTCATAAAAGAGGAAGCTTGAATGCCAACAAAAGGTGCACAATTTAATTGTTATAAACAAATGCAAACTAAAAGTAGGATACTGTTTCACACTAACCAGATTAGCAAATCTGGTTTGCTGACAATATGGACTATTGGCAAATAACGTGGAACAAGAAAACCTTCTAATGCTGCTGATGGGTGGGAAAATAAATTGATATAACTACTTTGGAGAGCAGTTTGCCAACATGTACTAAAGTTGAATAAACATATATGCTACAACATGGCATATGTGTGTACAGAAATTTTTGCATATATGCTCAGGGAGAAAAGTACAAGAATGTTCAGACTACCACTGTATATAACAGTGAGAAATTGGAAATAATCTAAATTTCCATCAACAGGAAAAGATTGAATAATTAAACACTACAACAGTAAAGCTACGTGCACAATATTAATAGACCTAAAAATATTGAAAGAAGTAACTTGAAGATTAATAGGTATACTTTGATCCCTTTAGACAAAAATACAAAATTTCAATTGTATATCACACGTATATACCAAAGTTTAAAAACATGCATGGGAATGAAAAATAACAAGGTCACAACAGTGGTTATAACTGGGGAGGTAGAAATATATGATGGGGTAGGGGTTCTTATTATTGAATTTATTACATTTTATTTCTTAGCTTTTTATGTTAGGAAACAAATATAGCAAAATGTTATTAAAAATAATTTAACAGAACTGAAAGGATAGGTATATGAATATTTTTATATTATACCCTGTAATTTCCTACATGTTTATACTAATTTATAATAATAATAGTAATAATAAATAACAGAATGAAATAACAAATGAGAGAGATTTTTAAATGTCTTGAAGACAGTAGATGGTAAAATAGTAACTGATGAAACTAGAAAAGAGAGAGAGAACTGCTATAGGAAATTCAGTCAAACTTCTCAGGGAAACAGGTTTTGGTTTCAGATATAAGGGACATTGGAGAGTGGGACTGATATTTGGCACTAAATCATAGAGGCTAATTAAAAATCTATGAACCAAAGAGTAGCTCATACTCAGACTGCAGTAGGGCTTCTATCCTGGAGACATGGAGGACTGCCGTAGACCCAGGCATCCTCTGAAAGTGCCCAAGCACAGACTCACTCACTCACGAACACTCACCCCAATCTCCAGCAAATGGATAGCAGTACAAAAAGCACTAAGAACCAAGGACATATAGGGAGAAACGGAATTACCTGGCTTCATGGAGAGGACTGGAGGGGCAGCTCTCTCCCAAACAGAAGTGCTGGCAGGTGCCATTGTTCCTTTGTTGAGGCCCCACTAATTTTCACAGCCAGATGTCCCCCAGAATAGGGGACTCCTCTTCCTGGATCTGGTGCTCCTGGCTGGGGAACCCAATGTGGGGTTTCAATCCCTCATTCCTCAGAAGGGACCTTTAAAGCCAAGACATCCCTTCTGATTTTTAACCTCGCACAGCTGGCAGGCACAGGCAGGTGCCTCATCTGAGTGTCCATCAAACTGTTTAACACCACTCACACCACCCTAGTAATTCTCTGAGACCACAACCCACCCAATTTGTACAATGGCTCAAACATATTCAGCAGCTGTTCCTCACAAGTAGCCAGCCTCATCCTATGCTGGAGACTTCCTTAAAACTTCTCAAAGGTTCACAAACCAATAACAAGCAGCAGCTGGCTTCAGTGTGCCCTGTACCTCTTCCTAAGTGGCCCCAAGACCAAAAATAGTGTCACCTGCACTAGATTACAGCATAGCCACTTCCAGGCACCTCTAAGCCCAGCAGAGAAAGCTACAAACTGCAGATCACTTTGTATCAACCTAAAGGCAGCCCTCTGGACAAGCACAGACAACAGCTAACCATGGCCTGTACAAGAGCCCCTCCAAAGAGCCCCCAGAACCAAACACCTGGTAACCACTTTTAGATTACACCAGAGCACCACGTGGACACCTCCACAAATGACAATCCAAAGAGTGGGCTACCTAAAATAAATCTCCCTCCATGAAGCCAGTCCCCACACAATAGCTCCTCAGCTGTATTCATGGCCAGTCAGTTTAATGGTCAATCCCACCCAAGGACTTGTTAACAGCAACCAAGGCTCAATTATAACAGGAGAGGACCCAAAAACACACATAAGAGTCACCCCTGGAGCATCTGGTTCATGTAATTATGGAGAGTGTACCACTAGGCCCCAAAGGACACCTGCTACAAAAGGCCTGGAAGACATAGCAAATCTACCTAATACACACACACACACACACAACACACACACACACACACACACACACGGAGGCAACCAAAATGAGAAAACAAAGAAACATGTTCCAAATGAAAGAACAGACAAAAAGAACTAAATAAAATGCAAGCAAGCTATCTACCAGATACAGAATTATAAACACTGCTTATAAGGATGCTCACTAACTTTAGGGAGAGAATAAATTAACTCAGTGAGAACTTACACAAAGAGATAGAAACCTGTAATAAAAAAGAACTTGTTGGAAATAAAGAATACAATAACTAAAATGAAGAATATATTAGAGGAAATTAAAAGCAGAGTAGATGAAGCAGAGGACAAAATTAGTGATTTGCAAGACAAAGTAGTGGAAAACAAAAAGAGCAAAAAAAAGAAAGAATTCAAAAAAATGAGGGTAGCTTAGAATAACATCTAGGACAGCATCAAGTATAACAACACTTGCATCATAATACCAGAGAGAGAGAGAGAGAGAGAGAGAGAGAGAGAGAGAGAGAGAAAGAGAGAGATTGAAAACATATTTGAAGAAATAATGAATGAAAACTTCCTTAACGTGAAGGAGGAAGTACATATACAAGGAAGCACAGAGAGTCCCAAACAAGATGAACCCAAACAGACCCACACCAAGGCACATCATAATTAAAACACCGGAGTTTAAACACAAAGAGAAAATCTTAAAAGTTGAAAAAGAAGAGCAGCTAGTTATTTACAAGGGAGCTCTGGTAAGACTGTCAACTGAATTCTCAATAAAATCTTTGCAGTCCAGAAAATATAGCTACAAAATATTCAAAGTGACGAAAAGCAAGGACCTACAACCAAGATTACTTTATACATCAAGGTTATCATTCAAAATTGAAAGACAGATAAAGAGCTTCCACAAAAAAGCTAGAGGAGTTCGTCACCACCAAACCAGCATTAAAAGAAATGTTAAAAAGACTTCTTGAAGAAGAAGAAGAAGAAGAAGAAGAAGAAGAAGAAGAAGAAGAAGAAGAAGAAGAAGAAGAAGAAGAAGAAGAAGAAGAAGAAAGAAGAAGAAGAAGAGGAAGAAAAGATAAAAAATAAGAATAATAAAATGGCAATAACTACATATCTATCAATAATTACTTTAAATGTAAATGGAATGAATGAGCTAATCAAAAGACACAGGATGGTTGAATGAATAAGAAAACAGGACCCAAACATATGCTGCTTACAGAAGACCCACTTCACTTTAAAAGAAACACATAGCCTGAAAGTAAAGGAATGGAAAAAGACATTTCATGAAAATGGAAACAAATAAACAAACAAAGATGGGTTAGCAATACTTCTATCAGACATAATAGACTTTAAAACAACGCCTACAACAAGACACAAAGACGAATATTTCACGATGATGAAGAAATCAATCCAACAATAGGATATAACTCTTATAAACATTTACGCACCCAACTTACCCAATTTGGAGTACCTAATTATATAAAGCAAATATTGACAGACATAATGGGAAAGATTGACAGTAATACAGAAATAGCAGTGGATTTTAACACTCCATTGACATTTATGGATAGATCATCTAGACAGAAAATCCTGAAATGACATATTAGATCAGATAGACTTAATTGATATACATATAGAACATTTCACCCTAAATCAGCAGATTATACACTTTTCAAGTACACATGAAACATTTTCCTGACTAGACCGCATCTTGGCCACAAAGCAAGTCTTGATAAATTTAAGAAGATTTAAATAATATCAAACATCTTCTCCAATACAATGGTATGAAATTAGAAATCAATGACAAAAAGTAAACTGAACAACACACAAACACATAGAGGCTAAATAACATACTACTGAACAATGAATAGGTTAACAATGAGATCAAGAAAGAAAATCAAAAGATATCTTGAGACAAATAATGATGAAAACACAATGACCCAAAATCTATGGGACACAGCCAAAGCAGTTTTAAGAGAGAAATTCATAGCAAGACTGGCTTATCTTAAGAGACTAGAAAAAATCTCAGGTAAACAATCTAATCTTACACCTAAAGGAACTAGGAAAAGAAGAAAAAAACAAAGCTCAAAGTGAGTAAAAGGAAGGACATAATAAAAAATCAAAACAAATAAATAAAATAGAATCTAAAAAAGTCAATACAAAAAATTGATGAAACCAAGAGCTGGTTCTTTGAAAAAATAAACAAAATTGATAAACCTTTAACTAGACTCATATATGTATGTGTGTGTGTGTGTGTGTGTGTGTGTGTGTGTGGTGTGTAGAGAGAGAGAGAGAGAGAGAGAGAGGGGACTCAAATAAATAAAATCAGAAATAAGAGAGGGAAAGTGACAACTAACACCACAGAAATACAAAGGATCATAAGAAAATAATAAAAACAATTATATTCCAACAAATTGGACAACCTGGAAGAAATAAATAAATTTCGAGAACATATAATCTTCAAAGACTAAATAAAGAAACAATAGACAATCTGAACAGACTGATAACTAGCAAAGAAATTGAAGCAGTAATAAAAAAACTTCCAACAAACAAGCCCTAGACAAAATGGCTTCACAGGTGAATTTTATCAAACATTCAAAGAATTAACACCCATTCTTCTCAAACTATTCTAGAAAATTGAAAAAGAGGGAAGGCTCCCAAGCTTATATTATGAGGCCAACATTACCGTGTATTCCAAAACAAAGATATTAAAAAGAAAGAATATTATAGGCTAATATCCCCAATGAACATAGATGCAAAAATATTAACAAAATATTAGCAAACCAAATTCAGCAATATATCATAATTGGGTGGACTTTATTCCCAGGATGCAAGTTTGCTTCAATATCTGTGAATCAATTAATGTGACACACCACACAAACAATATTAAAGATAAAAATCATCTGATTATAATGATAATATCAGTAGATGCAGAAAAAGAATCTGATAAAATCTAGCATCCATTTATGATAAAACCTCTCAACAAAGTGGAAATAGAGGGAATATATATCAACATAATAAAAGCCATATATGACAAACCCACAAACATCATACACAATGATGAAAAGGTAAAAGTGTTTTTCTTAAGATCAGGAAAAGGACGAGGATGTCCACTTTCATTACTTTTATTTAACACAGTATTGAAAATCTTAGCCACAGCAATCAAAAAGGAAAAAGAAGTAAAAGATATCAAAATTAGAAAGGAAGAAAGAAAATTGTCATTATCTGCTGATTATATGTTACTATATAAAGAGAATTCTACTTTTAGAATTGATAAATAAATTCAGTAATGTAGCAGAATATAAAATTAATATTCAGAACTCAGTTGCATTTTTATACACCAAAAACAAACTATCAGAAAGTAATTAAGAAAATGATGCCATTTACAATTGCATTTAAAAAACCACCTAAGAATAAATTTAACCAAGGCAGTAAAAGACCTGTACTCAGAAAACTATGAGACATTGAAGAAAGAAATAGAAGATATGAAAACGAAAGCATATACCATGTTCATGGATAGGAAGCACCAACATTGTTAAAATGTTCATGCTATGGAAAGTAATTAAGAGATTCAATGTAATCCTTATCAGAATTCTTCAGTCAAGATGATGGAATAGGTAAACACTGTGTTAGTCTCTGACGACCATATCAAAACTACAGCTAAACTACAGAACAAACATTATTGGCCACCTGAACTTTAGCTGAAAAGTTTTATGACTAGGGACATACAAAGAAGCCACCTCAAGACTGGTAGCAAAAGGGCTGGTCTACACCTACATGTGGTGGTTGAGAATTAGGAGGGATATCTCAGGTGCAGAGATCCCCCTAGAACAGCATGGAATCCTGGCCCCACATGATGCTACCCAGCCCAAGATTCCAGTGCTGGAAACAGAAGTCCTCACAACTCTTGCAGTGAAAATCAGTGGAGATTATGGCTGAGTGAGATGGAGAATCACTGGAGTCACAGATATTCCTTTCTCAAGGCGCCATGTGTGGACTTTCTCACTAACAGACTCACTTGCTTTGAGTATTAGAGCTGGGGCAGCTGCTTGAAAGGGACCAGAAACATACAGAGAGAAACTGAATTGTCTGGCGTCAGGGCAAGGAATGGAGGGGTAGCTTTCTCTCAGACAGAAGTGCTGGCAGAATTCATTCTTTCTTTGCTGAGTCCTCCCCTTTCATGACATGCAGACACAGGTAGCAGCCATGTCTGAGTCTCCGTCAACCTGGCTAACACAGGTGACTCCACCCCGAAACCCCTCCCCACCCAATTGTAGGCCCACTCAAGCCTCTCCCAATGGCTTCTCCATGTGGGTGGCCTGTCTTGGCAAATGCTGCAGACTTTCCTAAAACCTCTCAAAGGTTCACAAACCCCAAACAAGTAGCATCTGGCCCTGTCATGCCCTATACCTCTTGCTGAGCAGCCCCAATGCTGGCACTAGTGGCAGCCAGCCTCAGTTTGTGGCTTAGTCTCCCAAGGCACCACCAAACCTAGCACAGACAGTGGCCATCTGCAGATTTCTTGGTGACTCTTGCCAGGTGGTACTGAACAGGGCACAGGCTGTGGCCTGTGGTGGGGCCCATCCTGGGAGGTGTCAGGGCCAGCACCCGGTTGACAGTTTCTGACTGAGCCAAAGTACCATGTGAGTCTGCATCTGAGGACGGCACACTGAAGGGCAGATTTAGCAGTCACCAGAGCTCTGCTAAAGTGAATCCTAGGTCAGTCAGCTCCTTACCAGCCAGTCCTTGCAACCAATTAGTCCAAGGGTCAATTGCTCCCACTGACATACAAATAGCAACCAAGGCTCTAGTACAGCAGGAGGCCACACACAACTCATACAAAGTAGTCACCTGGAGCATCCAGTGCAGGTAATCAGGAAAGACTGTGCCACTGGGCCCCACAGGACACCTACTACATAAGGCCACTCTACTAAGACTGGGAGTTACAGGAATCCTACCTAATACATAGGAACAAATGCAAGAAGGTAGCCAAAATATGGAGACAAAGAAACACGTCCCAAATGAAAGAAGAGAACAAAACTCCAGGAAAAGATCTAAATGAAATGCAGACAAGCAATCTATCAGATACAGATTTCAAAACACTGTTTATAAAAATGCTTGATGAACTTAAGAGAAGAGTAGATGAACTCAGTGAAAACTTTAACAAAAAGACAGAAAACATAAAAATGGAGATAGGCAACACAAAAAAGAACCAGTCAGAAATAAATAACACAATAACTGAAAAGAAGAATACATTAGAGGGAATCAACGAGATATTTGATGAAGCAGAAGACTGAATCAGTGACTTCAAAAATAAAAACCCAATTAGAACAGCAAGAATAAAAAATCATTTCACAAAATGAAGATAGCTTAAGGGGCCTCTCAGACAATATCAAGTGTATCAATATTTTCATCATAAGGATACCAGAAGGAGAAGAGAGAAAGATAGGAATTGAAAAACTGTTTGAAGAAATAATGACTGAAAACTTCCTTAATCTGGTGAAGAAAATACACATATGAGCCCGGTCCCAAGCTGCTGAGTGAGATGGAGGCTATGGCAGTGGCAGAAGCCTCTTAAATAGGATGTGTCTGCGAGTGGATTTTTGGGTGACGGACCTGCTCACTCTGAGCACCAGTGCCCATTTGGCTGCGCACAGGGGCACCAGGAACTTACAGGGAGACTGTCAGAGTGAAGGCCAAGGAGAGACTTACTCTGTACAGAAGTGCTAGTGGTATCCATTGTTCCTTGTTGAGTCCTCCCACCTACCAGTGCACCAGACACAGCGCCCCATAGCTATGAGATCATCAAACTGGATGACAAAGGTCACTTCGCCCAGAGAATTTCCTGAAACCCTGCCTCGCCCAACTTGTGACCACACCCAAGCCACATTCAGGTATATCCTCAGCGAGTCAGGTGCTCCTTGCTGAGACTCACACTGGAGGCAGCCTTGGTTTCTGGTGTGGCCTTTTGAGGTAACTATAAGCATAGCATCTGTGGATTGCTTGCTGAATCTAAACAGGTGGCCCCTAAAGGGTAGAGGCTTGGGCTAAGTTTGGCCTGCAGCTGAACCCCTCTCAGAACTGTGCCACTAAACACCTACAACACAAAGCCATACTAAAGGATCGGACTACTTAGGAGCTTTGCTTAGTACATAGAAACAGACATGGAAAGGCAGCCAAAATGGGAAGACAAAGAAGCAGAAACTGTATGACAGAACAGAACAGAGATCCAGATATAATGGAGTCAAGTAATCTAACAGATGCAGAAATCAAAACACTGGTTATAAAGATGCTCAATGAACTTTTGGGATGTGTAGATAAATTCACTGAAAACTTCTGCAAAGAGATAAAAAACATAAAAATGAAAATAGAAATTATAAAAGGAAACCAGTCTAGAATGAAGAACACATTATCTGAGATGAGAACTATATTGAATGGAATAAACAAAGTATATAAAGAAGAGAATCAAATGATCTATCTAAAAGACAGGAAAGCCAATCAGGACACTCAATCAGAATGACAAGAAAAATGATGCCAAGACTATAAAAGTAATTTAAGGAAGATATGGTACACTCCAAATAAGGTTCCAAATATTCGTCTGATCGGCATAACTGAAGAAAATCAAGATGTTGAACAACCGTTTGAAGAAATAATAATGTAAAATTTCCCTAACCTGGTGAAGGAAATGGACATACAACCCAAAGAAGCTCAGAAAATTCCAAAAATCAGGGATCCAAAGAGGCTCACACCAAGACAAATCATAATTAAAATGCCAAAGGTTAAATACAAAGAAAGAATATTAAAAGCAGCAAGAGAAAAACAGATAGTTCCTTATAAGGGAACACCCATACGACTGGCAGCTGATTTCTCAAAAGAAACTATGCAGGACAGAAGGGTTTGGCAAAAAATATTCGACAGGATGAAGACCCAAGATCTACAACCAAGAATACTTCATCCAGCAAAACTATCTTTCAGAGTTGAAGGACAGATAAAGAGCTTCCCAGACAAAAATAAACCTAAGGAATTTATCACTACCAAGCCAGTATTACAGGAATGGATAAATGGATAAGAAAAAATGACCCCTACATTCTGCCTACAAGAGACTCACTTCAGACACACACAAACTGAAAGGAAGGGGATGAAAAAAGGTATTCCTTTGACAGACTTAGAAGGTATTTAAGTCAGACAGAGAAAAATGAACACTATATGATTTCACTTATATGCATAATCTAAGGAATAAAAAGAACAAACTAATCAAAAACAGACTCACGAATATAGTGGACAATTTTGTGATAGATACAGTAAGGGGTAGGGAGAATGTAGTGAAGGGTTAAAGAAATACAAATTAGTAGCTTATGGATTCATGGAGATGGGGAGCATGTCAAAGGGAACACAGTTAACATTAATATGTTGGCTAGGTGGAAGGTCAGGGGAGGGGGAGCAATTGTGGGGATCATTTTATGAACTATATAGATGTCTAACCAATGTATTGTTTCCTTGAAACTAATTTAAATAAATTAAAATCCATGTAAAAGTAATAATAATACATATCTATTATAGAAAACCTGGAGACTATGAAAAATGGAAGGAAGAAAAATTACCTTTTGTCATAACGTGTTTAACCTTGCATGATTTTTGAGAGTTTTCTTTCCTGTCAGTTTACATAGCTATGACAATAATATATATGCAATTTTGGATTTTGGGTTTTCACATAACTTTATCTTAAGAATTTTCAAGTCAATATCAATTTTTTATTAGCATAATATTCAGCTGCATAATATTCCATCTAGAGGTATATCATGGTTTATTTAACCATTCCGCTACTACTGTGGGCCACTTAAATTGTTTCCATCATTTCCCTACTTACAATGCCCATTCTTTTATGTATTCATTATTTAATAAATGTAGACTGTGTGCCAAGCTCTATGCTGAATGCTGGAGATGCAAAAATGAGCAGATCCCTCAGGAAGTAAACAAATAAGGACAATTAAAGCAGAGCATAGAAAGAGGACAGGGGCAGTGGGCATAACATCCTTCCTATGGGCGAGTTAAGGAGTCTTTCCAATAGAGGGAGGTGAAGTTCAGATCATTGTTAGTTTAATATGCTCTGGTAAGGAGGTGGAATTCAAACCTGAGGGAGCTGCTGAAGGATTGCAATATATGTGTTCCAAGTCCTATTCATGCGTTCTAGCTCTACCCTGACAAACTGAGTGCCCTTAGGCAAATCACTTAACTCTTGTCTTGTTTTTTTTTTTTTCTGGGAAATTAAGAATATTAATTTATCTGCTGCCTGCCTTTCAATATTATAGTGAGAATCAAAGGGGTGTAATCTATCTGAAAGAGTTTTGTCAAATAGAGAGCACCATAAAAAATGTGAAGCATTATAGTAGAGGTTGGATAAATCCTTGTGTAATTGAATTCAATTCTCTTTCTCAGAAACCTAGCTGACAGTATGATTGGAGAAGGGGAGAGAGGGGTCAGAGCACAGGTGGGCAGTACCTGTTCCTCTTGGTCACCTTTAGAACACCAATGAGAAGTTAGAGGAAGATTGGTCAAAGCAAGCTGAGTGGAAAGAGCTCTTTTCCAGGTGCACTTTCTAGCACAGGTTCTGCCCACAACTTTTCTCTTCCAGGTGTCAGAGCCCAGCTACACTGCTGGCCTCCTGCTTTCTTTTCTGATACAGGGTATACAAAGAGCATAGTTACTTCAAAGGCTGGCCTTCCTCCTAATCCCCTTCCATCTAGTAGGTATTTGAGTTTTGATCATCTCCAGTCCTCAGGTGTAGCAATTTACACAGCAAACTTGAATGACGCCTGGTGGGAGGCAGCTCTTTCTCTGCCCAATGGATCATATACAATAAATACACTTATGTATGTGTGCGTGTGTGTGCATACACACCTTGAAAACTTTTTCGGAAAGCATTTATCATTTCATAGGGATTTTTATAGGCATTATCTCATTTGATCCTCACCACCACCACGAGCATGAGAGGAGAATAAATGGGATAGTATTACTCCATTTCACACAGGAGGAAACAGAGGCTCGGAGGATTGAAATACCCTGCCCAAGAGCAGTTAGCAAGCAGAAGTCAGTCTTCTGACAGGATGCCATGGGTTTTCTTTGCACCCCTCCAGGCCTTATCTAAGCAGGCAAGATTTAAAGCAGGAAGCCTCAAGGTGGGATAAAAGGATGATGCGAGATGAACCCTAGTCTCAGATCAGCAACCTCCTTCCAACACCCATTTTCTCCTGTTTCCTGGCCACTTTCTCTTGGGATGAGGATTCAGGATGATTTCCTAAGGATGAAAATCTGCCTATGGAAACCTGAGAAGACTTGCAGTGACCCCAGAAACCCTTTTTGGCCAAGTCCCCCTTTCTCCTGAATTGGACTTTGCACTGCCCTGGAAGCTAGTAGATGAAAGGAAAGTCTTAGGATATTTGATGTGTTGCAACGGTATAACAGACTCCAAATTGTCTTGGCAAAATCAAACCCCAAGGTTGCTTAGGTAATTCCATCCAATGACTCTTGTTTCTTTGTTCCAATTCAAAGCAACAGGATAAACAAGCAAACAAAAGTGTTCATGCAAATATCAGAGTCTTAAGAAAGGAGAAGCTTTGGGCTCTGGCATTTTCTGCAGTTTTGTCCCTAAACTTTTAGAAGCTACAATTGACCTTTGAGGGAATTTGAGCTTCAGGTGTCAGAGGGTCAGATTGCCTTTGTGCAGAACAAAGCTGAATTCTTAACAGAAGTATTGGATATGTTGGTGGAGTGCTCAACCCCACCTGAACTCCCTAATAAGAGCACTGGGGCAACAAGTTCTCTCTTCCCTTCCCACAGGTACCTTGGGAAGTACACCTGAATAGACCCAAAACCCTGTTGTCCTGTCCAGTGCCCTACATTCAAATCCGATCTTTGCTTCCCATCATGAATCCATCTTTTGTTGGAACTATTTGTGCTGTTGTCATAGAGTTAAGCTGTGAGGGACACCTGTAAGAATGTGGAATCTTACCAGATGAAGGTGGGTAGTACTGCTATCAAACAAAAATAAGGTCTTACCACAAGATACCTGCAGTTGTAAGGGAGACTTAGGTTCATGAGATAGGCCTAGATATTGAGGATGATAAATATCTTATCTGGGCTGTGCTAGAGCATGGTCATTAAAATTATATCTGCCCCATGGAGGAAAATTCAGATATATAGAACTCTTGGGACCAATTAGGATGGATAGAATCTTCAAGCTCTGACAGGCCAGTTACAGTTGGTAAACCAGGTGGCCAAACTGCATTCTGTGCTTTCTCCTTTGCTATTCCCTAAATTCCTATAAAGTATTATTTGAACCAAGTTCCAAATTTTGTCTTCCCTATGTCATGGAGAAGAAAGGGAAGGATTCCTTTCCTACCTTGCTGAGTGTTAAGAGAAAGCAGGTTAGTATTAGCAGTAGTCACATAGGAAGATCCCAGAGGGAAGATGACTCTCAGGCACAGAGACAAGACACATGGGGCATCTACCCATTGTATCAAGAAAATCCCTTCCCACAGCCACTTTGGAGGTTCTTGGTCTTAATCTTATTTTTTAAAAGATGGCATTTCTTTATTATAATAAAATGTATAAAAAGTCTGTTCAGAATGATTTTCTTTGTGAACAAAGGGCCAGTGGGAGGGCCTGGGGTGAGGGGTCTACCCTGGTAGATGCATTGGTTTTCAAACTTTTATGTTAGCAGCAGATACCTCTTTTTTTGCCAAAATCTTCTATGGCCTATCAATACTTAGAACTGATAAAAGTGGAGGTGTTCTGTTTGAAGAGGGAAATGAAGAAAGGTCTTTCTCATTCAGACCCTTTCTATTTCTACTCCATCTCAAATTATTCCCCAAAGCACTTCCCTGGAATGCTAGGGGTTCTTGACAAGCATTAATTTTATTCACACATCCACCACATTTATAGATGATGAAACCACATTTCAGAAAAGTGAGGTGACCCACCCAAACACACAGCTGGTTTGCATATAAGTGAGTCTCCGGGCCAAATGTTCCCAAGCAGAGCTTCCTACATGGTGGGCCATGGTATACTGGTGTGCTGCTACTGGGTCTCAAAGCTCTGCAGGTGAAGACAGGAACTGAAGGAATGTTGTTGCTGAGGGTCCTTAGAAAACAGCAGGGGTGGAGCAGGGTATAATGGTGTGTCCTGTGGGCAGGCTTGGCAGTGACCCTGAGCATCTCTATCACATTCGACTGCACTGTGATGTGCTTAAACATGGTGCAGGACATGCTTTTGCACCGGGATGTCTACTCAAAACCAGGCGCTGCCTTTTAGTTGCTGGAGGACTTTTTTTTTTTTTTTTTTTTTTTTTTTTTTAACCTCTGAGTACCTAAGCACGGCACAGACCCCAAGGTGTTGCTAGGCAGGAATGGGGTCAGGGAGGCTGGGCAGGATTGCTGGAAGATTCATCTCCAGGCAGTAGCCCAACTATCTATCTTCACAAATATCAAATGTTTCTAAACATTTACAGTTCCTGTGTCCTTTTAGTGGTATCCAAGCTAGCTGCAGGGTAACTGCTCTAACAAGGCATACACTTACTACAGATTAGAGCCTCAGCATTATTTTAAAATACTTGACATGAAAAAGTTTGATAGCATTCAAATCCATTAGCATTATCACAATATATTTTAACATTAAGTTTGTCAATGAAAGAGAAAAAAGAGCTCTGAGAGTCTTTAAATATAATTTCAACTGCTGTAAAATTCTGAATGTGCTGCTGACTTTTACACATAAAGTTTCTTGTCAATGAAGATTAGTCTGAATTTGAGGAGATCAGTAATAAAATCCTGGAACAATAATTACAAGGAGCCATATCAAACATAAAACTAGATACAAGAAATTATATTAATAGGAACAATATTGTTATCATTCAAGAATTAGAATGATTTCAAATTTCCAAAATCTAAGCTATATGCAAAATTAAAATTTTAATATCATCCCTAATACTTTGTATTTTTATTTTATTCTTCAACAAATATGATTCAAGAGTCAGGCAATATTCTAGCTCTGGGAATATATCCCTGAACAAACAGATGAAGACCTCTGTACTTGTGGAGTTAACATTCTAGTGAAGAGAGACCAAAGAACAAATAATAATATAGCATGTGAGGTGATGAGTATTATGGGGAAAAATGAGCAGAGTTAAATAGATTGAGAAAATAATATGGTCAGGGCCTTATAGAGAAGGACATTTAAGCAAAGATTTGGAGGAGGTGAGAAATTAAGCCACATAGACATACGGGGAAGAATTTTCAGGCAGAGGAAAAACCAGGGACAAAGGCCCAGAGGCAGAGCAAGCTTAGCATGTTCAAAGAGCAGCAAGGAGGTCTTTGTGACCAAAGAGGAGTGAGCATAGGAGAGAGTAGCTGAAGATGAGGTTGGTGGGGGGCGGGGGGTGATGCAGATCAGATTGCGAGGAAACTTGTAGGACATTTTAAGAAAGTTGCTCTGGACTCTGAGTGAGTTGGGAAGCCATAAAGCATTTGTAGCAGAAGAGTGACATTATCTGAAAGGCATTTAAAGGGACATTCTGGCCACTGTATTGAGAAAAGCCTGAAGGGGTGGAGGTCAGAACAGGGGGACTTGTTAGGAGGCTATTGTAATAATCCAAGAGAAAGGTGATAATTTGTTTGGAACAAAATGATAGCAGTCAGGGTGGTCAGTTTATGAATGTATTCTAAAGTTAGAGGCCAGAGCATTGTCTGATGTAGAATATGTATATACATATTACATAACACATACATAGAATATGAAGAGGATATAGAATATGGAAGAAAGAGTAAAATATACCTCCAAAAATTTTTACCTGAGCAACTAGAATAAGAAAGCATTACTTGTGTTGGGAGAGACTTCAGGAAGAGCAAGTTAGTGGTGACTATAGAGAACAAGTGTTCAGATATAGACATGCTATTTTCGAGCTATTACACATCCAGGTGGAAATGTCAAGTAGACAGTTGGATCAAAAGCCTGGAATTCAGGGAGATTTTATTTTCTTTTAATCATAATGATATAATATAAAGAAAATACAATGGGCTTCCCCTCTGTAACAATATGCCTTTTTCTCTTTCTCTCCTTCTTTCTCTTTCTCTTCTTTCTCTCAAATTTACTCTCGTGTGCCATCAAATATTATCATTTTTTTATGGAAAAGTTTTAGAAGGTTGGTCCTCATAGCAAGGGCCTCTGACCTGGGCAGCCAGGAGCCCTGAGTTCTAATTTTATTTTATATGTGTGTAGAACTGATATTCAGCTGATGGACATTGCCATGCCAAACTCTCTATTTCTGGTGGCATCTATTCTGATTGGCCAGAGTCACTGCCCTACCAGTTAAATATTTTGAACTTCAGCCCTGTTTATGCAGAAAGAGCACACAATTTGGAGCAGGAAGATCTGGCTTTGTACTTGCTTGGCCTCTCACCAGTTGTGTGATGACTGGGAACATTTTTCTGGTTTGCTAGTTCACTGGGTAATGGCCACTTAGTTGTGGAACCCCCTTTCTGTATTTGGGAACCCATCAAGTGATTCTTGGTAGGAATCAGGATCCACTAGAGGTGCCCTGTCCCTTGGCAGCAAGGTTGTAAGCACATGGCCTATGAACCCTCAGATAATAACACTTGGGAATTTAGATTTTAAGATAAGGACAAAAAGGCAAAGGAAGGGTTTAAAATGCATTTTGGCAGTGGCCAAACTGAGATTCAGTGTCTAGTGTGGTCTCAGCAGACTTTTCCTGGTGTATTTTTGCCCTCATTCTGCCATCTTGGTCTATGCATGTATTCTAAGCTTCCCATATATCATGTGTGTTCTCAATATCTTTCCTAAAATTTATTTTGCTGTTGAAGTTAGCTGGAGTCAGTTTTTGTTGTGGGGAGTTATGAACTTCAACAGAGAAAATGATTGATGATGGGCTGCTTGGCTCTTCTGAGTCTCAGTTTTCTCTTGTTCTCAGTTATCTCTAAATGGAAAAAAAAATATCTATTGCATGGAATTAAATAAGACAATGAAGTTTCAAGCACCTAGCCTTGCACTTGGCAAAAAGAAGGTACTTAAATGTTATATATAGCTCTCTTTCCATTGGCTGGCCTGGATTGTTTCACCTTGGAAGATGACAGAGAATGCTAATTTATCTCATTCTCTTTAAACCCCTTGAGAGGACAGAAGACCAGTGCACAGGGTCACAAGACATGGCCAGTTTAAGTCTAGAGAATTGGGAATAGAGCAAAATTAGGGCAGTTGAGGGCTTGCTGACAGGAGGAGTCTCATTAGCTAGTCCATAACTCAGCAGATCATAATGTATGTATCCCTGCTTCCTGAGCATTCTGCAGTGTGGGGGATACAGCCTCACCCATCAGTCTGCTGCATTACCACACAGACAGAAGCAACCGCAGTGACACCCAAGTCAGCTGCAAAGCAGTTAGTTCTGAGATAGAGGCTGAGGCAGTGTGGTGTCAGTTCCACTAGCACCTGATGTCTCTGAGGCTATATTAGCAGGGGGCTGTCAATCTTCAGGCAGAAAAACAAGAAACAGAAAGAAGAGGAACAAATCAAGAATCAGAGAGTAACAAAGGAGGGAGCAAGAGGCTGGAGAACTATTTTAAGTAATGTTTGATAAATTACCTGCCTGTCCTGGCCTCCCCATAGAGGAGACGCTGTGGAGTTGATGTTTGCATTTGTCAACTCACCAAAATAGCAGGCTACAGAGATAAGAGAAACCAATGATGAAGGAGACAGTTGTATGTTCTTTGAGCATGGGCCCGGGTGGGGAATGACTTTCAATGGTCACAGGTTCACATGTGATTCAGTCTACATACACACACACGGAAATATCTATACACACAGGGAACATATTAGCCATGCTCATTCGAATATACAGGCATGCATCAAACATACAGGCATGGCCTGCCCTTCCAGGTCAAGGACAGTTGCAAAGGGCACTCATTGGCTATGGTGTTTTTCCCAGGGAGGCAAGCAAAGATGTTCAAGCAGTGAATAGGCACTTTAATTGTTGGAGAGAGCATAGTGGGGCATTGAAATTTCCTGGAAGTTAGCTGCTCCCTCCTGCATCTTGTCTAGATCTTTGTATTGCCTTAGAGTACCCCCAAAATCCCATTTAACAAGGTTAGTTAACTTAATTAAAGCCTTCTGTGAAAGTGCTAAAATCATTATATCAAGGATGTTTTGAATAGTCCACTAGAAGTCCATAAATAGAGTCCCTAGGTCTGGCTGGACACATGGCTTCTGCATTTCCTGACATCTAACCCACCCTCCCTACTTCCCCCAACAGAACCACCTGGGTTGCAAGTGAGCATATCCAATTCTTCATCTGTAAAATGGGGAGATTATTACTTACTTTTTCTGCCTCATGAGGTTGTTATGAAATTAAAACGAGATCATGGCCATGGAAGTGTTTTGCATTTTGGCAGGTGTCCTGAAGAACATGCAAGTTGGTTATTAAGAGAAGTTCCATGTTGTCATCAAATTTGGAAGACCTCAGTTACAGTCCCCACTTTCTTGTGATTTGGGCAGAATGCCTAACCTCTGTTCCTCAGTTTTGCTGACACCTTCCTTACTCTACCTTGGTGTTGTGAGGATCCAATGAGACCAGGCATGGAAAAGTGCATGTCAGCCTGGATTGTTATGCTGATAATGGAACCTGGAGCATCTGGCCTTGCCTGATTAGTGCTAGAACTAAGGAATGGGCTGACAACTGAGGTGCTGGCAATCTAAGGTTGCAACGGTGCCTGCTGCTCAATCAATGTTATGGACTTGAGTGGAATATTCAAGAAGTCCTGTGGCAACTAGCCCCTTACCTGCTGGAAGGGGCTCAGTGAAGCTATGATGTCTTTTCCTGTACCTCATGACCACAAAGGGGATAGGCTGAACGTTTCTTCTAGAAATCCCATGAAGTCATGGACTGTATGACAAATCTAGTCTTCATTTTTCTTCCTTTCCCACAAGACTTGGGAATTCCCTATAAGTAAGGTACAGGAGACTCTGGACATTCTTGAGGAATATGAACCCTATATCCAAATTTCCATTGCACAATGCCATGCAGTGGTCTCATTTCCTCATCTGTAAAATGAGGACAGTATTAACCTCTCAAGAAAGCTGTGAAAACTCACTAGACTGAGAAGCTAGGCAGGGCCTCAGCTTACCTCCCCACTACTGAGGAGCTAATGGTTGTCCATCAATCTCACAGCACATGGGATTCATTTTCCTGACTTAGCAGAATGACTAAAGGCTACATGTGGAGGGCCATTGGGAACACTCACAAATGGCTATAATCGAAGTATTAAATCCAGGAATGCCCTTATGACAAGTAACCCAGTGGGAGTAGGAGGCCTCAACTTGAACAAGGCTGAACCTCAGAACATCAGGCAGTCCACAGAACCATATCCTTGGACTAGAATCTAATGTGCCCTCTGTTGTCTTCTGGGTCTCTGTTGGTTTTTTTCACCAATGAACTCAACAACTCTGCAATAGGAATGCCCTGGGAGGATAAATGAAATGATGTATAAGAGGCTCCAGGAAACCCGACTACTTTTCCTGGGCCTGGTCCAGAGCAGGGGAGCAGGTCAGTTAAGAGAGTGCAGCCCACATGTGGTGGGGCGGGGTGGGGAGTAAGGGAAGAATGTGCTGAACTGTTCCAACTCCCTCAGATTTGTGGCAGCTGGATGTGGGGCCTGGCCAGGGGCCTCTCCTGCTCTCTTCTTTGAACTGGGATCAGGGAGAGGATAAGACTCCTGGTTCACCAAGGAAACATGAAGAGCACTACTTTTTATTTCTGATTTACTTGCTTTCTTGCACATGGAGGATGATGGTTCAAGCATTTGGTTCTTTCCTGAAATGCTTGTTGAGATCAGTGTGCAGGCAGGCCCAGAGAGGGAGCCATGCAATGGGAACATTGTCTTCCAATTCTAATCTCTCTCCCAGGACTATAGAGGCCCTCTTTGCCAGCAGTGGCTGCGTGCCCAGTGAGAGCCCTGCACAGATTTCTGTAGCATTGTTGATTTTCACTATCAATATCAATATCAACTTGCTGCTCATGTGGTGGACACATAAATCTCTAATCTGGCTGGGAAAGACTGTGTTGTGGTGGGAAGAACACTAAACCAGGTTCCAGTCCACCACTGACTCACTGAGTTAATGATTCCTCATCTGTGAAGTGGGATGAACAGTACCTGCTGCACTTGCTTCATGGGCTCAAATGAAATAGAGTGCAAAATCACTTTGAATGTGGGGAAAGGAGACATATGCATTCAACGGATACTCCTGTCAGGTACCTGACCACAAGCCTTCCCCAACTTACTGAGCACTTTATACACTTTATCTCATTCGCCCCCTTGGCAGTCCTTGAGGTAGCTCTCCATTTTACAGATGAGGAAATGAGCCTTGGAGATGTTAAATAATATGCTCCAGGTCTTACATACAGTAAATAGTGAAGCTACACTTACCTGGACCTATAGATTCAGTACCTGGAAGCACATAAGAAATGCAGAATCTAAGGCACCTTGGCAGATCTATGAAACAATTTGTGTTTTAATGAGATCCCAAGCTACCTGCTCTCCACCGTGTTGGTTTTTTTAAGTATTCAAATGCAAACTCAAATATAAGATGTTATGAGTGTTATAAAGCACATTATAATGTGCTTGTTATAATAAGCACATTAACTTCTGGGAAAATTCTCCCTCCAGGATGGATTCCTGAAAAACTTTAGTTTCTTATTTTTTGGTGTCATGTCCTACACTTCATGACAATTTCTCAGGAAGTCAGAAGTGACAGACCCAACTGGATCACCCTGCAGGACATGTTTGGCTAGCCTGGATAGCTATCTAGCCCCGCCCTGGGGCTACTTCTTATCAGAAGTGAAGCCGGGAAAATTCTGCTTCCTTAATTCTGGAACTTGCTTCTCCAGATGAGTTTCTAGCTGGGAAAAATGTGTGGGTTCCTGAGGCCCAGGCAGACTTTGAAGCGTTTTTTTCCTCCCCGTTGATCTATGCTGGCTCCCCATCTGGTGGTGATTGGCCAGCTCAGCAGTGAGTTGTGTGTGTGTGTGTGGCAGTGTGTGTGTGTGGGGGGGGGGAGGTAGATTAAAAGCTGTTCCAGCCAGAGTGTCCTGGTAAGTTATCTGATCTTAGGCATGAGGTGGAACTGTCTGTCAGAGTTTAGCTGCCTTGACTTCTAGTACTCCCCTCACAGGAGCTTTCCAGTCATTTAGCTCCATCTCCAACTTGGAGCCAAAATTAATGGAGTCTCCTGGGAGCCCTCAAAGCTCCCAAACACTCTGACTCACAAGTCATTCAAGTTACCCAGTGTGGTGCTAGTCTTGGCTCATCCTACCTTCAGGCTACCCTCTCCCATCCCCTTCCAGAGTCAATACTGGGCTGCTCCCAAGAAGAAGCCAGCCTAAAATGGGCTGACAAGCCTTTCCTCCACTGTTGGTTCAGAGAGTATCTAGCACATGGGGACAGCAACCACAGAGCACCATGGAGACCAAGCCTGGGCTAGAAATTTGGGGTACCTGAGCCTCCTCCTCAGGAGGTTAGGCCATGTAGGTAAACCCAGGGGATAAGTGGTGGCAGTGTAGTCCAGTGATCAAGCGTCCAAGCATTATAACTGGACCTAAGATTCAAGTGTGGATTTTGGCAGTTAACCTCTCTGAGCCTCAGTTTCCCTATTTGTAAAATGGAGATAATAATGCTTAACAGTACCTACCTCACATAATGAGGATTTAATGCGATAATAAATGTTAAGAGTTTAGCAGATGCTTAACAAATAGTAAGCACTTAATAAATTATAGCTGTCATTATTCAGTAGGTCTGTCTCTACTGTAGAACATACAATTAAAAAGAAACTTAAAAATAGAAAAGATTATAAACAGGAGCCAATGAATATAGTTGTTCCTTCAGAATGACTTTTCTGAGAGCCTACTGTTTGTGGAGTATTGGAAATATGATGAGGTATAAGATGTGGCCCTGCCTCATGTGCCAAAGCAAAAGGAGGACTGGGGCGGGGGGCACATGCTTAGTATATGGGATGACAAATGGCACCATGAGGCAGCATTTAACCTAGCTGGTGAAGGATTCTTGAGGGAGATGATACCAGAACCGAGTCTTAGAAGATGAGTTAATGAAGCCAAGAGGAAAGAAAGAGCATATCAGAGGAAGGGTGTATGAGAGTGCTTGGGACACTCAGACACCTGCAGCACCTCTTGTGCCTGGAGTTCAGGGGAGGCCAGGAGCAGAAGGAAGGGCCAGGTCAGGAAGGACCTGGTATATATACAACCAGGAATTAGTACTTTATCCAGAGTGTCTGCTGCACAAATACTCACTGTCTCTGAAGAAAAATAGTGCTAAGGCTCTGACGGATTAATAGGCTAAGGAGTCACGTGGTCAGTTGTCAATTCAGAAAGCTCACTCTGGGAGGCAGGGAGAGAGAGCCTGGATAGAAGGGGTCATGCACCAGAGGCCCATGTGTGAGTCCAGGGGAGAGCTGATGGGTGGGGTGAGTACAGGGGAATGGCAGGCAGGGTGCTGCCATTCATGGGTGATGGGCATATGGGGTGGGAAGAACAAGCACAGAGGAATGGCATGGTGGGACCAGTAGGGTCAGACAAGATGGGTCCAAAACACAGTTGTAGAGACAGAAGAACACCAGCTTGATGGAGAAGAGAAAGCAGGTGGCTGTAGTTCTGTTGCACCAGGGTAGAGGAGAAAGTAGGCTGACGGGGTTGTGTGAGATAGGGAGCAGGCAGATGGGAAAGGCAGATTTGCCTGACTCAGGAATACCCAGGAGAGAAGAGGGTCCATTAAGGGAGATGCACACTGGGGCCAGGAATGATTCCCTCCCTCATGGCTGTAGAGTATTGCAGTGCTCCCAAACTCCCAGAGGTCAGCTTCGGATAATCCTTCACCCATTCGGCACTTACCCTGGGCCAAGTGCTGTGCAGGGACTGGGGAAGTGAAGAGGAAATGCCCTGCCCCTGTTCACAAGGCACCCCCAGGCCAGGAATGTCAATGAAGCAAGTATTATAGTTATCTGATGTTACGGAAGAAAAGACTGGGTCTCAGAGATTGTGGCTAGTCCAGAAGCTAGGTTGGGGTAAAACTACAGCTGGAAACTCAGAGTTTTTGCTACATCATTCCAGCTTCGTGGAGGAGAACCTTCAATCAGCAAACTCTTGCTGGCAAAACCCTTCCTAAGGTCACCAAATGGTTAGCCATCTAATGGCAAAGTGCCAAGGTGAGGACTGAAAAGTTAATAATATGGGATGTAGGAGGGCCACAGGCAGAGGACAATCAACCTCCTTTCTGGAGCCAATTACCTTGAGGAGACAAGCAGCTTGTATGAATTCAAATTCAAAACTCATTTGATGGCGTGAAGTTGCATTTCATTTTCAAGTCTCCTAACAGTGCCCTGAAGTCCTTGATTTCAGGAGGTCTTGATTTCCTCCATAATGATCCACAGAACAATTTGAAACCTGTTTCCAGGAGACAGCAACGAGAGAAACATGGCACCACCAGACCCTTTCCCACATTTACCACAATGGAGTGGAATCTAGCTTCTGTGCTTCAGCCTAGTGACGAACATCCTTTTCACACAACTGGGGTAGACTACTAAATGCTTTCTATATCTTCCCAGTCCCAGAAAGGGGCCTATGAGAAAAAGGAGGTCCAGATCCCTCTCACCAGCAATTGGTTGAAAAATGAGGGTAATGAGCAAGAGGGTGAGACACCACACAAGCTAGAACCAGGGAGGACCAAATGACAGACAGAGGGAGATGCCCTTTTCTGTACCTTCTATCCCTGCCTTCCTCCTCCCTACCCCACCCAAGCCACCCTTACCTGGCCACTAATTTACCAGCTAGGCCCATGATTCATTCAGGAGATGACAGAGCCCAGTAGGTAAGGAGTTTTGTAATTCTTTACATTTTGGGTGTGGGAGCTAGATTCCAACAAAGAACTCCCAGTAAGTCCAGGGAGAGTGAGCTCTTTTCCTTGTACATATCCTTCTGTCAGAAAGGATGGGCATCCTGAGAGTGGTGTTAGAGGGAAGAGACAATTCCATTGAATGCAACAAATACTTGTTTGTTCTTTCATTCAATCATTTAACAGATTATTATTTAGCACCTACTATGTGCCAGACATTGGGTTAGCCTCTAAGAATGAACAAAACTACATAGTTCCTGCTCTCAAGAAGATTATGGTTTGGATTGTTACATACCTACTATGTGCCCTTCTTAGAGCTAGGCAGTAGGGGACCCCACGATGAATAATACAGAACCCCTGCCCTTATGAGCTCATGCTCCAGTAGGAGACGTGGCAAACATGCAACTTCATACCTAGCTGCCAGCATGGACCCAGAGACGCCATACCCATGACACATTGAAGCCTCTACATTCTGAAAGGAAAAGGGTCAATTAAGCTTTCCTAGGTTACTTCTTTTTTTTCCAATACCCTTTGTATCAAGATGGTCTTCCTAGTATCAGACCTGAGCCTTTCTAACTATTTTTGGTTGCCATGACTTTTTTGCTTCCTCCAGGGATCTTCCATTTGTGGCTGTATACCTAGGAAAGGGTGCTGGGGCCAGAAGGGGCCCCTGAGGCTTTGACTCAGCTCCATTACCTAGAGTATGACTGTGGGGCAGCACTTCACCTATTCAGGCCTTCATTTCTCCATGGGGACTCTGACACCATATGTGCCACACAGGGTTGTGAGGATCTGTTAAGAGCTGCAAAGTAATAGTAATAATGGTATTAGCTGTCATTTATTGAGTGCTTGTTATTTACCAAGCTCTGGACATGTATTATGTGTACTGAGGCTTGGAAAGTCCAACTAATTTCCCAAAATCACACAGGCAGAAAGGAACAAGCCTCAGACTTGAAACCAGGTTAATTCCAGAGTCGGAAGTCCTGAATAATACTTACCACCAGCTTTCAAAAAGGCTCTTTACAGAATTAAAAAGGGATGGACAGGTATGCACGATGTTGACTTTCCTCAGAAAACAAAATCCTGCATAGAAATGCTTCAGGCAATGAGTCCTGAAGCTCACACTCTTCTTCCAGAACCTCTTTCTAGGTGGTGACCCTTCTTGCTCTTCTCTGCCACAGCAGATGGGACACCCTGGAGGCCAAATTGTTGTTGCAAGATTCATTTATTTTAACAACAGTTAAATCTCTCAACTACATCCACAAACCATCAATAATTCAAGACTACTGCTCAGCCCAGGGTGGCAGAGATTGCCCTCTTTGTGTCTAAGCAGCGGCTTCCAGGTAAAAGTTCACCACAGGAAATTTGACAAGTAATAAATTGAAGCCTTCTCCTCTTTAAATCATTTTTAAACTACAATTGCCACACTAAATATAATTACTACAAACCAGTCATTTGTAACAGAGATATCTCATTAAAACAATTCCATTCTCGAAAGGCAGGTGGGAGGGAAAGGCAAGAGGGTAGTGGTGGGGGGAAATGGAGTGGCTAAACTCTTGGAAGGGTGTGCTGAGGAAAGCTTGGAAAGAGCTGGGATATGCTCTTAATTATAGATTGATTATTTCTGATGATTGAGCACAAAATATAATCAACTCAACATTTCAAGACCAAAGCAGAAGGGGTAGAGACAGATAGGATGACAAGGACTGAGGAATCTTCCAGATCTTCTACTCTAAGGGTGGACCTGTGGGCGGGTTAGAGGGGCATAGGTGGAGTGACACCAGGCCTCCCCCATTGGGTTTCTGGCTAGTGCCTGGCTCAGGGAAGTGGCTGCAGAGTTCGTCAGGTAGGGGCCGAAGAGCCATTTGCTTCATCCATAGAGGAAAGTGACTGCACTATTGATGGAGCTGTGGCCAATTACCAAGGAGACAGGATGCAGGACTTGAGATCAAAGAGTTTAAATCCCAGCTCTGACCTTTAGGAGCTACTATCTGTGGGAAACTGACTAACCCAAAGGACCTGAGCCTCAGTTTCCTAGTTTCTAAAATTGGTATAGTCCTGCCCTCCCAACCCTGCAGGGCTGTGATGAGGGTCACCTGAGACAACGTAAAGGTAAATGACTGTGCCTGGCATGGAACAGACTCCAGAAAATCTGTTCAATCTAAATTTCCTGACAAAGATTGTGAGATGTGGAAAGCACCTGCCAGAACGAAATTTCCTTCCTGGGAGAATGTTAATTACAACACAGCTGCTTCTCTCCCAGGAAAGGTGTGGGGAGGTCCTGGGTGGTCCAGATGCAGGGGGCAAGAGTGTCGGCCTTGCTGGAAAAAGACCTGTGCTGGCTTCAGGGTTACTGCTCTGGAGCCAATGCTTGGTTCTAGCATGACAGGGTGGGCATCTGCACCTCTCCAGGAAACTCCAGTAGATGCCAGGGAAAGCCACAGACCTGTCTCTTCTCTGCTTGTCTGGGAGGCAGCCAAGGAAACCTGCCTAAGAGAGTGAGAAAAGAAGCCAAGCCAGCCTCCATGTCCTAGTTCTCAGCTCCAAGCTTGCTGAGACAAATGCCTTGAGTGCCTCCCCTTCCTTATTCCAGTGTCTCTGCTTTTCAGGCCACCTTCTGTAGTTGTGTTCAGCACAGCCCAGGATACCCCATATGGTTTCTTAGACTTCATCTCTTCACTCAGATCAGCTCAGCTCAGTCTTTGGAGATCATGAGATCCTCAGACCAGACATTTTTATGGCATACTGGGTTTGGGCCTGACATTTCTAAACTGAGTGGCCCTGAATAGGTCACTTAACCTCTGTGGGGCTCAGCTTTCACTTCTATAAGTTGGAAATAATAATAATAACTGTTTTATTTACTTAAGGAGGACAAAAGATACACAAAACAGGATTATTATGATTATGTTCATCATAATTCTTATAACTGACTGGCTCAGGGTCATGGGGGAACAGGGGAAGAGAAGGGCAGGGCATCTTCCTAGTTAGAGCTCTGGCCTCATATTTCTTCAGCCCTCCCTGAAGATTGGAGGAGGAGTCTTCAGGCTGCCTATGCCAAAGGTCTCTGCCTTCTGCATGCACTCCTCAAGCACGTCTCTGTGATTGGTTGGTCAGCCCAGTCTCTTGTATGGTGGACAGTTCAGGGTGGGTGCTGTGGTTGGACAGGCAGCCAGGAACCCACATGTAGAAGCAGCAGTGAACATAGGGGCACCTGTGTGCATGTTGGTAGGACTGTGGGTGGCTATGTGGGCAGAAGCCTCCATTGCTCTGAAATAGCTTTACAGCGCAGTGGTGGTAGGGACAAACCAGTGTTCACAGACTTGGGTGGGCTGCCACCTGAGTGTTGCCTGAGAAACCATGGATGAAGGAGTTCCCCCACCCCCCGCAACTCCACCATTTGCTTATTTGCCATGGAGACAGCAAGATGGAGGCACCAAAGTAACAGAACAGGTGGCCCCCACCACAGGCTTTGGGAAACCTCAGCAACCCCTCTGCCAAACACTGGCAGAGGGGGTGGCCTTGGGATCAATTCTTCCATTTAAAAACCATATTCAAAATCTCAATTCCTTCTCTTCTGGTTCTGAGTTTTCCCCCTCCATTTCATCAGTTTACCCCCTCCTCTCTCCTGCAACTGGCTTACCCTTTATATTAGCACAGCTCTGATCTTTGAAGAATGATTTTGGGCAGCAATTGAGCACCTAACATGACTTCATCATGTCTGGTGTTCTCAAGAAAGGACACCACCTGAAAGGCAGGGGGATTGGGGAAGAGGCTGGATACATGTGGGCTCTCTAGATATAAGTGGGAGCCTGCCCATAGTGGCAATGCAGGGGGTGAAGCAGCTCTTCCCCATCAGACTCAGGAGCCCAGCTCATTACCATTGCTAAGGAAGACCTATATGAGTCAATACTAGCAGTTTCCAGAAAACTTTTCCAATTTTTTCTTAAAGCACCAGCATATGGGTTCCTTTCCTGTCCTTCTGAGGTAGGGGGAGGAAACTGGTTAAAGACTGGGCTAGGAAGGCTCTGTTGAGGCCACCCTACCCAGCCCCCATCTGCAGACATGTTTCCTACTACATCTAGGACAAATGGCTGCCTTCTCCTGGGCTCATCAACTCCTCTCACTGCAGCGTAAGCAAGCCCCTGCTCTGGGGATCTTGGCTAATCAGAGAAGGAAAGAGGTGCTCACTACCTCCTCAAAATGAACCCCAGGCCTTCATGGTCTTCTCCTCACCCTGCCCTTTACTTCGGTCCTTTCGCATTTCCCAGGCTCATAAGACTTCATTAATCTAGAAATGTTAGTTTTCGTATCTTTATGTTTCTCATGAGTCATTGGTTATTACTCAAAGAAGGAGGAGAATTAAGAGTTCTTGACTCAGAACCCACCAACTTATAGGGAACAGTTCCCTTCTTAGGTTCTGACCTCTCAGTTGTCACCACACCTGGCTCCTCCAGCAGGACAGCCGCTCCTCAGTTGTGTTCCATGTAACATTAACATCTACACCCCTTCCCTTCCCTAGTCTGAAAACCAGCTTGTCAGCCCGCACACCCTGCCCACTGGGCCAGCTCCACCCCACCCTGGCCATCTGTCCATCTGTTAGGTTCTTGAGTTGTTCCTGCCTGTTTCATGTTCAAGCTGTTGGCTATGGCAATCATATCTGATCATTAATAATGGAATAATGATGGAAGAGACACTTAGATATAATCAGCTAGCACAGGCTCATTAGTGGCACAGAACAATCACAGCGATATAATAACAGATCCCAGGAAACATCAATTAAACCTGGAACTTTGTTAGGTTTCATTTTATTTTCAGCATGGAGAAGGGCAGCATAATTGCAATCAACTAAAACCAATGCAAATCTCTTCCAAAAGAGACCCCTTCCCCCCTCCCCACAGGGATACAAGAAATTAAGTTCCACTCTTCCTTAGCTCCCACCATGTTAATTCCGAGCCATTTAATGAACGCGAACGCCTTCTCTTCCCTGAGAAATGTTCCAACTGAGTCCCTGGCTTCTCTTAACAACAAGATCATTCTGGTTCTTGGCTTTAACAATAAAGATGATGGTGCTCAGAATTAGCATTTATTGAGAGCTCAACATGTGCCAGATGCTGTGCTAAGCCCTATACATGAATTATTTCATTTAATCCTCACTACAATTTATTGAGGTACTAGTTAATATTATCATAATTTTATCTACGAGGCCATTGAATCTCAAAGTCAAGAATGACTCTCTGGGTAACCCATTTTGTAAATGTTTGTGGTATAGCCAGAAATCCAAGCCAGACCTGCCTCCCATGAGTGCTTGCTCACTCTCACTCTCTCTTCTCACCTCTCCTCCTTCTTCTGTCTCTTTCTTTCTCTCTCTCCCTGCCTCTTTGTCTCTGTCTCTCTGTCTCTGCTTCTTTCTCTCTCTTTGTGGATTAGGTATTGGGGGAGCCTAGAATATCCTGAAAAGGGATGGGGTAACCCAAGGAGTGTTCAACTGAAGCATCTCATGTTGGCTCTTTGGTCTGCAGTCTAGGGTGGGCATCTAGGGAGATTTTTAAAGAAAATTTCCTGAATCCTGTCCCCAAATCAAATGACCCAATCAAAATCTCAGGATGGGGCCCAGGCATCTATAATTTTCCAAAGCTTCTTGGGTCATTTTGAAGACCACTATTCTTAAAACCTTACCCAGTGAGTGCTTCTCTACATCATAGATGGGGTTGGGGATCTGGGTGACTGGCTCAGCCCTGCACCCCATGGATCTGAGAAGAAAAGTGATTTAGAACAAGGCCTTCTGAGAAGGTGTGTGCTGACCACCACCACCACCCCCCCGCCCCGCGCCCTCTATGACCTCAGCTCTGGCTTCAATTTCCTCATCTGTGACATGAAGGATTGGCCTGGTGGTTTCTAAGATGTCTGCCAGTCAAACAGGGTTTTCCTAGGATTGGCAATGCCTTGCCCCAAGTTCACGATTTGCCACAGGCTTGTAGGGGAGATGTCTTTTTTAGAACAGTGATCTTAAGCCATTGTTTCTCTAAAGTCAAATCACGTTATTTCATACTTTAAATTGACTCCTTGCATTTACTTATATATGTTTTTTAAAACTAATTTTACATTGTTATTATATATGGAAAGCCATATCAAAGGTAACCATAAAAATGTTATCATCTAAATTCATCACCTACATCAACAACGGTGTGCAGACTATACTGGCTCATATGATTTCACCTACCCAGCTCCTCTGTCCCTCAAATGTGATCCTGATGGCTAACTGCCTCTGATGGAACTGTGAACTCACAGCACTCAATTTACAGGAAGAAAACCAGGGAGGATCTACATCTCAAAGGGCAAAACTTTTCAGTCTTATTGTATGAGAACTAAGTCCTTCCAATGGGACTTAGTTCTAAGTCTGCAGCATTGCCCTTCTTGGACCTCAGTTTTTGTTTGCTTGTTTGTTTGTTTGTTTTTTAGGTGAGGCAACCCTTGGTTGATCTCACAGATTATGTGGAACTTGTCAGCTTACAATCCCTTATTTTTTTTTTTTTTATTTTTTACACCTACAGCACCTGGTCTTCCTAGGTGGTCTCCCATCCAAGTACTAACGAGGCCTGACACTGCTTAGCTTCTGAGATCAGATGGGATCGGGCTTGTTCGGGGTGGCATGGCCATAGACTTGGACCTCAGTTTTGACACCTACAAAATCATACCATGAGACAACAGGCACAACTGGGTTCCCTTGTGGTATTAACTTACTTTTTCCTACTCCCTCAGCTTCTATAATCACAGAGCAGGGGCAGAACTAACTTATGGAGAGAAAAAAGAAGACAGAAGATTGTGCGGTGACCTTAGGAGTTCCTTGAACTTCAAAATAGCAATCTCTCCAAACTTACATTAGATGTTATTGACAACTAAGAGTTCCGGTTTTAGAGACCGCTGAGATCATTAGGGCCTTATTTCCTTATCTGTAAACACTTGTTAACCCTCAGCCAGGCACTAACTGACTCAGCCCTGCCCTTATGGAGTTTTGTTCCAGTCATGGGCAGACACATAAACAAAGGTGTAGGTGATACTATACTAAGTACTAACTCCAAAAGGGTGAGCCCAGGGCAGGAATAGAGGCACACTCAGTGTGTGTTTCCTCCACAGACTCTCTCCTCTCAGCCCTCAAGCCAAACACTGCCACACCTGCCCTGAATAAAATGTGAGCACTCAGTCTTTTCTAGTTAGGGTCCATTTTTAAGTAGTAGCTTGCCTAGAGGTTTAAGAGTACAGGCTTTGGGAATAACCCTGACTTAAGATTTCTATCACTCATAGAAAAGTATCTATCTTTCTCGGCTTCAATTTCCTTGTCTGCAAAATAGGAACCCTGAAAGGATTATGTGAAATGGTATCTGTGAAGTGCTCAGCAGAACACATGAAAGAACCCTCCATAAACATTACGTGTAGTTATTATTTTTTTCTAGTAGAAATTCTAGTTTTTGGAATGGAACAGACCAGGATTCAAATGTCAGATCTACACCTTGATATGTATATGACCTTTGAGCCTTGTGTTCTTATTTATAAAGAAGCATGATAATAGTGGCCTCGAACAAGTATACAAATGTAACATCCTTAATGCTGGCCACCTCCATCCATTGCCTTGCTTTGAGGTGTGGCAACATGTCCAGCCAGCACAGGGCAAATCTAGACTAAAGGCTCTGGGTTCACCTGTATTCCCCCTCCCCCTGATTCCCATTTACTCTAGCCCATACCCAGCCCAGAGTGGCCCTTCTCAGGGGCACTTGCTTTTTTGATAATCACTTTCATCATTATTCAGAGCCCCACACCACTGAAAGGACAGCCCATTCCTCCACTGCTAGATCAAGGCTGGCCACCCAATGTGGGCGACATTGCTGCTGACCATGACAAGGGTCTTGTTCAGTCCATAAAAGAGGGGCAGCTGCTGCCTGTGAGGTCAGGATGGAGGGCTGTGGGAAGGAAAGGACAGGAGAGGGACAGGGAAAGATACCCCCCTTCTTTTCTCAATCCTCATTTCCTCCCTGCTCATTGAACCCTCACCAGCTCCCTTAAACTCTTCCAGGGGCAGTCATGGCATAGTGGAGAGATCTGGAACTTTCCACAGGAAGATGTGTGTTTGAACTCTGTTTCTGAAATTCCCAGAGTTGTAACATCTATAAAGGGGGATGGGAAAGCTCTCCTCCAAGGGTTAGTGTGAGGAGTAAATGAAGACTGCAGAGAGGTGCAGGCTTGTGCTCTTCTTTCCTTTCTTCCCTTTGAACCCACAGCTTTTTTACCTCCTCATCCCTCCCACGTTTGAGTCCTCTCTGCCTCCCCAGCCAGTACATCCTCATCACCACCCACCTGGGTGATGCAGACACCTATATTTTCAGGTGTCATGAGCTCCTGAAACATTAGGACATTGATGATGCAATTAATTATCCCCTTTCTGAGCTCAGGCCAGAGCAGACCTGAAGATCCCTTTTTAATGTCTAGAGAAAGGAGAGGTGATTCCTGCCACAGAAACACACAGAGCACATGAATGAAGACATGACTCCTCAGAAAGCCTCAGCACTCTGTCCCATGCTCCTGGGCAAGGAAATGCCCTCTCCTGATTTGGATGGTCCACAGTCTACTCTGCAGCACCCCATGCTCCATATAAACAAGAGCCTGTTTGAAGCAAAAATCCTTCAGCAATTACTTATAGAAAGAGGATGGAGAGTGCTGAGGACAGAAAGAGAATTTATTTGTTCTCTGTGCTTTGAGTTAATTTTTAAATTGTCCTTCTGTAGATAAAGACATCTCTCCAGCAGCTCAGCCCCAGATCCTAGCAGCTCATCTGCATCCGGCAAATCAAAATAGCCTCCATACCAGATGGAGATCCAGAGCCCACCAGGAAAACAGAACCAGTTTTGAGTGCTGAAAGTGGGTTTTAAATAGAGTCATATGAAGTCTTTTTTTGGATTTTCTGGGGTGAAAGTGGGTAGAGAGGGGACAGGGATGGCCAGGACTAAGAAGATGCAGGGAGGAGGGAGGCAGAAGTTAAGGAAAGGAAGCAAGAGTTTGCTGTCACTCTCCCTATAATTTTCTTCAAAGCCTTGAGTGGGAGCAATCTTCCATGAGATTAAGGTATTCATGTTTCTGCAGTGCTCAGACAGGAGAAGAGAGATGGATGTTTTGCATGTTTCCCAGAGACAACATGGTGCTGTGGAAAAGGCATGGGCTCTATAGCCTGACCTGGATACGAACTACCCATGCCAACTCTGGATGAAATAATTTGCTCCTTTGAGTCTCTTTAGTTTCCTGGTCTATAAATTGAGGTATGCTATTTATCTCTTAGGATTTTGATGAGGCCTAAGATAAGAAATGTGAATCATTGTGCTATAGACTGAATGTTTGTGTTCCCCCCAAATTCACTTATTAAAATCCTAATCCTCAGAGTGGTGGCATTAGGAGGAGGGGGTCTTCGAATGATGGTTAAGTTATGAGGGTGAAGCCCTCAGCCATGGGATTCCTGTTTTTATGAAAGAGGCCCTGGAGAGCTTCGTTGCCCCTTCCACTATGTGAGAACACAGCAACAAGGCACTATCTATGAACCAGGAAGTGGCCCTTACCAAACACTGAATCTGCCAGCATCTTAATCTTGGACTTTCCAGATTCCATAACTATGAGAAATAAATGTGTTGTTTAAGCCATCCTAGTCTATGGTATTCTGTTATAGCAGCCCAAATGGTCTGAAACACACCCAGCTTGGTGCCTGGCACTTTGGGAACCAAACTAATATTTGTCCCCTGTCTCTATACCCCTTCCCTGGAGTCCATCTTGGGGAAGTGTATTTAGAGGGGCCTGGTGGAACTTGCCTGATAGAAGAGAAGTTTAAGTTTTGGCCCCCACACAGTTTGACATACTTCCATCTCCTCTTAGGGCTAGGCTACCTCATCCCCAAAGCTCTTTGTGGTTACAGGCTGAGGAATGATGCTCACTTCTGGGTTCAGAATCTACTAGAGCAGCAGTTCCCAACATTTTTGACACCAAGGACTGATGCTCCTATGAAAATCTTATGATATGAGGTGGAGCTGAGGTAATGATGCTAGTGCTGGGGAGTAGCTGCAAAAATGGATGAAGCTTTGCTCTTTGGCCAACCACTTACCTCCTGCTGTGTGGCCTGGTTCCTAACAAGCCATGGACTGGTATTGGTCCACTGCCCAGGGGTTGGGGAACCCTGTACTAGAGGAAAGAGGCCATGTCTGTTTTGCTTACCATTATATCCCCAGGGCAAGCACAGTACCTGGCACATAGTAGCTGTTCCATAACACCTGCTGATGGAACTCAGTGAGTAAATAATTCCAGAAGAGGAGGACAGGAGTGTCAGCATAAGTGCAGACTCTGACTACAGCTAACAATGAAGCTTTGGAACAAGGGGAGCAATTCTCATGTTGCATTACAGGAACTTCTCAAAATGCTCCCATCTGGCAGCTTCCCCAGCCCCAGATCTGTCTGACTCCCTCCGAAATGAATGCAAGCCAACCTGCCCTGTATGAGGCTGTCTCCTCTGTGTTGATTTGCAATCCTAGTAAAATCACAGGCCCCGCATGCTCAGGGAACAGATTTTTCGTTTCTCTGATGCTCTCTACCTAACATATACAGGCACCCTGGAGTTGGGGGTAAGGAGTGGGGAGGGATCCTTTAGCACCTACAATCTTGGGCTTTCCAGACCATCCTGTCTCCTGGAAACTCATGGCTCCATACATCCCTGGAGAGTTGACCTCTTATTTCTCCCCTAGTGCTCGGGATAAGGGAGTGAAGGGAGGGAGGGAGCCCAAGCCCTTTACTTTCATAGAAAGTCCTCCCATGTAAGTGTTCACATGTAATGTGCATTGAGGCAACAAGAGAGGACAAATGGGGAGTGAAGGCAGTTTGGGCCTCAGGAGGACAGAGTGCAGGGTGAGGGGTGGGGACCACAACGACACTGCATTTCCCCTTGCGGCACTGCAGTAGACTTTCCCACAATATCTCATGTCACCCTCACCACTGGAGAAATGGAGGGCCTGAGCACACAGAGTGAACCACATCCCCGTGCTGTCTGCTTTACTGCTCCTCTTCCTGACCAGGCACAGGGAAGAGAAGTTGGAAAAGTCAGCATGTTCTGACTAGTGAAAATTTTATTTTCCATTTTGTGTTTCAAGGTCTCTGCCATCCAAAATTTCTCTAGTGGATGAGTCATTTTGAAAAGCAGGAACAAAAATTAAAGGAAATGTCTTAATTTAAACACCCCTGCCTATAGCAAACAATCTTTAAATTGAGGATAAGTCTGATGCTTTACTGCTGAGACACAGCACAGAAACCATTTGGTTTGAGGGTCTGCATTTCTACTGAATGCGTGCTCGGGAGGACAGGGATTGTCCTTGGAAGCTCTAGTCTCAGGTGCCTAGCACAAGGTCTGGAAGGTATTTTGCGGGATGACAGGCTGGAAAATGGCAGGGTTGGTGGGTGGGAGACAGGTGCTGCATCATGTATGTGGCAAAGGGCTGTTATGAAAAGTGTGTATGCTAGATCCAAGCCACTAGACATTTTAAAAAATGACTTGGGGGGGGGGGGTTAGAGGTGGTGATCATAGATACAATACATATACAAAGACACACCAGGCACACTGAATCTGTCACAAAATAAAATTTCAATCTTGGATTACACATGTCCTATGAATATAGTATTTATAGGTTCTCAGGAACAGTTTTGATTTATACTTATTTGTCATCCAAACTGTGACATTTTTAGAATGAATGTGTTGTCAAGACAACAGGTATAAACCAGGAATGCCCTGGGAAACCCATGAATATTCCTTGGGACTTTGATCTCTTAGGGTTAAGGAGCCTTCTACCTCCACACTCCTGCCTGGGATGCTTATGACTCCTTTCAGTCTCTACCCTAGGATGTCTCCTGAGCCCCCAAGTAGATTCTCTGTTCCCCCTCTGATCATCTTGGCACCTCATGCTTTCTTCCCTCTTCACAATTAACTGCTATTCTATCATCACCTATTTGCTTTTCAGTCTCTTAAACTTACCATGAGCAACTCCCATACCTAACACTGCCTGGCATATAGTAGTTGCTCAATAAATGTGTGTGGAAAGAAAAGGCAGATGAATACCATAGCCAGAAGAGGAAAACTAGGCAGAGAGTAGGTGGTTAATGCAGTTCCTAGTGGAAGCTGAAAGAAGTCAGCTAAGCAATAAAAAGGAGAGCTGTTGTTACTTACTAGGCAAGCCAGAACAGTCTTCTTCAGCACTCTCCCCTCCACCCCCCCCCATGCATATATCTCTGCAAATGGCAACTGGTGGTTGGCCAGGGAGCTGACATTTTCATGTCTGCGGGTGAAGAGCTGAGAGGACAGACAATGCTTTGTTGAAAGGTTTTCAGAGGGGAGTCTCTGCACCCAGAAGAAGAAAGGCAATTCAGAACCTTGCTGGGACTGCTCCCTTCCTCTCCAGACAAAGCCTACCCCGGCCAAGGCATCCAGAGTGGGTCCCCTGTGTACTCTAGCAGGCTACCTAGGTGCCATCACTTGTCACTTGACAATGGAGAGGGTTGTTTCTCTATGTTCCAGGTCAGATGAACTTTCAAAGACTCTGACTGTGATTGAGAAAGCCCTGGAGGGAGCCCCTTGCAAAGCCCTAAATTGGACACTAAAAACAGATAAAAGCCAATGGTTTAAAGGCTTTACGTGAGCTTCATTTGGGGAAAGGAATGAAAATAGGGATTTAGTTTGTCCTCTTCCACCAACACACTTTGGACAGCTGTGGCCTGAGATTTTAAATCTTTGTGTCCCTGTTGCATGGATTCAAGTGGCCAATAAGTTGATGCTGGGGAAGAGCCCTTGATCTAAGTCAGCCTCAAAGGGCTTACTCCCCAAGCCTCTCTACCACTGGCTGCCAACTCTACTTGGATAGTTAGGTGCAGTGCTCAGCCCTTGAATGATTGAATGGATGATTCTGGCCCAGCTCCTGCCTGACAGCTGCCCCAGTGATTACTCAGGTCAAAGTTTGCAGCATTTTCTTAGGGTAAGCCAGTCAAGTCTGCACCTGCCACTTCTGCCACCCAAGGCCCTCATTTCCTCAGGCCCAGTAGGAGGAGGAGCATGTTAACTAAGAAAATATTGTTGCCTGATAGAATTTTGCATGATAGGACATTGTCTTCTTACACACCACTGTTTTTCAAAGCTGCTACCCTGCAGACATAAAACATGGAATTTAAAAAGATAGAAAGGCTAACATGAAAATTCCAAGACGTTCTTGGTCCAACACGCAATGTTCAGTACAACCTAAAGTTACCAGGGGCACACAGCAATCCTGCAGCCCTATCTTTGGAATAAATAAAGTGTAGCTATTCCAATCAAAAGTATAGGCCATCTATCACTTTACCAAAATATTGCCATGGCGGTAGAGGGGTAATGCTGACCTTATTCCAACTCAGTGGTTCCCAACCTACACGTTAGAATTACCTAGAAGCATTTTAAAATTTCAACATCCAGGTTACAGAATCTCAGGGGTAAGACTCAGGCATAAACAGGTTTGAAATCTCCTCAAGTGATTTCAATGCACAGCCCAAGTGGAGTACCACTGTTCTAATTGGCTATACCTACTAATGAACATGTGGGGGTTGGGAGTCAAGGGCTCCTGATATTTCTCAAAATTCTTGCTACTCCTGCCTTCATTTCCATCCTTTAATTTAGACCTGAATTGGGGAGATGGGGAGAGCTAGAGAGATGATCAGTGTTGAAGGTCAATTTAAGTATGCCACTCTTTCTTTCCCCCAAGCATAGTGAGCCTGACATTGGTATGGTCTGGATGAAGATTTGCAAGGTATGGAAGCTGGCCACAGGAGTTCAGGGTCATGCCAGATCTGAGAGAGATGTTGTAAGGCATACAGGTCAACCACCCCTCTAATTTCGCAGGTGAGGAACAAAGGAGAGTGGCATAATTAGTGTTGCTGAGCAGATGTCTGATTCCTGAGACCTACCCTTTTTACAATAATGCCTATCTAAGGAGTTTCTGGCCCTATGAGTCTTCCAGCTTTGCAATCAGATGGTGGGCGCCTGGAACAACAAAATCTCTTGGCTTCTGATGACTTCTCCTTGCATGCATTCCCAAGACAGAGAAGCAAGGATGAGGTGTGATAGTATTGAGTTGAACTAACCTATTCTTGAATTTTGGCTCTACCATTTAGAAGCTCTGTGACCTTGAAGACCCTCTCAGCTTCTGTTCTACTCATCTCCAAGATGGGAAAACTAATAACAATTATACAAGATTGTTGGGTAACCGTTACGTGAGATAATATATCTAAAATACATAAGAGTTTAGCAAAAGTTACTTTCCACCCCTCCATCCCTCCTTCTAGTCCATTCCTAGAATTGAGATGATGCTTCCTACAGGCAGGATCACTGCCATTGGCCCCTGGAAGCTGCACTAGCCTGGGCCAGTGTAGTATGTATGTTTCCAAAGTGGAAAGGATGGGAGCTTAAGGGCCTTGTTCTTTACCCAAGAGAATTCTGTGGACTATAGTAGAAAGGGTGGGTCAGGTTCCTTTGGGTTTCATAGGAATGTTCCCTGGAGATCAGGCCTCTAAGTAGAAGGTTCAGAGTTTCTGACTAGTCCCTCCAGCCCTAGATGTGGCATCCTCGTGGCTACTGACCTAACTGACATGGAATTAAATGAAATAGTTAATTAACTAATTTATCAACAAGTACCAGCTGAATGCCTACTCTAGGGATCAGCAAGACAGACATGGTCACTGCTCTTGTGGAGCTTTCAGTGGAAGTCTGACATTAGGCACGTAATTCCATTTCAAGGAATATGTGCTATGATGGGGAAAAGAGAGGGAGATTTGGAAGCCCAAATGAGGGGACCTTACCCAGACTTGTGAGAGGACAGGAAAATCTCCTGGAGGAGGTGACCATGAAGCTGAAAACTGAAGGATAAGTAGGAATTATCTATGAGAACTTCCAGGGTACCCAATAATGTTCTAGGAAAGGGGAAATACAAACTAAGTATTGAAGATCATAGGTGAGAAAAAACTTTATGTCTCTGAAGATCTGACAAATTATTGAGAACTGTTAAGAGATGAGCAAGCAAGAGCTAGATCATGAAACAGTCCAATGGTTCTCAAGTTTGAGCATACATTAAAGTCACCAAGAAGGCTTGTTAAGCACAGACTGCTGGGTCATCCACCCAGAATTTTGATATACCTAGAGAGGCTTGAGAATTTGCATTTCTCACAAGCTCCCATGTGATGCTGAACTGCTGGTCCCAGCACTATACTGTTCTAGGCCATGTTAAGTAGTGAAGACATCAGAAGAGAACAATGAAGACTTTTCAGAGATCTCATCTGGCTACAGTGCAAAGAATGATTGCTGTGAAGTGAGTGGAAGCCTGCTGTGAACTGCTGGAACCCCAAAATCTTCTGTTGCTCCCCATTGCATTAGGAGTGAACTTAACTCGGAAAGCTTTCTGCTCTAGTTTGAGAGAGAGCATGCTGTGGGAAGACAGCTTCCCATAGGCTTCTTGTATTTCTGCATGTCTTGCTATTAACTGACTTTGTTCTGAACTATCTTTACAAGAATGTTTGTATAGCAAACAGCCTTGGAAGACAGGCAGTGTCTCTCCAGAGCAAAGGAAAAGTTAAATTAGTGTCAGTATAATAAAGATAATGTCTTAGAAAAAGGTGGTCAAAAAATATAAACTTTCAGCTATAAAATAAATAAGTATTAGGGATGTCATGTACATGCTGATACAGTTAACAATCCTATATGACATGTAGAGAAGTTGTTAAAGTATATCCTAAGAGGTCTCATTACTAGAAGAAAATGTTTTTCTTTCCTTTTTATTGTATCTATATGAGATGATGGATATTAACTAAACCTATTGTGGTAATCATTTCATAATATATGTAAATCAAACCATCATGCTATATATCTTAAACTTATACAGTGATGTATGTTAATTTCTCAATAAAGCTGGGGAAAACAGTACAATGTCTCCTTCTGGGGCAAAGGTCAAGCAGGCTTACTTCCTGTTATAAAAGATTCAGGCTCCCTAAGTTTAGTATTCATTTCTGGTAGAGCAACCAAAAGCCTGTGCAGGAGTTACCTGGCCCTCTTCTAGTCACCTTATCAGAATTGGGGTTTGAGGAACCATGCAAATGCTGACATTCTTTCTATTATTATTGCTGTGAGTAATGACCTATGTCTCTGACCCAAAAGTCTTGTGTATTTTGCCAGCATGTAGGAAACTGTAGTAGGCTAACTTGTTAGCTTGTACCCCACGGTCTCCTTCAGTGGCCTCTTCCACTTCCTATTTCCTGTACATAAAACTGCACCAGCCTAGCCTCCAATTCACATTCTGGAATCTCCAGCTGTCACAGACTCCTCTCCAGGATTTTGCAGCAGTATTTTCTGCACTCCATGTTCATCTATAGGTGGGGTTTCTTTCAAAGCCTTCTATCCTTAGGAATCTAGTACTCAGGAACAGCCATGCATTTTCATAAATCCCACGTGGACTTGGACTTTTTATAGATTGTTAGATACTTTCATTATCCCTCATTGTATTTGACCTCCTCAACGACAGTAGGGAAGGGCTGAGAACGGAGATGCTCCGACATTGAGACCTGTCATTAGCAGGGCAGGACAAGCTCAAAACTCTACAGTTGCTGCTCATATTTATGTTTTAATGTCAACCTGAGCCAAGAATGAGTAGGTAGAGAAGACCTGGTGCAGGCCAAAAAAAAAAAAATCCTACAAAGCCAAAGAGAAATGGTTCAGGAATTACATTAATAATCAAGAGCCGACTGCCTTGATTTAAACATTTCCAGGCCTAGCTTTTACTCATGGCTGGGAACAAGAGCATGTGGTCATAGGTAGTAGGTTTCTCCCTTTTAACAGTCCAGGAGAAGATGCCACACTTCCCAGGAGGTTGGGGGCAGGCTCACTCCAGGCAGCCCACTTTGTTTTTGAACTGTAGATTGCCTGGTTTGAATGGAAAGTCAGAAGTCTAGCCTGGCTCCCTGCAAACCTATTTATGTAGAACTGGTCTCCTCTCTGAGATTAAATAAACATCAGAGACTACCCAGCCTAGCCTCAAAGCAGGCGCAACAACATCAAGCTAAAGCTGAACTGTTTGGAAAGCGCTGGAACCCTGAAGAGCCCCCACCCCCAGCCATGTGCTCTCAGAATTACCTTTACATGCTTCCAGTCTGCATTGAGCCACATGAAACTTTTAGTATCTGCCTCCTCCTCAACTCCTGTTAAGTCTGTTTTTTCTTTCTTCTCCACCACTTCTGTTTCAACTCTGAATAATCTAATATGAACGTTTTCGTCATTATAGTATTCAGAGGAAAAGAGAGGTTTCTGTCCACAGAGAGAGGGAGTTGAGAAATTAATATAATATTTGTTCAGGATTGATCTCCAGCAGTAATCTCTGCTGTCAGAGAGACCCATCTGTTTAAAACTATCAGACACTAATTACCCAGAGCTTGAGCACAATAGTGTGGGATTGAGGAGAAATGTCTTGATACTCCCACACAAACTTGCAATTTAGCTTTCTTATTTATAAAGGAAGAAAAGTATTGTAGTGAAGACAGATCTCCCATCCACTTAATTGGGAGAGGTTCCCAGAAGACTAAACAGCAGGAAAGAAGCCTGAGGTATTTTTTGATCAAAGACAGCCAGGAATTGCATTCATCTGGTTATAAAGGCCACATTCATTTCAAATTATTTTCCTTATCATCTCTTTGACTCAGTCTGGACTTCCCACTAAACTCACTCTTTGGTGATAGTTAATAAGATACCACCAACCTCTGAGTAAACCAGGGTTGAAACCACTGATTAATCTTTGAGCCTTCTCTTTCTTTCATCTTTCTGGGTAAGCAGGTGCTAGTCCTATGAAGTTTACTCCTACCACTTCTCTCACATCTGACCCTGCTCCTTTATCCTCAAGACTAACACCCAAGTACTTGAACAGTACTCCAACTCAGGTCTCTGTCTCCTTCTACTCTATGTTATGCTCCATAGATACTGTGGTTCCTCTGATAGAAAAGGAAGATGGGGAGGAGTGGTAATGGAGAAGGAGGAGGAGCAGGAGGAGGGGAAAGATGTGGAAGGTGGAATCAAAAAGAGAGGAAAATCAGCAGCAGTACAGCTAAGTAAATCATTCACCTGTTCAAAAACCCTCAGAGGCCTCCTGGGCCACAGAATAATTGGATACTTAACACCCTAAAGCTTTGGCCTCAAGACTTTCTTCTTTCCATGTTTTTCATTTTATAAATGTATAATCTGAGTTAAGTGGACTGCTCTAGTCCATTCTTACTATATCAAAAACCTAACTCATCCCTATGCCCCCTCCTTCTTCAAGACCTTTATTGACACAGCCATATCTCTCTCCCATCTCCTCTGACCCACTCTAGTGTTTTAATTAGACCCTACTTTACAGCACCTATAATTTGCCTAATATACGTATTCACGTCCCTGCCATATTGGTCCTAATAGACTGAACCTGCTTCAAGCTGGTAACCAATATTCATGGTACTCCTGTTTTGTACCAGACACTGTACTGGGCACTGGGAAATTACAGTAAATGAGAGACATGGTTCTTTTATGAAGAGTACAGTCTGGTAGGAAGACAGACAATAACTTTACAGTTAACTTAGCATTTGTGAAAGCATAGACTACTACCAAGGAGGAGTTCTGGATGCTTATAGGGAGACACAAGTAGACTGGGGTTGAGGAGTGTCTCTATGAAGCAGTAATATTTAAGGTAAGGGTCACTATAGTTTCTATTTTTGACCTGGAAGAAACAGCATGTGTTAAGGCCCTTCAGTGATCACATACAGGTTCTAGAAAACTAAAAGCAGTGTAGAGGATACATGCTACGGGAGGTTTAAAAAAGGGAGATGGATATGGGGGCAGGGCAGCGAGACTGGAAACTAGTGACCTAGTTAGGAGCCTATCAGAATAGTTCAAATGTGAGGTAGTAATGACCTAAACTAAGCTAGAGAGAAGGGTTTGAATTTCAGAGAAGAGAATCAATCACCAGAACTTAATATCCATTTGGCTTTTGGTAGAAGAAGGGGAAGAATTCCTGGATGGCTCTCAGGTTTCTGGGTTCTGGATGATGGTAGTACCCCTAACCATTAGAGAGTAAGGAGTAAGACCAAATGGGGGTAGATCAGAAGAGAAGTTCCATTTTGGATATACTGAGTCTGAGGTACTGGAAATGTTAGACGGAAACTTCCAGCCCTTTCATAGGACCTACTGTTTCCGGAAGCTAAGAGCTCTAATGACCAGGTTCTTGTCTTATTTCATGGGAAAGAATTCAAGGGCAAAATGAACAGCAAGCAGGAAAGTACAAGGTTTATTAAAGAGAAAGTACACACTCAAGAGAGAAATGAGGGTGAACTCAGAGAGAATCACACAAGAATGTCTGGTTTATGAACTTTTGTTCTTCTTGGAGGCAGAGCCCAGGAAAACGTGGTGCTGATGTAGCCTCGTTGTCTCCTCCTAGTAGGTGGGGAGCTCAGTTTCCCACTCTTTCTTCTTCATATGGTGTTTCTGGAACTGTCATGACATCAGGTACATGATGGGAGCTATAGTAGTTACAATGCAGATGAGATTATAATGATATTATAATTAGTCAAAGGTCATGCCTTAGCCAAAGATGGCATCTAGGCTGGAAAAGACTGGTTTGGGCTTATCCCACCTGCCAGGGCTAAAACAGGGGGAGGTCTGAAGAAAGGAAAAATTTCCCCAGCCATATCCTGGATTATATGGGCTATGTACCTTGCCTCACTACCATGGTGTTATTTGTAACAGCGTTATTGAAATATAGTTGACATATGACAAGCTGCACATATTTAAAATGTACAGTTTGATAAGTTTTAACACCTGTGAAACCATCACCACAATCAAAATAGTGAACATACTCACAATCCCAAAAGTTTTTTCTTGCCTCTTGTAACCCCTTCTTCCTATGCTTCCCTGCTCCTCCCAGGCAACCACTGATGTGTTTTCTGTTACTATAGATTAGTTTGTGTTTTCTAGAGTTTGTGTAAATAAAAGAATACAGTATACACACACATATAATTTTGTGTGTGTGGCTTCTTTCATTGAGCATAATTATTTGGAGACTCTCTATGTTGTATATTTCATTAATTTGTTTCTTTTTATCAGTGATAGGTATTTCATCAATTGAATATACTACAATTTGTTTATCTACTCACTTATTAATTTGTTTTGTTTCCAGTTTGAGACTATTACAAGTAAAGCTGCTATAAACATTTATATGCATGTCTTTCACCTGATGAAAAACCATGTGTTTCCTTTGCTCTTGAACAAATACCTAGAGTGGAATGAATGGGTCAAATGTGTGGTTATAATACTGCAGTGCAATTCTGGCGCAAACCATCTCAGTTAATGTAGACTCTATAGATTAAGGGCATAGTTCCCAATAAGACTGTCCTTACTTTAGATGCCAGCCACAAATTTTGGGATCTCCAGACCACCTGCACTTTTGAACAACTGGCAGCAAACTTGCAAGTTTCACAAACTTTCTTGAGTTTGAGAAATCACTGGACAGAAGCACTATCCTTACAATTACAATTTATGATAAAGGTTACAAATCAGGACCAGCCAAATGAAGGGATAAATAAAGCAAGGTCTGGAAGATCCTGAATGCAGAGCTTCAGTACTTTCTTTTCTTGCCACGATGATATATGTTCAACAACCAAGAGGCTCCAGTGAGCTTTGGTGCCCAGAATTTTTATTAGAGTTTCATTACATAGGCATAATTGATTAAATCATTGACCATATGACTCAATCTCCAAACCCCCACCCCTCGCCGGAGGAGGCCAAGCCAATATCTCCTAGCTCAAAGCCCCAAATCCAGAATCACATGGTTTGTTTCTCTGTCCTGACTGACCCTATCCTGAATCATCTCCTTCACATAGTCTCAGATGTGCTCCAAGGGCCCACCATGAATAACAAAGGCACTCCTACCAAGGATTTAGAAGCACCCTTCCAGGAACCAAGAACAAAGATTAGTCAGTCAAATCTTTTGTTACACAAAATCTTTGTTAAATATATTAATGACTGAATTACTAAATTAAAACATGAAAAAATGAATGACCAGCAGTGACTCTTTTTAGTTTCATGTGAATGAAAACCAATTTCAAAATAATTAAGCAAAGTATTGGCTTGAGAAGTGGAAAATACCTAAGAGTGTTCAAAGAATCAAGAGTTCCAGTTATCCAACAATCAAGAGCTAGAATCAGAAACCAAGGCACCAGAAATCTGCTTGTCATCATTTATATCACATTGCTGTCTGTCTATATTATCTGCAGAAAGGCTGGTGACAGGAAAGATAGCCTTTGAATGCCCTAATTCATAGCTTCTTTTTTCTCCCTCTTAGCATAAATATATAAGTTTTAGGGATAAATTCTAATTGATCCTATTTGCATCATGTGCTCAATAATTGGGCCAATCATTGTCCTTTCAAAGGAAGGGATGACCACCGTCCAGGCCTGGGTCACATGCCTATCCCTGTGGCCTGCTGTTGTGATTGACAGGCCATTTGAAAACACCACTGGTAGGTCCCCAAAGGAAGAGATATTGAATAGATAAAAATTAGATATTAACTATACTTTATGTCTACATAATGTTTCCGAGTTTACAAAGAGCTTTCACATATATTATCTCATGTGATCTTCACAATGACCCTGTGAAGTAGAGTTGCATTTCACAGACAAAGAAATGAAGTTTGGTGAAATGAAGGGTTCAACCGAAAATGTTAGGAATGACTAGGACTTTGTCTTTTAACTATGAGTCCAGGATAATATGTGTCAAATTTGTACTTCAGAGTCTAGGTAAAAAGTTTTCATAGTCTTTAATCAACTATTTGGTCACATGTTAATTGAGCACCCATAATATACCAGGGCATACTATAGTAAATGAGACAGTGCTGTGCCTTGTGGCTCTTACATTGCAGGGTGAAATGGATCACAAATAAGCTGACTTTATCTAGCAGTGCTATGAAGATAGAGTGCTTGGTGCACAGTGATCAGGGAAGGCCTCTCTGGGGCAAAGTCATGGGTGCTGAGAGCTGAATGAATTCTACTTCTACCAAGTTATTCCTCCATCCAGTTGCCTGAGCATACTGACTACTTTGCTCCTCAGCAACAATGTAGATGGCCTACTGCTAGCCCACCCAGAACACCCATATAGCCTTGAAATCACTCTTTCCAATTCCAAAATAATGAGCTTACCAGGTCTGAAATGTGAAAGAAACCAGAAAATCTAATGAGAAAACACTGAAGCTGTAGCTTGAATGATTTAAATGTAACTAAGGACACTCTCAGACTCCTCTGACCAGGAAATCATGGATTCTCTTTGGAAGTAATATCTATTTTCACCTGGCCAGGCATCCACCCAAGGACTTTGTGTGGTCTTTCCAGGGGCAGCAGTGTTGAACAAACCAAGGTCTGTTCCAGCTCCAATCTTTGAAGCTGTGATGAAACCAAGCTCATTTCTGGCTCTTGATCAGAAGGGAATATAAAGAGAACAGCATTCCCACTTCTTTGGAAACCTGCCCCTGTCTTCCCGGTAGTTAGGAAGCCATGTAATCTGTCCAAGTCCAAACCACTGACTCCTCTGGGATATTATCAAATTAAATTAAGACTCTTCAATCAGAAAGCCTAACACTATTGATTAAAGAGCAGACACCAAAATCAGAACTGCCCAGCCCTGGAGCTAGACAGATTTACATTCTTCCTGAATCTTGAGCCAGTGCATACTTGGTACCCCTATGAACTCAGGACTTAGACAATAAACAGAGCTGTCTACCCTTTTCCTGGAAGATTTCTGCATCAGCCTCAGAAGGGCTGGTTCTGCTTTTAGGCTCTACTACCTGAGCTCTCATTGTGGCCTGGTGTCCCCATCTTTATAAAGAACAGCTAATGCCACATGCCAGGCACCCCAGAGCACAGAGCTGTGCACACTGAAGATACTCATTACCCAACTGAATGAATGAATGATATATTTCATATTTTCACAGTCTCTGAAGGTTTGGCCCTCTTTGCATTGAGGCAAATATCATGGGAAGCAATTGAAAATAACTTGCTGGTCCAAACAATTAAATATCAAGTCTTCTTCCTGACTGACAATAGAGCTCCTATATTTCCTTTGAAGGCCTGGTTCAATGTCATCTCTTTGGCGACACCTTCCCTGAGTCCCCAGGCAGAGTCATTCTGTTCCCAAGGCACTTCGTTCACATAAAGCACTTATCACATGGCACTATAACATGTATATATGTACATTTGTTTCCTCAAGACTGTGAGTGCCTTGAGAAGAAGACCAGGCTTTCTTATCTCAGCCTCCCCTGTGTTTTGCCCAGGGACTGGCAGGGGCAAGAAAGTCAGGAAGTATTTGTTAAATGAATAATTCAGTGATGGATGAATAAACTATTTAAGCAGAACAGAGCCTTCCCTCATTTTGAAATTTCCATGGCAGTGGGTTATAGGTTGGAGAACAGTGATGAGAATCTTGGCCTTGTTAACTTGATATGATGATCTCAACATTCAATAAGCAGTTACCACGCAAAACTATGTTTTCTCTGAGGAGCTGTCTCGATTCCATCACCACTGGGAACTGCAGGATGAAAAGGAAATGTTAACAGAAAAATATCCATTTGTGGAGCCTGGACCAAAGATGCAGATGAGATGCAATGAGATGGATAAAGCCATGAAGGAAATAGGAATGCTTAACTTTTCAGACCAACCTAGAAGATGATAGGAGTGAGAGATAAAATAGCTAGAGTGGTCACTTCCAAAGCCAAAGTCATCTAAAACTACAGTGGGAAGGATTTAGGTTTTAATAATTTATTCCCACAGGAAGACCCCAGAAATGGGAAAGAATGGAAGACAGATAATAGAATTTCCTTTTCTGTAGCTCCTAAAAGAGACTACCGCTTTTCCCATACCACTACTCCTAATCAACCCAGGTTAAGTGGCTGTGGGATGGTCCTGCCTGGAAGCTGCAAAGAGGCTAAGGCCTCCATCAGCCAGAGGATTATGGAATATCCTGAGATATCCTGAGATACTGGGCAGCCCACTAGGGCTGCTGTGGAAGCTTCTCTGAGCCCGTATTTGAGGCACAGCAGTGTCAGCAATTAAAACTCACTCCTTCCTGACACCAGTAGAAACAAGTGTAATTGGAGAGGCCCAGTATCACTTGGTGTGAGGAAAAGCCAGATGCAGGTAGCAGCTGAACTACACAATGTCATGAGGGTGGGAGGAGGAAAAGATGGTTGTGACACAAAAGAGATAAATATTTATTCTGACAAAAGAAAACCAAAGCCTCAAATGACCTGTAGGGAGGAAAAATGAGCGAGAGGGAAATGAAATAGAAAATACCAACAAATTGGAAATCAGGCACAGAAATGGAGAAAAAGGAACTGAAATACTCTCAAGCAGGGAGGCAGCTCCCCAAAGGGCTGGTCTTTCTGGAGAGGACCTGAGGTCCAGCACTTCTAAACCATATTTCCTTAGAGTTAAGAGAAACTCACTGTTTTGTTGCTACTTCAGCAAAGTGGTGGCTCAAGCCAAGGCATCTTCTGGCTTGGAATTCTTCCTGCTGTCTTATGAGAAAGTCATCTTAGCAGACTTGTTTACCTCAAAAGACTGGTTGATTCTCTTGCAAATAGGGATTCCTGGTAAGGCTAAGGGTCACCTGGGTATCTTTAAAATCATTTCTTATCTTGACTTCAATGAAAGTGCTGGTGGCCAGACATCTCTGTATGCATGACAAAGGAAGCAGGAGCGGGCTCCTCTAAGTTCCACTTCTTAATAACCCACTGTCTTGAGATTCTCCTGCAGCTTCAGCAATGTCTCCATTTGAAAGAGAAAAGAAACATTCTTTCTAAAACAATGTTTCATAGGCGTTGGCTCCTATAAAAAGCTCCTTTTTATGGGGTCCAGGGGTCACCTGTAAAATTTTCTCTCTCTCTCACCTGTTCTCTAATCTCCTGTTACCCACCAGCATAGCCTTCTGGCTCTCTCCAGCTTTCCACCCCCCTCATGTGACTGAACCTCTGGCTCCCACTCCTCACCTTCTTCCTCTTGTTCTCAGCTTCCTCATGCATATTGACCTGCTTCCTCCAGATGCCTTGGCACAGGACCACCTAAGGAGATTCCGCCACCATTTGTACTTCCTTCACTGCACCCTCTGGGGTCCTTTGTGAATGTCATTAAGGCTCTTTCTCCTGTTTTTTTTTTTTTTTTTTTTTTTTTTTGAGACTGCGTTAATCCAAGAGTCCCATGGAGCTGGTTGCAGTCTCTGAACCCCTCTCTAAGCTTGGGATTCTAGGCATAGTGAGTGCTCTACCAGCTGACTGACTGGCTCCGGGAAGTCTGAAAGCCACCAGCTAGAAAAGGTTTTTGAGGACAAATTACTTTGCAGGCAGTAGTTATGATGTCGCTTTTATAAACCAGCATACTGGACTCAGAGTTATCCATGTTGCCTACTAAGTTCCCCACAGGGAAGGAGTCTGAATTGAGCTGGATGTCAAATGTTCATTTCCAATCAAAGGGACTTAAAACTGTTCATGAGAGGGGCAGTTTAAGTAAGTAGACCTGCTCTCCTGGATGAGAGAAGGTTTGGATTTATATGATAGCCACATTCCTGTGTGAGCCAGGCTGTCATAGACCAGAGATTAGCCACTATCTTTGTGTTCTATGGGAGTAGAATGAGAGCTAATGGGTATCTACTTCATGTGGACAGACTTCATAAAAGCCATAGAACTATCCAGGCATCCCCTGAGCCTTAGGATACACTGAGCTCCCTGTTGCTAGAAGGATACAAGTGGAGTGATGACCAACTTGTGGAGAGATTTAAGCATTAAATGTGGGGAGAGGAAGGCAGTAGAGAGGAGGGAGATGAGAAGGGACTAGATGATTTTTAAAGTCTCTCCAGTCCTGGGGAATTATTACTATAGAAGGATAGTGGCTTCAAACAGCAAGGCACTTCAAAGGCCTCTAGGAACAATTGTCCTAGTCATGGCATCATAAAGTCTGTAGCAAACACCAGAGGTCATTTTCTACAACTTCCCCATCCCTTGGTAGCCCCATCCAGCAGTGAGTTTATCACTAGCACAGGAATTTCCACTGGAGCTAGCTGGAATTTCTCCAAGGCTATAGCCAGAGGAGGTGGAGGATTCTGTGGTAGAAGGTGGAGAGAAGAGGAGCTGGGCATCAAGCTTGGGAAACCTTGGCAAGGGCCCTGCCTCCACCTGTGGATTGATAACAGTGTGCAGATGCACTCTCCATGCTGAAGGAAGAAATTTCAAGGGAGCTCATCTCAGTTGGAAGCAGTGAAACAAATCTTGTTTCATTGCTGAGCTGCCTCCCAGCTACTGAAAAGGGAGGGGTTTGCAGACAGATTGAACTTGTGGAGGGATAAAGGTCACTCAGAGACAAATACACACTCACAGGGTTTCCTGAGCTCAAGCTGTTTGGAAGCTCCTGATATATGCACCTTAAGCAAAGAGAGAGGAGGCAAGCAGAAAGTGGCAGCTGCCTGTGGAAGATGGGCTTATTTTTCAATGCTGGCACTGCTCTATTAAATTCTCTTCCTTCATTATAGAAGCTTCCATTCAAAGTAATTGGGGGATGGCATGATTCCTGATCTCAGTGCCTTCACTCCGCAAGGAGGAAGATGCTAGTGGCCAGGCTGTGGGGTAGCTGGTGAGATCTGCCTGTCAATGGGGACATTACCAGGCACACATGGGCCTGCTTTGTGCTGACCAGCCTCTGAGCCTTGGAAGCATCTGGTGGGCTTTTCACTTTCTATATAGGTGGTTGGTATCCTACAGACACAATCATAGGTTCTGGGAGTGGGCCTAGGCCAAATTGTCCTCCTGATGGTAGAACAAGATTAAATGGGCTGGAATGCCATTATAGGATAGCCTGTGATGTTGGTTATCTCCTACAGGTTAATCCTTCAAACACTGCTCTGCTGTCATCACTTCAACCTTCTACCCTACCCCACCAGTCTGGGTTAGGTGCCACTTCTTTATCTCCACTTCTGATTATCACATTGTGCAGTCTATGCCTGTTTACTTTTCTATCTCACCCAGTAGATTCTGAGATCCTGGAAAGTCCTCTCCAGGATATGTTAAACCGAGCACCTGAGATTACAAATTGCTCAAGAGCAGGACACACCTGAGTAGAACAAGTAAGGTGCCCACTCAGAGGCTCCTGCAAGCCCTAGTTAATACCTGAGAATGAATGGCCCTTGCAAATTCCTTAAGTTGCCAGGCTGAGATCACTTTGCTTCTGACCCTTTGGCTCATAAAAGAAAAGAATATTAATTGTTGAAAACCAACCATATAGAAGCACTACATTATTTTATTTACTCCTCAGTGCAACCCTATAAAATAGGTTGTTACACCCTCACAGTAAAGATGAAGAAACTGAGACCTGGTCCAGTTTTGTACCTTGTTGCTGGTCCCCAAATTAATATTATAGAGGCAGAACTCAAACTCCAAGTCTTCCAAATGCAGAAACCCTTAATCTATGCACTGCCTTCAACAACAGTATGCAGCTGCCATCCCATGTCGGTGAGAGGAGCCTGAAGGGGAGTTCTCTGGGGCTTTAGAAGTCCATGCTAACCCTGAGGGGACAGAGACCTCACAATTCTGGATATGAAGAGGATAGATGTTGCTCTGGCCAGTGACCCCAAGTAGGTTTGCCTGGGGCCTGAGGATCTCTGTTTACCAAGCTCTCCAGGGGATTATAATGCATCACTAGGAGGCCCACTGCAAGCACATCCTAATAGTCCCTTCAAGAACCTCCTTTGGATCAGGAAGTCCTTTCTTGAGTCTACTGTAATGGACAGGACTCTTAACCCAGGCCTCCATGAAGACCTTCTTCAAGGGCTTCCCACCCAGGGCTGTATAGGCTGCCAAATTGTGCTGTTGCTCAGGTGGGACCCCAGTAAGAGCAGTTTTGTTTGCCTGTTGCTGCAGGAAGGGTCTGGCCCTTTGGGGAACTCTGCACACACTCAGAGACTGTTGAGTGGCAAGCAAGAATGGAGGACTTTGTAAGCAGCCCTCTTAGGCTTAGATGATTCTATATCCCTCTACCCCTCTGGTTCCTGCCTTTCCACCAGGCCTTGCCACTAAATGGGACCAGACAGGAAATAACAGGATGCACGTAGGACACCACCGGGGGTAGCAAGTGCCAAGGTCAGCCTGAGTGGGCCTTTGCATGCCTATAAGCAGGTCAGCCTGAGTGGGCCTTTGCATGCCTATAAGCAGAGCCTCTGCAGTGACAGAGCCCATGGCTGCAGTGGCAGAGCCCATGGCTGTCAGAGCCCATGGCTGCCAGCCATGCTCCAAGTTTCCACAGTGGAGAAAAAGGAATCTAGTGCTTGGGATGGATTCCAGGGTGAGGTCAGCAGGTGGCCTAGCTTGTAGCCAACCTGTCTATCCCAATGGAGAAACTAGAGGCCCACCCAGGAAATAGAGCTCGGGAGAAGATTTTCTGGCCTTGCCCAGTTGCCACCACCCTCATTACCTCTCCACTGACCTAAGTCCTTAGGTAACAGTCCTCAACTGACCTCCCTGCTCCCCATCATCACCACCCAGATGCCTCTAGCCCAGACTACACAGCATCACATATCCACCTTCCCAAGCACAGTTCAAACCAGGCACTTTTCCTGCCCATTTTCATGTACCTATTGAATTGAGGACAAGCCTCTTGACCTGGCATTCCTGGGCATAGATGATCTGGCCCCACCTTCTCTCTCTCTCTCTCTCTCTCTCTCTCTCTCTCTCTCTCTCTCTCTCTCTCTCTCTCCCTCTCTCTCTCTTTCTCTCTCTCTCTCTCTCTTTTTAGTAGTTTATTTTATTATTAGTTTCAAGTTTACATTATATTAATTAGACATTTATATGGTTTATGGAAATGATTCCCCCGATTACTTTACCTTCCCTCTGGCTCTACACATAGCCATTACATTACTGCTGACTATATTCTCTATGTCATTCTCCCCATCCCCATGACCATCTATTAACTACTAATTTGTACTTCTTTAACCCTTCACTACTTTTTCCCCGCCTTCCAAACCCCCTCCCCTCTGGCTGTCACCAGATTATCCTCTATATTTGTGAGTCTGTTTTCAATTAGTTTGTTCTTTTTATTCCTTAGATTCTGCATATAGGTGAAATTTTATGGTATTTATCTTTCTGTGTCTGACTTATTTCACTCAGCATAATAACTTCTAGTTGTTTATCCAATCATCTGTTGATGAGCATTTAAGTTGCTTCTATATCTTGGCTATTGTAAATAATGTTCCCATGAACCTAGGGATGCATAGATCTTAACGAATTATTGTTTTGGTTTTCTTTGGATAAGTACTGAGAAGTGTAACTGCTGGGTCAAAAGGTATATCTATTTTTAATTTTTTGAGGAACCTCTAGACTGTTTTCCATAGTGGCTGTACCAACTGGCCTAGACTTCTTTTCTCACCTGTCTGTTACCAGACCTCTTGGAGAATTCTCCACTGCTCCTCCAACACACCCCATATTTCCCCATTTCCTACCCACCTCCCATAACTACCCTAGGCCTCCTGTGCCCACCTTCCCTGGTTCTATTCTTCATCTACCAACATCTGACTGATCTTCAAGAACCATTTCAAGTACTTGCCCCTCTTTTCCTTCTCTTACCCTCTAAACTTTGACCTCCTAGAGCCTTGCCTGTTGCTCACCTACAGCATTTACATCACTTCCCACATCCCGCCAATGAATCCCTAAGTTCTTTGAGGGCAGAGATCCTACTGCCCTGCTATCCTTATTTTTGTATTTCTCCCTATGCCCACATGACCCCTACTGTCCCCAAAAGCTCTTTAACACACAGAAAGTTGGTAATAAATTTTAGTTGAATGAATTCAGATATGACACAATCCTAGGATTTATGGTGCTTCAGAAGGCTCTTTCACTGACCTTTGTAGACAGGAAGCTCAGCCCTATATCTAGAGTAATTCCACTTTCTTGTGGTTCATTTTCATTCTTCAGTGGAGATGGAAAGCAGTGGATTATCTTCCCTTAAATAATAACACTTCTTAGGCTTTAAGACTATTATTAAATCACCTTTCAGTCACCTTTCTTCTTCAGGTTGAATAATCCCAGTTCTTTTCATCTCCTTCAAAATGTACTTTCTGCCCTGTAATTAGCTTGGAAGGACTTCTGAATTCTCTCCAACTTTTCTATGCTTAAGAGAAGAACAGAAGGAAATGAATTGAGGGTCCACTACATGACAGGGACTATCCCCCTGCCCCGATACACACAAAATACACACTAAATTTATTTGTCCTGGAAACCAGGGAGGTAGCTGCTCTTCACCTCATTTTATAGATTAAAAAGAGGCTCAATGTGGTTGATAGAGTTGCTCATCCTTGGCACTATTAACAGTTCAGGTCAGACAATCCTTTGCTGTGGGGCTGTCCTGTGCACTGTAGGATGTTTAGCAGCACCCCTGGCCTCTACCTACTTGATGCCAGTAGCAAACTTACCCACAACTATGACAACCAAATGTGTCTCCAGACATTACCAAATGTCCTCTGGGGGGCAAAATCACCCCATGTTGGAAACCACTGGGTTAGGGGAATTTTCCAGAGATCACTCAACTCTTAAGTAACAGAGATTAAACTTAGATCTGTCAACTTCAAAAATTTTTTCTACTACCTCCATATAATTCCTAAGACAGAACTTCACTTGGGATAATAATGAGAGAATGTTGTTCTGTTCTCTACTTTTATCGCTACATTCCCAATATTTAATCTTCCAAATGTGTCATTGGGATCAATTAGTAGATTACTGTGTTCCAAGTCTAACCCCCACTTTCCCAGTTTATCCATACTCAATTTGAAAGCATTAGCGTGGGTCCACTGTGACAACAGGAATTTTTTTTTTAATGTTTAATCAATTTCTTAGTATCACTAATTTCAGGCCCACTGCAGACACCTAGGAGCTAAGAATAGAAAACACTTCCTCTCCTCCAAGAGCAATAGTTCTAATCTAGTAGCTAGATATATACATGAGCAATTCCAACACTTACTAAGAAATCCAAAGACTCTTCTTGCACCACATCTAAGCAAGTTGTTGGAAAGTGAGAATACCACATCCACTGAGCAGTTGCTTAGACTAAAGATGCCAAGCAGTCAGTTTAAAGAGTCAGCTGAGACCAGCCTTTGGCATAGTGAAGACGCTGACATAAACCGACACAGGCAAATACTGTGGGGTATAAATTGTGAGGGGCACATACATGCTGATGGGACACAGAGTTATGGAATCAGGTGTCTGTGTGCTGCATTGCTATTTCTGTGCTGCAGACCAGCCTGAGGGACACGTTCTGCTCTGAGACAAGTTTCCTACTCCCAGTATTACTTCTGCTGTTCCGGGTGTCAAGGGTAGGGGGAAGAAATGCCAGATTTGTACATGGTGAACTTTTTCATTTGTTCTCAGCATTTATCTGAAGCCACACCAGGCCATATTGCAGCTTCTTCATTTCTCTCCATCTATCATAATCACACTTATTCTTCAAGATCCATTTAAATGCTGCCTCCAGCTTTCTCTCCTCAACTCCCACCACCCACTCTCTACTCTGGCCAAATAAGTCTGCCAGCCTTATCTAAACACAGCTTGCAATTTCCCATGAATGTTTCTTTCTTTCATTCATTCTTTCAACATGTACCTTTTGAAAATCTACTCTGGGCCAAGCACTAGTCTAAGAACTAGAGATATGGCAACTTTCAAAACAGACAAAAGTCCTTGTCTTCATTCTTAGGGAGAGAAGCTGACATTCTGATATTATTATTTTTAACTGAATATGTTAGCCTCATCTATTCCATCCTTATCTTTAAAAACCCATCTCTTTCTTCAGATGTAGGTCCTACCTTGTCTCCTCCATGAAGTCCTTCTTCATCTCACACAGTGAAACTCCTCATTCTGGACTTCTATTGCCTTTACTATGTGTGCCATGCATTTGGCATAAATCGGACATAGCCTTTTATCATCTGTGTGCATCTGTCCTATCTCCCAACTATAATGTGAGATCCACAGAGGGCAGGAAATATGTTTGTGTTACCTCTGCTGTTTTGTATCACCCAGCAGAGTATCTGGTACAGAGAAAGAAAAACAGCAAATAATAGTAATAATAGTAGTAGTAGTAGTAGTAGTAGTAGTAGTAGTAGTAGTAGTGTAGTAGTAATAATAAACTAGTATTGATTGTATGCTTACAAAGGACTAATCATTGTTCTAAGTATTTAATAAGTATCAGCTCATTCGATCCAAGCAGCAAGTCTATGAAGATGGTGGGGTAGAAATACAGGTGGAGGTGGGTATGGAGGCAGTAGCAGCAAAAGAACTGATAATATTGTGTGCCAACGGGAGTAGAGCAGGTGGTTACAGAATGTGGGCTTTGGAAAATGATCTGGATTGGAGTCCTGGCTCCATAACTTACTAGCTGGGTGACATTGGTCAAGTGACTTCTCTGCCATTGGCTTCTTTTCCTTTACTATAAACTGGGGATAATTACAGCACCCATATTATAAAAGTATGTAGCAATAACATAAACTAATGCAGATAGCATACCTCCTGCACAGTGCCTGACACATTGGAAGCACTCAACACATCCTCCCCTTCCTCTTCCTCTTCCTCCTCCTCCTCCTCATCATCATCCCCCTTCCCAGAATCACCTACACCTATTTCCTGTCCCTCCTACCCCATCTTTCCATTCCTCCGCCCTCCACCTCCACCACACACACACACCCCTTCTTCCATATCCTCAATCAAGCAGAGGAAAATTTGAGTGCAATATACTGAGAAGAGACTCTCAGTTGCTATTTTATTTCTCCTCTTCCAACAATGAGCCCTGAAACAAATATATATCAGATATCATGACTCATTTATAATTACACAGGCCCTTGGGACCAGAAAGGGGGTGGAAGCTCTGCTGGGGTATGACAGAGCTTCAAGGACTCAAAGATACAAGAATCCAAGGGGACAGCCTAGGAAGCCAGCTACAAGTGGGGTGTTATCATCTCTTCCTTGGCTACTGCAGAGATTGGCTTGAGCTCTTTCATTAGAAATCTGACACTGTTGCTAAAAAAAAAAAAAAAAAAGCAAATGTACTAATAAACTCAAAAATGTGGGCATAAAAATGATCTACTGGGGGAAGCAGCTTCATTTATGTCAGTACTAATACTAAGGACTCATTCATTCACTGACTCTTTGAGTTGTTTAGCTCCCTGGCATACTGACCTTTGTTGAATCTATGTTTTGCACGTTATCAGGAGTGCAAAACCCTAGACATTTTTCATACTTCTATAATACTTGGGATCTATGGAAACCACCTTTTCCCTGACTTTCATTTGTGCATTCCTCCATTTCTGACTGCAGTTGTGAAGCATCAATTATACACTCCAATTATGTGATTATACATATTTTCGCTAATTAATAATAATTCTTGCTATTTATCCTGCTAACTCTTATTGGACCTCAGAGTGCATTCTAGAGGATAACAAATAGCTTCAATACCCAGGAAGAATGTGCAAGTTTTGTAGACCATTTGGGAAGAAAGAGAAACTGAAGTACCATGTGGCACCTCCTCCAAGTCTGTGATAGAGGCAACCACTGAATCTGAGACTTGACTTTTCTTGGTAGATTATTAACCCAAACATATGGGCCTGCTGGATGGTGCTGATGCCTGGGGAGGTAGCAGGAAGAAGAAAGCCATTAGCCCAGAGGTAGTACTTTGTATGTGTTAAACTCAATGTTAAAGTTAAAAGTTCCTCCTATTTACAGAAATCTGGATTTTTTTTTTTTTGGTTATATATAATACTATGTTCTCCCCTCTTGAGACTTATTAACATGCTATGAAGAAAAGTTATTCCATGATCTGGACAAGTGCATTACTATATGTCAGAGCAGGATGGGCCTGGGAGATCACCTGATCCAGCCTATTCATTTTTCAGAAGCAGGAACTTGAAGACCAGAGCCAATAAAAACTATAGGTATATCTTAGCATCATGTCCATTGTCAAACCTAATCATCAAAAATAATACTGTGAGATAAATTTCACTATCCCATAGTACAGAAGAAAACGGGATCTTAAAAGAGACTTGCCAAATGTCATGCTGCATTACAGAACTCATCCTTAAGCTGAGTCTTCCTAAAGCCAAATTTCACTTTGACTGGTGCAATCAAACAGTAGTCCTGGTCACTTAAAAAAAAAAAAAGTCAATCCAAGAAGGTTTCAGACTGAAGAGATTGGTCCGTGGATAGACCTGATGAGTTCAAATACAGCAGTTCACCCAGGCTGAGTCAAAGCCACCATTCAAACACTGAAGACGGAAATAAGTCTGAGACTTCTGCTTGTCACTTGTCCCAGTTGCTTAGTCCTGGGAAAATGACAAATCTCAGCATTCCAGTTCTAACTCAAAGATTGGATGTGAGCTCCCCTCCCTCTCATAATTTTATCTTTTTATCAGTTCTTTTCCTGAACCTAATTTACTATGCTGTGAATTACTTTTCTGTATAATCTATTGCCTCTGTTAGAGGTGGAGAGAGCTGATATAAGATACTATTATGTATAAAAATAAATACAAATGGACAATAAGTACATAAAAAGATGTTCAGCATCATTAATCATCAAGGAAATGCAAATTAAAACCACAATTCGATGCCACTACACACCCATTCAATGGCTAAAATCTGAAAAAATGAAATTCTGAGTGTTGGAAGAATATGGAGCAATCCATGTACATTGGATGGCCCCATGAAGTAGACTCTCATTTTTTACTGTGGGAATGTGAACTAGAATAACAACTACTTTAGAAAAAATGACAGTTTCTTAAAAAATCAAACATAGCCTTACCATAAGACTCAACAATTCCACTTCAAGGTATTTACTCAAGAAAAATGAAAACATGTTTTGAAAAAAAGACTCATACTTGTTTCTTCACAGCAAATTTATTTGTAATACTAAAAACTAGAAACAACCCAAGTGTCCATCAACAGGTAAATGGATAAATCAATCAATGGAATATTACTCAGGAAAAGGGAAAAGAATGAACTACTCATAAATGCAACAAAATTGATGAATCTCAAAAATGAGTGAAGAAGACATACGAAAGAGCATATATTCCATTTATGTGAAACTCTGGGAAAAAAAGAGATATAATAGATAGGTACAAGAAAGCAAATTAGTGATTGCCTGGCACCAGAAGTGATGGGAAGATTGACTAGGAAAGAGCACAAGATAGGCTTGGGGATAATGGGTATGTTTATATCTTAACTGTGGTAGTGGTAGTTAAATAATGGTAAACATTTATCAAAACTCACTGAGTTCTACTGAGTTCTATCAAAATAGGTCTATAAATTATATCTCAGTGAAGTTGGGAAAGAGCAATTGTATAAGATTATTATGAACAACATTAATTTTGTATTTAAATGACACCTTAAGTTAATACCATTTAAATCTAATCCAAACTTAGAATGAAAAGAACAAATGTCAAATGAATGTTCACATTCTCACACATACACACACCCACATACCCACAAAGATGTTATTATGAAGGACTCTGTCCTAGAAACCCAGGACTACATGAAAGCTACCCTCAAAGAGATTCTTTAAAGGATGGAATGTATTCAAGGAGTAAAAAAAAAGAAAAAAAAAACATTTCTATCTTCCTAGGTTTGTCTCCAAATCCCACTGTAGAATGCTAGGAAGCTAGACTGAACTATGTGGAGCTTTCATTTGCTAGGCCAGGTGGCCTTGGATGGTATAATACCAAATAAGCCCCCACCTGCTCCAATACCCAGTGTCCGTATCCAAGTCTCTGAATCTGTTCTTCCTGTATAAGCCACAAACAGCAGCACCAGAGGAAAAGGAGCCAGAGATGGGTATTCACACAATTCATTCACCCACTGGTACATGCAGCCTACTCCATGTTCAGTAGGTCCTTACTTTAAACAGGGTTCACTTTCAAATTCCTACAGGGGCCTACCAGGTAAGATAAAAAAATGGGTAAAGTGGGCCCATTGTGAGGACTGGAGTATATTCCTACACACAAGAGTCCTGTGTGAATTTGACTCCTGTGTGAATGGAGCAGAATTCCTCAAAGCCAGCCCATTTTTGGCATGTAAAATGTAGGACAGGTGTTGTTGGGCTTTCTGCTTATTCAAGAGAAGCCCCAAATTCATACTTTTATATGAACTGTCTCAATTTTAAACATCAGCAACAAAATTTTAAAAAATTTAAACATGGTATGAGCCAAACAAAACACATGCTCTGACCAAAACAGTGAAGACTCACCAGGTTAAGACTCCACCTTAGAGGTTATCATCCTTATGGAGTAGGAACCATGGTGGTGTCCAGGGGCTATATTTTTCACTGAAAGTATTCAGTTTAATCTACCAGTCAAGGCATAAATCTTCTATTCAGCATTCCCAGCAAGTTGTTTTCTAGCCCATCCTTAAAATCTCCATCATGGGACTCTGTCCTCTGCCATTTCTTCAGGACTCAGCCAAAATGTTATCTACCCCAGGAAGCTTTCCATAATTTACCATACCTAGATGGATACTCCTCATGTATGTTTCCATGACCCCCTAGACTTCCTTATCTCAATACTTTCTACACTGTATTACTTATCTGCCACTGGCTGAGAGCTCCTGAGAATGGGAGTTTGTATAGCCAGTAATTAACACACTCAATAGGTTTATCAACTAGCCCTTTCTGGTTGCAAGTGATAAAAATACATCAGGCTAAGCTTAAGTTAAAAGGATATATGCTCCATAAAAGGGACCAGAAAGGCATAAGGCTGGACCAAATTAGGCATGACCAAATTAGGGGTTCACAACAACCAATGTTGGCCATTTTCCATCTTGTTCCACCTCCATCTTGTTCCTACTCTCCTCTGCATGTTGGCCTCCATCTCTACATCCATGTAGTAGCAAGATGGCAGACAAAGAGACATGATCCAAAGTGTATATATATACCATTATTATCCCCCTTATGTAAATGAGGAAATAGAGACACAAAGTTGTCAAGTAACTTGCTCCAATCACACAGATATGAAGTCAGTGAGGGAGTGAGGAAACAAAGAAAAAAGTCTTCTTAAATTACCTGTGTTTTAAACACTATATAATTCTGCCCCTCAAGATGCACCATTTTCTTGGTCACTTCCAGGTGTGGTCTCTTATGGTCATACAAACTGTCCAAATTATACAGTTAATACTCCCTACCTGCCCCTGCAACATCAATAGTACATAAAAGTGGAAAGAGAACAAAATAAGTGTAATAAAAAAGAGAATGTCTATCACTATGCACCAAAATTAACTCAAAATGGATTAAGGACCTGGTTATAAGACCTGAAACAACAAATTGCATAGAAGAAAACATAGGAACTAAACTCATGGACCTTGGACTTAAAGAGAATTTTATAATTTTGACATCAAAAGCAAGAGAAGTAAAAGCAAAAATAAATAAATGGGACTACATCAAACTAAAAAGCTTTTGCACAGTGGAAAAAATTGTCAACAAGGTAAAAAGACAGCCATCCAAGTATGAAGATATATTCACAAGCAATGCCTCCGATAAGGGCCTAATATCCAAAATATACAAAGAATTCATATAATTCAATAACAACAAAAAACAAATGATCCAATTAAAAAAATGGACAGAGGAACTGAACAGATACTTCTCCCAAGACATACAAGTGGCCAAGATGGCTTCTTCTGTAAATCCTTTGTTGTAGGACTTTTGTTCAGAATAGTTTAAGGGGCCTCTGGGACAACATCAAGCATACCAACATTCACAACATAAAGGTACCAGAAGGAAAAGAGAGAGAGCAAGGAATTGAGAACCTATTTGAAAAATTAATGACAGAAAACTTTCCTAACCTGGTGAAGGAAATACACATACAAGCCTAGAAAGTACAGAGTCCCAAACAAGATTAACCCAAAGAAGCCCACACTAAAGCACAACATAATTAAAACACTCAAAGTTAAAGACAAAGAGAGAATCTCAAAAGCAACAAGAAAAAAGCAGTTAGTGACCTATAAGAGAGTGCTCATAAGACTGTCAGCTGATTTCTCAACAAAAACTTTGCAGGCCAGAAAGGATTTGCGCCAACTATTCAAAGTGATGAAAAGTAAGGATCTACAACCAGATTACTCTACCCAGCAAAGCTGTCATTTAGAATTGAAGGAGAGATAAAGAGCTTCCAAGACAAGAAAAAGCTAAAGTTCATCAACACCAAACCAGTATTACAAGAAAGTTTAGAGAAACTTCTTTTAGAAGAAAGAAGATTAAAAATATAAACAACAAAATAGCAGTAACTACATATCTAATAACAATTACTTTAAACGTAAGTAGATTAAATGCCTCAATCAAAGGTTAAGGTGACTGAATGAATAAGAAAAGAAGCCCCTTACATATGCTGACTAAAAGAGACTTCATATTGAAAGACACTCAAAGAAAGTAAAGAAATGGAAAACGTTATTTCATGAAAACAGAAATGAAAGAAAAAAAATGAGCTAGCATAGCAATACTTATACTAGACAAAATAGATTTCAAAACAAAGGCTATAACAAAAGACAATGAAGAAGCCAGTAATCTCACTTCTGAGTATTTATCTGAAGAAACCTAAAACACTACTTTGAAGGGACATGCAAATCCATATGTTCGTTGCAGCATTATTTACAATAGCCTAGATATGGAGGCCACCTGAGTGTACATCAATGGATGAAGGATAAAGAAGAGGTGGTACATATATACAATGGAATATTACTCAGCCATAAAAAATTAAATCTTGCCACCTGCAACAACATGGATGGACCTAGAAGGTATTGTGCTGAGTAAGAGAGAGAAAGACAAACGCCATATAATTTCACTTACATGTAGAACCTAAAGAATGAAATAAACAAACAAAACAGAAACAAATTCATAGATACAGAGAACATGTTAATGGTTGCCAGATGGGAGGGAATTTGTGGGGGTGGGTGAATAAGGGGAAGGGATTAAAAAGTACAAATTGGTAGTAACAAAATACTCATGGTGATGTAAAGTAAAGCACAAGGAATATAGTCAATAATATTGTAATAACTATATGGTGTCAGAGGGGTACTAGATTTATCAGGGTGATTACTTCGTAAGTTATATAAATGTCTAATCACCATGTTGTACACCTGAAACTAATATAATATTGTATGCCAATTAAAATTGAAATTTTTTAAAATTAATAAAACAAGAGAGAATGAAAAACAGGATACACAGAGGGTATAGCCCATAGCGCAACCACTCTCCATGCCTGCCAGAAAGCGAGGTTGTTCATCCTTCAGTGTGTTTTCTGAGAAATCTCCCTTGCCCACTGTCTTCTCTGGCTATATTTTAGATGGACACTGAGGAAAATGCAACCTCTGGAAAGTAGGTCTTTACTTAATGAGGTAGTAAGGACCTAAGGACTGTCTTAGAGGATGACATATTACCAAGATTATTTGTTAAGTTGGTTATTTCTCTTGTAGAATAATTCTCTCATGTTTTTCATAAGTTGTTGGTGTTTGCTTCTGGTCTATTCCATAGGTTCCTTTCCTGAAACCAGATATCTCACTGAGGCATAGCTGGAGTCCTTGAATGTACAACTTGGCAAGTGCTCTGCCCATTCCCCTAGCCAACAACTTCTTGGCCTCCATCCTGGACTCCACCTCTCCAAAGGCATTTGAAACAATGCCCTGGGGATAGAAGGGGATTATTTGGTTCCTTGATCCCTTCTGCATCCCCTTCTGTGAGCAGGCACTCAAAGGACCTAAGGGACCAGGGTATTCCCAGGTCCCAATCTGATCTGCAGATTGGAAAAGATAATTTATCTTTCCAATCCTGCAGGCCTCCACATTTCTTGATTCCCAGTTATTTTGGATTTCAGATCATAAGAAGGAAGTAGCTCTCAATATATATTTATCCTGTGAATAAATAAAGAAGGGACAAACACTATGAACAGGAGTGAGAAAGTATTCTGGAAAGAAATGATACATTTCTTTTCTTCCTTATTCAAGGAAGTCTGAGCCAGCCAAAATAACAACAACAATAAAAACTAAACTAAAAACACTGTGTCCTGAGAGCATGCTTACCATTAACAATGAATTCCCAATTACCTATACATAGCAGATTCTTTCTTGATTATCAAAGTCAAATGTTTAACTCCTGCAGTCACCTGGCACTGTAGGGTTTCCAAGTAGAACCCAAGAGGCCAAACTAAATTACTTTGAAGATTCTGTCCCTCAACAAGGCCTTGCCCCATTGCTATATATAGACTGAATTGTGTCCTCCCAAAATGTATATGTTAAAGTCCTAGCGTGTGGTTTGATCAAATCTAAGACCCACAGAGCCAATTGAGATGAATTGTGAGCCTTTATTAGCCGGCTGGTGACTGACTCTCTACCACACAGGGTTAGAGGAGATCAGCCTCAAGCTCCCCAAAGAGGCAGCTTATAAAGCCTAGAACCCACCCTGGTTAACATCAAACAAGCAAGCAGATTACAGAAGCAGAAGTTGGTTCACTTGAAAATTTTCCAGCCTTAACATTTCCAGTGGTTTTCTAGGGGAATTCAAATCATTGATTTGTCAACCTGGAGCTGTGGGTAGTGAGTTCTGAGAATCATGAGTTTCACTGCCTGCACCCTTTTTTGACATATGTAGTTAACCAATTAATTATACAAGGTACTAGAGCTGTGGTCCCTACTGTAACGGGACCTGCAATGCCTATACCTACTAGTAAGGGGACTAAGATGGGAGCTCTCTTAGCTTGGTGATCTATATACTGGAAATATTCATGACTCCCTTCCTCAGAGTAGAAATACACTTGAGGAACAACATGGACTAATCCACAAAAACCTCCAGTACCCTGAGACCAGTAGTTTGAGTTGATACAAGGGGTGAGTCCGGTGTTGCAGCAAACCAAGTTCCCTTTGGGGCTACTAAGTAGAAATAGGAATGCCAGTTTCTGTCCTGGTAACCTCCCAATCATATAACACAAGAGGATGGAGAGAATTAAGATGATCTATACTGGATCCTTGATAGTCTTATCTTTAGTGGGTCCTCTGTCTGATGCAAGGTCCATTGTTCTGATGTCTGTGGTGGATGCACAGAATCCAATGATGGCATCCAGGTACCTTGACCGCGGTGGTTGTTGTGAGGATAAAGGTCCATCATAGCAGGGCTCAAGAGACTATACCTTTTTCACCCAGACCCAATCACCTGGAGCATGGTTGTGTGGCTGGACTGGATGCTGAGCAGTTATTCTGGTGGCAGAGACCAGTTGGTGGGTCTCCTGCTGTGCGAGATGGAGAGCCTGCAAAGACTTAACTTCTATTAGCTTTTCTTCCCCTAACTTGGGGAGGAGAGTTGGGGGCCTTCCAAACATTATTTATGCCCTTACAATAAGGTGTGCACCATGCCCTTAACAGGGTAAAGGGGAGGATACTCACCCAGTTTTCATAGTTTCCAGCTTGAACTTAGTTAAGGTTTCTTTCAAGGTTCTATTCATTCTTTCTACTTGCCCTGAACTCTAAGGCCTATAAATGCAATGTAATTTCCAATTGATACCTAACACCTTTGCTAGAGATTGGCTGGTCTGGGCGATGAACTCCAGGCCATTGTCGGACCCCTTTGTTATGGGCAGGCCAAATCGAGGCACTATTTCTGAGACTAATTTCTTTGCTACTACCTGAGAGTATCCTGCTTGGTGGGGAAGGCTTTATTTAGTCCATCCTGAACAATGAACACAAGCAAGTACTTGAATCCGAAGGTTCCTGGGCTGACCTCATGAAAATCCAACTCCCAATGTTCCCCGGTGCTGTCACGCAGATGTGACACCGGGCTGATACCTGTTTGGCCATTCATTACAGCCCTGGAATGTAATAGTCTCTTTTTCAACAGTTCGATTAACTTTGTTCCTCCCAAGTGAGGTCATCTTCTTAGTCTGTGCTATATCTACCTCATCTCTATTGTTGAATACTCGCTGGGCTATCTCGACTAACTCAGACGGGTTCTTTCCTTCAAATTCTTCCATCCTCTGCAGTTTCTTTCTAATATCTGGGGCTGACTGACTGACAAAGGCTAAATTCACAGCCTATTATCAGGGTCCTCTGGGTCAATAGGGGTATACAACCGGTATGACTGTAAGAGTCATTCCAGGAATGCCGCCAGTGATTCATCCTTAGTTAGGATAACCTTGTTTACCTTAGATAAGTTAGTGGGTCATCAGGTGGCAGACTGGGAGGCCCTGGAGCAGAAGCTGGCAATACTGTTTGAGAGCCTCCTTACCTTGTTCAATGTTGGGGTCCCAAGGAGGTCAGGTGTTTGAGAGAACATGTTGGACGTGGGCCAGATCGGTGGAAGGCTGCCCATTGGGCTCTAATACTGCTTTTGCAGCCTCCCTCAGGATGCGCTCCCACTCCTCTGAGGTAAAAAGGATCTAGAGGAGTTGCTGACAATCATCCCAAGTCAGTTGGTGGGTAAAGAAAATAGTCTCTAGGAGAGAGGTTAGTTAGTCCCTGTGGTTTCTCTGAGAAAGAAGGGTTCTGAGGTTTCAGTTCATTAGTAGGGAAAGGCCTCTGAGGTTCAGTCCCTGTAGCAGGGTAGGATGATTCCAGGAAGAAGCCTGACCCATGTTAATAAGCCAGGGGTAGGATCAACCTCTGACCCAGAGTCTAGCAAAATACAAATAAGCTAGGGCTAGGATCAGCCTCTGACCCAGAATCTAGTCAGATGGGGCCGTGGAGGCCAGAACAGTACATTTGACCGATCCAGACAGACAGACACAATACAGACAGATGAGAACCAGTCCAAACAGACAGACAATACAGAACACAGAATGCTAGCATACCCAAAAACCTGACGTCTCAGACCTTGACCGAACTAGGGAAGTATTGCTGTGTCCAGTCTTCCACTAGTTTTCTTTAGGGTCCACCGACAGATACCCCAAAACCTTGAATATCTGTAGTGCAGTCTGACTCACCAGTGAAGCTGCTCCAGATGGCTCATTCCCAATTGTTACAGAATTGAACCTTTTGTCCACCTACCCTCCTGGGAGAGTCCACCTGGCATCCAGGGCTGAGGAACGTCTCTCAGCGTCCGTCCCCTGGATGGGGCAGGTCCTCGCCCAAGGTGGCTGGGGTCATGGGTCTTAGCTGATCTCCCCCTCAAAATTTTCCACCCATAACAATCTGTGAGCCCCCTGTCTGATCAACTACAACCCCTATTGGGATGAGTTCATGCCCCGGCCAGCGGGGCGCAGTTATTTAATGGAACCCGAGGAGGACTTCACCTGAAAAGGAAACATGGGCGAGAGAAAGGAGTGGAGGCAAGACAGTGTTCTGATCAAGCCTCGTTTATTAAGGCTTGCTGCGGGCTTATATAGGGCATGATCAGGTGATGTTGCGTTGGCGGGGCTGATTGGCCAGGGGCAGTCAGGCGATATTGCGTAACTAAAAGGGGCCGGACAGAAAGTCCCGCCGAAAGTCCTTTGGCGGGAAGCAAAACCAAGATATCCGGGAGGCTTACGCGGGCCTTAGAGAGAAGGCTTTAAGTATTTGCTGAGTGACCATTTTGGTCAGGCAGCCATTTTAGCCCAACAAGTTCAGTTCCAAAAAGAGCTCCTGGCAGAACCTGCTGAGATGGGAGACATACCGCGTCCCCTATACAGAGGGTCGGACTCCCATCCCTGAGGATGCCTGGTACAAAGACAGCTTATACCATGGAACAGGTAGCGAAATGATGAGGGCTATGGTTGATGCAGGTACAAGCACAAGTTGCCGTGTCACAATGTCCCTGGTGTGCTGAGTGTTAAGTCACGGGGGAGGGCCAGCCAGATACCTGCCTGAAGACTTTCCATTCTATTGGAATCCAGACCTCCCAGCCTGACATCAGAATCCGAACACCCAACTGATAAAGGCCCACCCTAAATCCTCATGCCCAACTAATAAGGGCCCACCCTAAAGCCCTGGCACCACCACCCCAACCTAGATGCTAAACTAACATTCCCCATTCTATACCCTACCCCAACATAACCCTATAAAAACTACGTCCTCCCATCCTAGGGCACGACTTCTCTGGCCCCTCTCCTCTCCGGACTGGTGAACCTCGCCCAGGAGCCCTCTCCCAATAAAGGCTTGCTTTTAAAACTTCTCTCAGCATGTCATGCATTTGGTGCCGAAACCCGGGAGGAGATCGTGTCCCTCGGCCTCCCGGCCTTGAGGGGCTTCTCCTCCCTCTTCTTGCCCACCTCCTACTGTCAGATAGGCTAAGTTCCCTTTTGGTCTCCCCACCCTCTCCAGGCCTGGCCCACTGGGGCCCCTATCTGTAATCACAGCCACATCAGGGTCACCCTGCCCCCCGCCCCCCATCATATTTGATTCCCGACCTGGTAAGTAACAAGAGACATCTCTAACTTTCCACGGTCCTTTCTGCCATTGGGTTAAATCAGAATCTCAGGGATGCCTGATCTCTGGTTTCACCTGTCCAGGTGGCTGAGACCATGGGAGCTTCTAATTAGAAACCAGACCGCAAAACTCCATTTGGGAGTTTCTTAACAAATTTTAGCTTTCTAAGCCTCGGTCAAGATTTAAAATGTAAAAGACTAATCGCCTGGCCTAGATATCCATTAGACAATCAATCTAAGTGGCCTGCTGAAGGCACTTTTAACTTCCAAACTCTGACAGATCTAGACACTTACTGTCTTAGGATGGAAAGTGGTCTGAAATCCCATATGTGCAAGCCTTTTGGGATCTACGCTCCTGTCCCTCCCTCTGCTCTCAATGCTCCACTGCTCAGGTCCTCTTAGCTTGGGAGGCTGGCCCTAAGCCTTCTACCTCACTGACCCTGACACAGAAGGTGAAGCTGCAACCGACTCATCTGCCTCTCAACAATCCTCCAGAAATCCTTTCTCCCCTTCCACTCTGGCCTACCCTGCTGCCTCCCTACCCTAGTCCCTCAGCTCCTCCTCTGCCGCCTGTCTCTCCAGACTCTCCATTCACCCGATATACCCTTCTCTTCCTCCTCTACCTCCACCTGCTCCATCCCCTATCTCAGCCCATACCCACTCTCGCTCTGCCCCCGACTCTGATCTCCTCTGCCCTCTCGAGAGGTCGCCAGGGCTGAAGGTGTCATCCGAATCCACATTCCTTTTTCTTTACAGGATCTCTCTCAAATAGAAAAGCAGTTAAGATCTTTTTCTTCTAACGCCACTAACTACATCAAAGAATTTTGCTATCTCACTCAGGCCTATGATCTAAACTGGCATGACGTGTTTGTCATCCAGGCCTCTACCCTCACACCTGAAGAAAGAAATTGCATCCTCACCACTACCAGGGTCTATGCTGACCAAACTCACCTCATGGACACCACAATGCCCATCGGACCTCAGGCCGTCCTGGGAACTGACCCGGGATGGGAATACCAAGCTGGGCAAGATGGCCACCGGTGATGTGACTTAACGTTACAATGCATTCTCAATGGCATGCAAACTGTCTCCAACAAGGTAGTTAACTTTGATAAACTTCGGGAGGTGAACAAGGGCCTGACAAAGACCCAGCTTTCTTTCTTAATCGCCTCACCAAGGCCCTTACTCAATACACCCATCTAGATCCAACTTCCCCAGTGGGCACAACGGTACTAGCCACCCACTTTACCGAATTGGCCCCAGATATCAGAAAAAAATTTTTAAAAGGCTGAGGATGGCCCTCAAACTTCTATACAGGATTTGGTGAAAACGGCCTTTAAAGTTTTCAATGCCCGAGAAGAGATGGCTGAAACTCACTGCCAGGCTCATCTCCACCAGCAGGTAGCACTCCAGACCCAGGCCTTGGTAGCTACCTTGAGGCCGGTGGGCCCCAGGGGCTGAGGAGCTGGGGTCAACCCAAAATCAACCCCCTCTGGGACATGCTTCAAAAGTGGCCATGAAGGCCACCGGGCCCGTCAGCACCCTAACCCACAGGCTCCCACAAAGCCCAGCTCTATCTGCAGGCAGACGGGCCACTGGAAATCTTATTGCCCAATGACCAGATCGTCGTCAGCACCTCCACACAGGGGATCATTCAGCCAGGCAACACCGTCACTGGAACTTCTCAGGTTAGTGGATGACTGACGAGGCCCAGACTCGGGGACTCCTCTCACTCTCGCTGAGCCCAGGGTAACGCTCCAGGTAGCGGGTAAGTCCATCTCCTTCCTGGTGGACATGGGGGCTACCTTCTCTGTCTTGCCATCTCACTCAGGTCCTACAGTCCCCTCACCTATTTCAGTTATGGGGATTGACAGCACAGCCTCATGCTCACCTAAAACCCTTCCTCTCTTATAATCCCTGGATGGCTTCCCATTCTCACACTCCTTCTTAGTCATTTCCTCATGCTCAGCTCCCCTTTTAGGTGGCGATCTCCTACACAAGTTAGGTGCCTCTTTATATATAAGGCCACAAATACAGGTCTCTCCACCCCTGTTACCTCTCTTAGCGTCAGATTCTACTCCTCTTCTCCCTACCCTTTCTGACCCTGTCGACCCCTCTGTCTGGGATACATCTACCCTTGTTATTGCTACTCATCACACTCCTATCCATATTTGCCTCAAAGACCCTTCTCGCTATCCAGCTATCCCACAATTTCCTATTTCTGAGACCCATCAGAAGAGCTTTAAACCTATCATTACCAGACTTCTTGGTCAGGGGATCCTCATCCCTACTAGTTCACCTTGTAATACTCCAATCCTACCTGTCCGTAAGCCCTCCGGAGCCTACCAGTTGGTCCAAGACCTCTGCTTTATTAACGAGGTGGTTGTCCCACTCCATCCAGTAGTCCCCAATCCATATAATCTCCCATATCTCCCCTTCCACGACTCACTTCATAGTATTAGATCTAAAAGATGCATTCTTTACCATCCCGCTCCACCCTGACTCATACTTCCTCTTTGCCTTTACCTGGGAAGACCCAGACACCCATGGCTCTGGACAGTTAACCTGGACAGTCCTCCCTCAGGGGTTTAGGGATAGCCCACATCTGTTTGGCCAGGCTTTAGCCACTGACCTGACTTCCTGTCCCTTGCAACTGAGCATACTCCTTCAATATGTAGACGACCTGCTCCTTTGTAGCCCTTCATTTGAACAGTCCCGACATGATACAGAGATCCTTCTAAACTTCCTAGGGTCTAAGGGATATCGGGTTTCACCTAAGGCTCAGCTCTGTACCTCCTCTGTCACCTACCTCAGAGTAGCCTTAACTCCTACCACCAAATCTCTCACAACTGATGGGATCCAGCTCCTAAGAGATCTGCAACCCCCCAAGATGCTGAACAGATTCTCTCCTTCTTGAGCCTTGTAGGGTTTTTCCAACATTGGGTTCCTAACTTTGCCCTGTTAGCTAAGCCACTATATCAGGCGGCCAAAGAAAACCCTACAGGCCCTCTTATTGCTCCTGTTCTTGCTAAACAGTATTTTTCTAAGCTCTGAGATACCCTGGCCTTGGCACCCTCTCTCACCCTACCTAACCCCACTCGACCCTTCCACTTATTCACTGATGATCGTTCAGACATAGCCACTGGCCTACTGGCTCAACCAGTAGGTCCCATATATCAAGCAGTGGCTTATCTCTCTAAGCAGCTAGATCCCACCATAAAAGAATGGCAATCATGCCCCCGAGCCCTAGCAGCAGCTGCTGAACTCACTCAAGAGGCCATTAAAATCACCTTAGCTCAGCTTATGATCATTTTCTCATCGCATCACCTCACCGACGTCCTTAGTCATCGGTCTCTTGCACATCTAGGCCCTTCCAGAGTACAGCTTTTCCCACTTACTCTTCATTGAAAACCCTCACATTGCTCTATCACCCTCCCTTCCTTTAAACCTGGCTACTCTCCTTCCTCTCCCTTCCACACAGGGTTCCCCCTCTCACTCTTGTCCCCAACTCATAGAAGATCTCTCTGCTCCCCTGCCCAACCTCACAGACATGCCTATCCAAAATGCCGAGCATACCTTCTTTATTGATGGCAGCTCCATTGTCGAACCCAATGGGCAGCGACGGGCGGCCTATCCTGTTGTCACTCTGACAGACATTGTTGAGGCTCAGAGCCTCCCCTTAGGGACTACATCTCAAAAGACTGAACTCATAGCCCTAACTAGGGCCAACCATCTCTCCAAGGGTATGATTGTCAACATCTACACTAATTCTAAATACACCTTTCTTATAGCTCACACCCATTTGGCTATCTGGCAGGAGCATGGCTTCCTCACCACCAAGGGCACTCCTATCATTAATGGCCCTCAATAAACTTATTGAAGCCATACAGCTTACCAAACAGGTAGCCATCATTCACTGCAAGGGACACCAATCCCTTGACAATCCTGTAGCTCATGGCAATGCCCGTGCAGATGCTATTGCAGATAGTCTCACCGCCCGGCTACCACTGGCCACTGTTCTCTTCCTCACCACCCTGACTAAACATTCTTACTCTCTACCCGAACAGACAGACCTTCTTTCCAGGGGAGGAACCTATATGCCTAAGGGGTGGATCTTCCTCAATGGGCGACTAGCACTTCCTCATCACTAGGCGGCTGCTATCATCACCGAGGTCCATCAAACCCTCCATATTGGACCCAAAGCTTTATACCATTTTCTAGAGCCCCTCTTTTACCACCCCTCTCTCCAATCTATATTTCAGCAGGTCCATGCTGTGTTCTACCTGTTCCAAAACATCTTCTCAAGGTGCCATCTGATCCCGTGCCACTACCCACTAGCTCTGCGGCCACCAGCTTGGCGAGGATTGGCAAACTGACTTTACCCGTATGCCCAGACACTGATCCTTTCAGTATATTTGGACGCTTGTTGACACCTTTACAGGTTGGATAGAAGCCTACCCCACTGCTAAAGAAATGGCTGACATGGTTGCCTCTACTCTACTGGAACACATCATCCCAAGGTTTGGCCTCTCCAGGACCATTCAATCTGAAAATGGTCCTGCTTTCGTCCCCAAAGTAGTACAACTTGTCTCAGAAGCTCTGTACATCACCTGGAAGCTCCATATCCCATACTGTCCCCAGTCTTTGGGTAAGGTTGAGCAGGCCAACGGTCTCCTCAAAGATCAGCTCACCAAGCTCTCCCTAGAGGCTCATGTATAGTGGTCTACTTTCTTGCCTCTGGCTCTTACCCACCTCCGGGCCTCACCTCGGACCCCTTCTGATCTCAGCCCCTTTGAACTCCTTTACGGGAGACCCTTTCACCTTACCCATGACCTACCCATAATTCCCTCACCGCTGATCTCTTATCTACCTTATCTCTCTCCTCCAGAGCTTACTCAGACAGCACGCTGACTCGTGCCTCCCAGCCCCTACAACAGACCCAGCTACTGGACCAGCTTCCTCAAATATCGATCCAGTGTCTCCGGGGGATCAGGTCCTCCTCAAGGAGCTACAGCCTCGGTCACTAGAACCTTGGTGGTCAGGTCCACACACTGTCATCCTGACCACACTGACAGCTGCCAAACTCTTTGGTCATCAGTGCTGGTACCACCTTACTCACCTGAAGTGTGCTCCACCCCACAATGCATGGTCTGTTGAACCCCTGGGACCCACCAGGATCCATCTCCACCGCCAACTTTCTGTCTCTCCTTCTCCTAACCACTCCATATGTAACACTTCCTCTCAAACAACTAATGCCTGGTCACCTCCGGGAGGTTTCTTCTGGTGTTAACAGGACTCTTAAAAAACCTATCATCCCCCAACTCATCTGATCTTTGTCTCCCTGTAACTTTAGTACCCCAGCTCACCCTGAATAGTCAGGCAGAATTTCGCATCCTCTACACCCCTTTTCCTATCACCGGCCATCCGTATTCCTCCCTCTAATAGTCGGAGTTTCCCTAGCATCTTCCCTAGTCACCACTGGCATGGAAGGGGGTGCACTAGCCCATTCTATCACTGCCACTAGAGACCTGCCAGAAAAGCTTCAACTTGCAGTTGATGCCTCAGCCCAATCCTTAGCTTCACTCCAAGGCCAAATCACCTCCATAGCTCAGGTAGCCTTACAAAATCGCAGAGCCCTAGACCTTCTGACAGCGGATAAAGGGGGTACCTGTCTCTTCCTTAGAGAAGAATGTTGCTACTGTATCAATGAATCAGGCTTAGTTGAAACTAATGTAAATATCCTTTCTAAGCTCAGTGAGGACCTCTGCCAATCCCACCGAGAGGATGAGGCACTCCCCTCTTGGTGGAGATCCACTCTCATTACCTTAATTGCACCAATTCTAGGGCCTATCCTTATCCTCTGTATACTACTAATAATAGCCCCATGAGTACTCTGATTCATTCAGGAATGCATCCACAAAGTCTCCTGGATCATGCTCAACCAGCTACTTTTACATCCATATGCTCGCCTCCCCACCGAAGCCCCACCCTCAGACCCCCAACCTCTTTGTTCTTGGTCAGCAGCAAGTAGCCAAATTTGACTCAGCGCCCCTATACCAAAGAGATTGGAATGTTAGGTTGCGGGGGAAGGCGCCAGCCAGATGTCTTCCTGGAGACTTCCCAGCCTGACATCGGAATCTGAACACCCAACTGATAAAAGCCCACCCTAAATTCTGATGCCTAACTGATAAGGGCCCACTCTAAAGCCCTGGTGCCACTACCCCACCTAGATGCTCAACTGACATTCCCCATGCTATACCCTACCCCCACATAACCCTATAAAAACCACGCCCTCCCATCCCAGGGCGTGACTTCTCTGGCCCCTCTCCTCTCAGAACCAGTGAACCTCTCCCCAACCGGGAGCCCTCTCCCAATAAAGGCTTGCTTTTAAAACTTCTTTAGGCATGTTACGCATTTACCTTACACTTCCCTTCACTATGAGCTTACTGCTGACATGTGGCATAGTCAACAGGGTCAGTTCGCCACTGACAAGAACAAAAGTCAAAATCCGCTCAGATCCCTTCCTATTTGCCTTCAGATATTGTAAAGACTAGGACACTGGAAATTCGATTGCACTTAAGAAAAAAATAAAGAAAGAGAATGGAAAATCGTACTAAAAGACAACCTAAAATGTTCAAGTTCTAAGACTTTGTCCTGGTAACTATCAAGTTGGAAGCTCCAAAATATTGCCAGAGAGGAACATGAGCTAAACTTCATTTACAGATGAGGTCCTACCCAACTTCTGCTAGCCCTCAAGGAAATTGTGATCTAAAATTACAATGGCTATTATGAGGAATATGCCAATTAATATATATAAAAAAAGAATGGGATAATAAAACAGACATTGATGGAGTTAAAACAAAGCTTTAGTACAGTACTACCAAAGGCCAGATGGGTCAAAGTGACCTCCTATCATTCTCCCAGTATTAAAGGGCCTCAACAAGTCTGCTCTATTTACCCTAACATGGAAAAATGTAAGTCTGGAAGGAAGAAATTACAATGAGGAAACTGATCAGCAATTGCTTGGGGGCATAAATAGTTAAATTTAGTTAAAGATTGATAACAGGCCAGGGTCCCTTGGCTTGACCTCTTGCTGAGAGCACAAAGCCTTTAACTCAAGAGGGGGTAAAATGGTCAGGAGATAGAAAAAAGTAATTTCCAGGACTCCTTGATATGGAAATTCATAAACGATGGTACCCTGACTCAGGCTGCAATTAAATTTTAAAACTATGGAATGTAAGAATTGATTCGATTAAGAAAACTGGAATGTTTAAACAGGCTTTATGTTTAAAAAGTTACATCAACTTTAATGACATCTTTTCCTGATTGTATTGCAGAAATAGACATTGTGTCTCACTGGTGTTGATGTAAGACTGTCCAAACCTGCAGAGAATTTTTATAAGTTTATTTGATCCGAACTGATGACTTATTCTAGGAAGCAAGATTTCAAATGCTCCAGAGAATAACAGTTTTTGCAGCTTTCATGTATTTGAAATTAAGAAGAGAACCTAAGAAAGACCATTTGAAGGGAGGAGAAAGCAAGGCGAGGATTGGATTATAGGGTAGTTAACAAGACTAGTGCTCTCTTGAGGGTGGTTATTTCAAAGGTGTGTTAACCTAGATTCACAGAAACAATGCATAGGGCTTGCTTAAGACAAAGATAAACCTAAAAAAGTTATATTCCTGGAGCATGACTACCCACCAAAACATGCCCAGTTAGGAACTTATGGTAGGATCACCTCGTGAGGTTACTTTACATAGAAATGCTTTTTTTTTTTTTTTTTTTTTTTTTTTTTGTCCACACTGGGGAACTAGGACATGAAGTCTGTAAACGCTTTCTTTTTGGCTTTCAGAGGGAAGACCTTTGAGCCCTCTTGGGTCCATGGAAATGTTTAATATTGACAGAAATATTTGCTGTCTGTCCCACATGAAATCTGACAAGATATTAAAAGGATTTAATAATTTTTTGACCAAATTTAATAATTCGGCCAAATTTGCAACTAATGTTAAATCCTTCTAACAAATGTACCTAGAAAGAATGAAAATTCCAACAATGAGTAGATGGTTTGTCAGTCCTTTGCCACCATTTAGGTGGCAACCCAATTCTTCAGGTATTAAAAACATCTGTCCTTTTTTTATAAATCAAGGCCTAATAGGACCAGAAGTGTGGTTCCAGAAACGATTCAAAGCCCACCTTTCCCAAACCTCCCTATTCATTTGAAAAGGCTTAAAAATATTTCCTTTAGGAAACCAAAGTCCTGTGCTGGCTGGAAAATTACTGCTGGGCTATCGCCCATGGGAACATAGGCTATCACCCATGGGAAAATAACATTAAATAACATTCTAACAATAAGCTTTCTGCTTCTGTACCTCCGCTTGCACAACCGACCTGTGGGTTGACAGTTAGTAAATAGAAGAAAAATAGACTTTTGTGTTCAGACAGAAAAAAAGAATAGGGTTTAGGGCTTAAAAACCCTGTACCTCTGGGCTTTTCAGGGCTGCTTAATTTGGGGTCTGCATACCCCTGGCAGACCCAGCTGGCTAAATAAAGAATGTGTTTCCTATAACTCTCTGAGTTGTGGTGGTCCGTGTGTCTTTCCAGGGCTGGCCGCTACAACACTTCTAGGAGGAGCTTGCATTTCTTTCCCAGTTCCTTTGGAAAGTAAATACCTGGTCCTCTCCAAGAACTCTTATCTGGGCCATCTTTTAAAATGTAAATTTCAGAAAGGTAATTCTTATTAAAAAAAAAAAACAAACAGCCATTTGAGCAGATCAGTTGAACTTATTCCAACTGTTCTTTTCTAAACTAGTGAGCTTTGAATTATGGTGCCTGTCTCATGGCTAAAGATCTCTGTGTCTGTCTCTATATTCAGTTGTTTTGTGTGATATTTTATACATCTGGATAATATTGTTAATTTATATAAAAAGGAGATATTAACTGGTTTAAATAAACAAGTACTTATATGAGAGTTCTCAAAAATATAACAGAATCACGTTATCTGGGAAAATATTTGATATTAAAACCGGTTTGAGTTAAATAAGCATGTTATTATATCATCAGCATTAAGCATAATAATTTTATTCTATCAGGGTTTATTAGTCAAATAAATACATGTTATATGTGTTGCACAATTTGTCAGCAAGAAAAATAATGTAATGTGATGGAATTTTATCAGTTATTTAAACCAAATTGTTAGGATCAAGTAAATTAAATAAATATAAATAGGATAAAAAGTTTCTTTTTAGGTGAACTCTTTAGCAACAATTATATTGTATGTGTACTTAAAAATGATTTCTTAAATCTATTTGGTAACTTAGAACTTTAAAATTTGCTAGCTAAATTAAATGATGGATATTCATTGAATGTCTAGACCATTGTCAAATAACAAAGTAATGGAACATTAATTAATGAACATAGGTTTATCTACTTTTTGCTTCTTATTATAGAGAAACTAAATAAATATATTTGGGTCTATTAGTAAACATGCCTGTGACATATTAAACAATTTTTTTGTGCTATGAGGAAATATATATTTGTAGAAATTTTTAAAAATGTGTTTATAAATGTTTCTAAAAGAATGCTGATGTAACAGGCAATTCACAATTGCTTACTTCTCAGTTTTCACTAGAAATTAAAGTTTTTAAAGGCTAAGAATTCTAATGTCTAATTAAAGCTACAAAAATAAGTAATAACAGGGAAAACATTGTATATAAGAAAAACAGGATATGTTTGGCTTTTGAAAAGTTCCGAGATACGGAGATGTGCTTTTGCTAAAGAAAATAAAGTGATCTTGGCCTGATTTTTCTGAATGGGTGATAGAATAGAGTGTGTACTAAAAGAGACACAGAAAGTTGTAAAAAGTTTATGGAAAAGAATTTTGAGAAAGAAAATTTTATGTGTGGTCAAGCTGAATAAGACTGAAATAAATTAATCAAATAAGTTAATTTAAATATTAAAAGTAAGCTGATGCAAAATTAGAGTTTAGTTTTTTCTCTCTGCTAAATAAGTAAAATTTTCTCAAACTATTGGTCAGTTACTGATATTGTTAAATAGTTTTCTGCCTGGAAAGCAAAGATTCTGTGTTTTATGAAAATAATTTTCTGTTTTATAGTGTCTTGATCAGCTCCTTTATTACTTAAGAAAACTGAATCCCCTTAATAATAAGACTAAGTTTTGCTAACAATTATGTAAATAATTTGAAATTTTTTGTCACTTTGGTTAAATGGATAATCAATATTGTTTCATAATGACTTATCCTATTTAGTAAGATGTCCAAACCTTTTGATATATTTTGACAAATTTTCCAAAATTCAAATTATAAATAGAATCTGGACCCGGTAACATAACCTTGTAAATCTTCACTTCTTTAAAATGATTTTTCCTCTTCTCTTTCTTTTTGATTCTAACTGGCCTTGGGCTGACTTTCTTGCTTCTTTTCTTTTTTACCCTTCTTTGTACTGCATAGACCACTCCTTTAGTCATTAAGCACTTAGATCAGTATCAAACAGTCTTAGGAACAAATCCTCAGCTCTGTTGACCACAGAAAGAGTTTCAGTCAACTAAAGATAATATCTTTCAGCTCCATATCCATGAAGGTAGAGACCCTACCAGCATCCCCTTAAAACCAGACAGAATGATGCTATAACTGATATCAGGCCCTGATGACAAGATCAACTGCCTCCTACCCTAGCCCCAACCAATCAGTAAAGCCCACAACCCTAACTCCCTTAGCTACTAGGAATTTTCCCTTATATAACCTATCCCCTAGAGGCCATCCGGGAATCAGGTCTTTGAGTGCTAGCTCACCTGTATCTCCAGGCTTGGCACTATTTTCTTAAACAAAACCTCTACTTTCTTTGCTGCAAACTGTCTTTTGGCTTTGATGCCTGCAGGAAAAATGAACCCCTTGAGTTCAGTAACAGGAAGAATTTTGAGGTATTCCAGAAGGGACCTCAAATACCTCAAAAGATTTGTTTTCTTTCTTTATAAAAGAGAAAATTTAAACTAATTAGGCTTATTTGGTATGTTAAATTGCATGTCAGTCATTGTAAAATAAGCAATGTTAAACTTCTAGGGTGTATACTATGGGTAAACAATGGCTGTAAATTAAATGAATGTAGTTATGGGAAAGCCAAGACAGCTGATTGGTCCTTCCAGGCTCCCTGGCACACCCCCACTCTTTTTTTTTCTCCTGGTTTTGCATTTCTTCATCTACTATAATACATTTAAGCTGGACTTTGTTCAACTGCCACTTAGTTTGGGTTATCACTATGTTCTTGTTGTATACATGTTTTGTGGATAAGTTGAAAGTTTCCCCTACCACAAGGCTGATGCCCTCACAGTGACAAATAAACTGTTAGAAAATGTGTTTCCCACTTGGGATATACTTTCTACAATCTTTAGTGATCAAGGAATCCACTCACTGAACAAATCATACGAACTTTGAGGGAAAGCCTTGCAAACTTCCTAGAATTATCACCAACCCTATCACTCTATTATCAGGAAAGGTCAAAGAGAACTAAAGGAAAAACTGTGTTCAAGCAGAATGAGTTTAATCACCAGGACTGACAAAGTGATAAGAATGATTACATTTTTATGACTTTTTGAAATATTACTAATTCTTTAATTTTTCCAGATAAAAGGAAAAAAGAATTCTCTAAAGTTAGCTATGACTTAGAGTAATTTGATAAATTATACCTTTGTAAGCAGAATTGAAACATTTGTCTTTTTCTCCCTACTGTATTCCTCTAGAATTCAGAAACTCACAGTAAGTGTTCTCATCTTCATGACAATATTGTTGTTTGCATAAGTTCAATAAGGATCTGTTCTTAAAACAAGGCACAATTGGAAACTAGTTCCAAGGCTTTGACTAGAATGTCATACTTGAGAGAGACATGCATAGACTCAGATATTACCAGGCAATCCTAACTATTAAGATTATGGGAACCAATAAAATTCTTAGGAATATTGGCCTGGTACCTTGCTTGCAGGGTTCTCAGCAGCCTTATCAAGTGAGTAAAGAATGTCCTTTCTTGTCAGGTGCAGGAATCAGGATATTTTGAGGTCCTCGATAAGAGAGGAACTCACCCAAATCTACAGGTATTGCAGGCAATGTCTACTGGTAAGTCCTTGTCTTGGCTTTTCTGGCCTCAAAAGGACTTTTAAAGTTCAGTTTTAAGATTTCTTATGAAAAAATCCAGCAAAACAGATTTAAAAGAGCCTATGTGGTTAATTTCTATTCTTGCTAGGCTTATATAAATAATCAGGCCAAGTTTATTGAAACTAGGCTATTTTGCAAATAAATTAGTCTTAATTTAGCTTTCTTTGGTTTCAAAAGGGGAGAGGTAATTTTAGAGAGAAAAATTGTTTTAATGGAAACTATAATATACCTTTGTGGATATTATATTCTAACACTGTTCATTGTCTTTTGAGGTTTGTTTGTTTGTTTTCTACCTATAAACTGGGCTGGATTCTGAATTTTTCTAGTTTTCTTAAATATTTGGCTGCAGTGCTCTGAACCAACATTTCTATTTTCTCATCCTTGAAATTATGGAGAACTAAAACTGCCCTTTTCCAAGGCTATGCAAACTAACATTGGATACTTTGATGTAGATTTCAGAGAAAACACTATGACAGCCCATACATGGACAGTCATTATGTCTTTTGCAGAAAGATTACCAGAAACATTCAAACTCAGGCCAGAAGAATTTATCAGACTATAACTTTCTGCCTTCACTCTATCTGAAGATGATGTAAGATAGACATCTAGAAAACTTGACTGCCTGATTTCAGAACTCAGAAACTGAGATTATAGTCTGTTCTAATCATTAATCTTATTTTTCTTTTGTTTTTATAGAGATGTTTTCATTAAACACCTGATTGCTTCCACTATAGGCTTAACTTTGGGAGCCCACTGGCATCTCTACCTCCTGAAATGAGACACAGCTGTTTAACTGAACCGAGCTTTTCTTAAAGACTGAAACTGATTTAATGAAATATAGAATAATCTATAAATACAAATTCTAAAATGTGAGACTTCTAGGGAAATTTCAGAGGAGGGAACTATGGGGATTCAGAATAAGTTACCCCAAAATGGGCCTATGTAGTATGAGAATTGTTTTGAGCTAAAGGCAACTTTAGCTGTGGGCTCAAGAGAAAATTTTGCACTCCCCCTCCCCCTCCCCAACTACCTAGAATAACTTGAATTAGGGGCCTTGCTCGTAATAAAGGATTAATAAAATAACTTTTTTTAAACCTATCTATAGGGTAAGGTAAACTTCTACTTACAAAATATTTGCTCTTATCATCCTGTAAAGACCCCCTGAAATCCCCTAGGCACCTTACCTCATCCCTAGCTCAAGATGTCTTATATATCTAGATCTTTCTTTCTATCTCTGAACCTCTCACACATGTAGAGTCTCTAACTCTCCATGTATGCGGGGTTCCCATACATATGTATGTGTTAAATTTGGTTATTTTCTCTTACTAATCTGCCTCATGTCTGTTTGATTATTAGACCAGCCAAAAGGACCTTCAGGGTAAAAGAAAGTGTCTTCCTTTCCCACAATACCATCTTAGGCTATAGACAAAGGAAAAGCAAATGAGGGTTGGGAGGGAAATAAGTTTTGAGAAGGTGATCAGTAAAAGTATTGGTAAACAAGGTTTGTTTAGTAAGGTGTGTTATGCAGATTTAAGTCAATGCTTTCTCATTTGATAAGAGCTGTTTTAACAGTCTTCTGTTCCTGCTACAAGAGAGGGAGACACTTCTACAAATGGAAATTTCCTTTATCAGTATACATATCCTTGACAAAAGGGAAACTTAAACTCTGTGTTTACAGCTTTTCCTGCATCAGCTGTTTCTTAATGGCCTTCATCCAAGATAAAACATATTCCAAAGGGTTATATTTTGGTCTAACATATACTGGTCCCCTTCAATAGTCAAGCAGTTACAACCCATTACATACATGTCCATTGTTTATTCATCAAGATAGACAAGAGCTAGTCTTCAAGTAAGAGGTCTTGAGAGCACTATTTGTCACACACTGTTCATCCTGGCATTACCTGGTAACTGGGAGGATGGTCTGCATTAGCTCATTTGTTTTATCCAGAGGGAAAATTCTCATAATTTAAGACAGGAGGTAGTATTATAAATGGGAGCATGGTACCCAACACAGTTAGACTCCTACCCTCCCACAGGAACTGGGAGAGAAGGGACATCATCTCTCTTGATGTTTGCATTTCACAGGTGGCTCCCAGGTCCTTGAGGAAACAGTTGTGAGACTGGAAAAATATTTATTTAGTTGTTTAAAAAACATTATGTATATTTGAAAAAGACAGAAGAAGAAATTCTGAAAGAAAAGGAAGTGGGGGAAGTCTCTTTCTTTATTTTCAACAGAGTGAATTAAGCTATGTATGCCTCCTATTTTAATTTATATTTACTCTTCCAAGACAAATAAGCTCAAAAGTAGCTGGATCCCCATGGGAAAAGCACTCACCTCACATCAGGCCTATTCATATCCCACTCTACCTTGTTTGGGTAAGTGGACAAGTCAACTTTCCTTTCTGAGTTGGTTTCCTCATCATCGAACTGAGGGTTATAATTGCTACCTCCTAAGACTGTGAGAAATAAATGAGGTGATATTTTAAAGTTACCTGGAACACAGTGGGGTCTTTGAAATATTAATCTTTAAAGTAAAGTATAATATCATGAGGGTTGGAAGAGTCAGATAAAGAATAGTACACCAAAGTCTAAAACACTGAAACTGGAGGATTCCTTTAACTCGAGCATGAGAGCATGATACGATTATGCGGCAGATTAGAAAGGGGAATGCTCCTCTGAGCAGCTGGGAATGCATTAAGCTTATTTCCTGAAGAGGTGTCTGAAAATATAAATAGGTTAGAGAAGGGTTTAGGATATTCACAAATGCAAGCTCTAAACAGGCTATTAGGGAAGTGGCAGGTGTTGAGGCAAACCCTTACTCTGAGGTTGATGGCTTCTAGGGTAAAGCCTTTCCCATAAAGTGCTCTTGGTAATGTAGGGAGGAGGTAAGAGAACTAAAAGTTAAATCAAGCTATATTCAGAGACTGCAATTTGCTAATCAACCCTATGGTCTTATGGTAGTAGTGGAGACCAAGCTAACTGTTTCCTATAATGGTGAAAGGTTGTTCACTTCCCTTCTCATAATAGGTAAGGGACTTTTCTGTGTCCAGCTGACAGTGGCACAGACCACTATCCCTGGTCAGTCACTCCCCTTACAGCCTGCCAACCAATCAAAATACACTTTCCTTATATAGAAAGAACATGCAAGTCTGTAACTCTAAGATGTGTATAAAAGGGAAAGCCCCGTTGCTATTGAGGTCAGACTTTAGATGTGAATCCACTGAGTCAGTGCTGGGACCAATAAGTTTTGCTTCTTGCTTATTGCCTCAGTTGCCTGTCTTTCTGTCCAAGTATCCTGCAACATTTCTGGGGACTCATCCAGGATCGAGATGGCAAGTTTTAGCCTCCCTTGTCATCAAGGTTTGGCTCCCGGGACATTGGGAGAAGCAGACTCCACCTGGTGCCAGTGAACCTGCTGTTCTTAGGGGAAAATGACTATTCCAGAAGACAGGGGCAGCGTCTCTGAGAGCACAACAGAATGCAGTGAAGTGCAGGAACCAGCACAGGAGCACTGCCCAATGGACTGGTGAGGACCCAAGTCTAGGTATTTGACCTGCCCCTAAAGAGGCAGAAGGGGAGTCTGATCAACTCCTGAGTAGTCTCTAGAGGGAGAAAAAACTGTGATCCCTTAGGTTTATTTTTGGCAGAGGGTGGTGTTTGAATAACAAGTGCCTGAGTGTGAATGAGACAGGGCCTTGCTGCGAAGTGAGAGTTGAGCCTTTACCCGTGGTTCTGCGTGGAACCTCATACAGCTTAGAGTGGTTTCACTGGATATTCGTGAGGAGTCTACTCCCGTGATCTGAGTCAGGGTTTTGTACTGACCCACCAATTGCCAAGAGGCACCTGAAATACCCCTGTGAGGGGAGCAGCTGGAGATGGGCGAAGTGAATCCCTGAGCATGTGTGCATCACTGTCACACGGGTGGAATATAGGTGGACAAGAGAGTAAGCAGACTTCCTTAGGATGTATGATAAAGAATTTCAAGGAGGGCTTTTCAGGAGATTATGGTGTGAAGCTCACCCCCCAGAAACTTCATACTTTTGTAAGATAGACTGACCCTCATTTGATGTGGGGTAGCCGTCAGAAGAGTCCCAAGGTCTATCAGGTCATTGTAGGGAATTCAGGTCATCTAGACCAGTTCCCCTATGTTGATAGTTGGCAAGATGTGGTCCTGACCCAACCCCCTTGGTTGAGAGCCTGTCTAGAAGAGAATTGCAGAGTAATGTTGGCCTGGGCCATGCAACGTCCAAACACCAACCTAAAGAAAAGAAACCAGTCTTGCCAAGTGAGCCAGAGGATACCCACTGTCACATGCTCCCATTTATTCACCCCTGCCAAGGGCCTCGGAGCAGCCAACTGTGCCTCCGAGATCCTTGTCCCCAAGTCTTCATGAAAACAGCCTGGAACCTACAGACACCCCATCCTCGTTGACCTCTGTAAATTCTCTGCCACCTCTTGTCCTGACCTATGGCCCGATCAGAACCTGACCAAAAGCAGCAGTCTCTAGAGGAGAGGCCCTCCAATTACCCCTCTGTGTGAAACACAGGGCCCCATATACTATGACCAGGATGGCTGATAATCCAGATGCATAAGTCCACCTGGGCTGATTGCTGCCAGCTGCTACTGATCCTCAATACAGAGGTACTGGAGAGTCACCCAGTCTGCTTTCCCAAGGAGGATCCCCAATGGGACCCCAGTGAGGACTCCAGATGCTTGAGCACTCTCAGGAGGCCCTCCTAGGCAGTCTAAAAGAAGGTGGTCTAAAGGGAAGAAAGCCATGAATATGAGTAGGACCTTGGATGTATTCCAGGGACCCAAAGAAAGCCCAAGCCAATTCTATGAGAGGATGTGTGAGGCGTTTCACCTTTAAGCCCCTCTTTGACTCAGAGGCAGCTGAAAAACAGAGGATCATTAATGCAGCCTTTGTTGATCAGGCCCAGGGGGACATCTGGTGTAAACTGCAAAAATCAGAAATGTTTGCTGGTATGAATGCCAGCCAACTGGTAGAGGTGGCAATGAAAGTGTTCATCAACCAAGACCAAGAAGCCCGATGGGAGGCAGATCGAACGATCAGAACACTCCTGGAGAGGTGCTCCGATGGGCCAGGGACAGGGCCAGAGGAGAAGGTGACTGGAAGAAACACCTCACTCAAAAATGAGATTGGGGCAGGACCAATGCACTCGTTGCCACCAAAAAGGTCACTGGAGAAACGAGTGTCCACAACGGTTAGGCAGTTACCAGCCCACTCCAGGCCCAAGAGGAAGAAGCCAAGTGTTCCAAGGACAGTACCAGTTGACACAGCTACCACCCGAGGCTCCAGAAGATGATTTTGTCATCCTGGCTGCTCTAGAAGACTATGGAAAAGAGTAGGCCAGACCAGGCTCCATTCTGTTAGGCCCCCAGGAGCCTATGGTCCGAATGACTGTAGGGAGCTGATCCATTGACTTCATGGTAGATATGGGGGCAGAACATTCTGTGGTTACTCAACCTATAGGCCCCCTTTCACAGAGATAGGCCACCATTGTTGGGGCTAAAGGCAGCCAGAATCATCACCCTTTCCTACTGTCCTGATAATGCTGTTCTCTGTCTTGGAGAAACCCCTTTATGAGGCCACAAAGTGGAGGGAGCAGTGTCGGGAGCCATTGCAAGGCACTGAAGGTGTCACATAGTTTGGGAGCCCTGAAACAGCTGCTGAGGCTATGTTATCAATAGCTAAAGGAAGCAAATGGTTAATTTAATTAGTACTGACCCTGGAGGGGAGGTTTGCCTCCTAAAGAAATCCTTTTAAGATAATGGAATGTGTTACATCCCAGATAACAAGAATGTTACAAGATCTTGTGTGAATGTTAGCATTGAAATGATATACCTTGTGCTTTGCGATTGTATCCTAAAACATATATAAAGGCTGAGCTAAATAAAGACGAGGCTGCAGCATTGACTGTATGCCCTCCCGAAGCGCTTTCCTGTCTTCTTCTTTTTTCCTTAGGCTTCACCCCCCTCTTTTAGGTGCTGTTCGACTTTAGCCGGCTGGCTCCGGCAAGTGGCGCCCGAACAGGGACCTGAATTTGGGACGGAACGTTGACGAACGTTGAGGTGAAGACCGCCACCGCAGGAGAAAGGGGGGGCCCCGAGTTTAAAGCCGAGTAATCGGCAGAGGTGAGTGCGGTGGAACAGTCCGGGAGTAAGAAAGACACCGCGTGAAGTGAGCGCTCAGAAAAGTAAGGGTTGCGGTGTTTGTAAATAGATAGAAAAGAGGAAAGTCGACTTAAATAAAGAAAAATGGGAGATGGAAACGGCCGCATGCTTTTTGTACATATGCTTAAGAATACGCTCCGGGCTAGAGGAGCTAAGGTAGGGCATCAACAATTGTGTAATTTTTTAGAATTTGTAGAGAAAGTTTGTCCTTGGTTTCCTGAGGAGGGAACAGTGTATATAGGAACATGGAAAAAGGTAAAAGAAAAACTACAAGATTATTATGCTCATGGGCCTGGCAAAGTGCTTGCAGATACTTTTGGCTTGTGGGCTTTAATTAGAGAGAGTTTAGATCCCAGGCATGAGAGGGATAAGGCCTGGGAAAGCCAGAAAAGGGAAGAAAAACGGGACAATATAGGAGATGTCCCGCCATTAGAAAAGGAGACTGAGACTAGACCTGCTAGACCTGCTGCCCCGCCCGAAGAGAGGAGCGGGAACCCTTTTGATCTGATGCTAACTAAAGATAGAGAGGAGCCTTTGAGCCCCGGAGATGCAAAAGAGTTGGAGGAAGAAGCCCCACGGTTCCATAACAATGGAGGCCATCCCCCATTTGTCGGGGCTGCTAGCTCTGAGCATAAGTCTAAGGAATTAGAGAAAGTTGTTCAGGGTTTGCAAACTGCTGTGCATCTACTTAGAACTCTTAATACAGAATGTGTTAGTATTTACAACTTTTGATAAATTCTCTAGAAATTAAGGCTACTAAGAGTTATGAATTCTAGTATAAGTAAATGATTTACTAGGAATAATGCAAGTAAAAGAAAAAATTCTGTATGCAAAGTATGTGTTTTGAGATATGAAGGATGTGTTTTTTAAGAAAAAGGAGAGTAATTTTATCCTAAAGTAGTTTCAGGTTATTTAAAGGTTGTTTGAGGCACAAAAGAAGGTATAAAGTATAGAGATTTGTTTGAAGGGAATTAAAGGAAAGGTGTTTGTCTTAAAGTTGTTTTTTTCTGAGTGAATGAGAAGAGGCAAACTGAAGGAATGAGAAAAGTAGCAGAAGTTTTGTGAAGAGAAATCCTGACAGGAAAATAAAGGACAAGAAATGAGTGAACATATGAAGTTGTAAAGAGAAGAAAGAAAATCTTGTTTTATGCAGTCGATAATTTATTGTGCTTTATAGTCTTTATGTCTTTGATTATTTTTAAAACAAATTTTTCATTTGGAAAAACTGCTCTGGAAAAATAGGCTCGAGATAGCTCCTGAGAATATACAAGATTCTGTTCAATATTTAGGATATAAAATTTTGCAACAAAATTACTCCTCAAAAAATAGAAATTAGGCGAGAAGCTCTCAATACTGTTAATAATTTTCAAAAATTATTGAGAGATATTAATTGGCTCTGTCCTTCCCTTGATCCTCACATGTGCTTTAACTAATTTGTTCTCTATTTTAGAAGGGCCCACTGCATTGGATAGTCATTGGAAACTAACACCGCTGGTGGAAAAGGAATTTTAAAATTGTATTTTGAAAGAACTCTTGTAGTCACAAACTTGCATTGCTCAGGTTTCATTATTGTGTGGTAAAGGGTTTTCTCTAACTTGAAATTTAAAAACTTTTTATGATTTTCTTTTTCTTTTATTGGTTAATTAGTCTAAAACTTAGGACATTTTAGCATGGAATCAACAGTGAAGATAACTTGATTTTGTATTGGAAATGAGAAAAGTAATGACTAAATTACAAGTTTCAGTGCTTTTAAAGGTACCTTTCTGTTCCTGTTTCTGTTGACCGGTCACCAGGGGTCCGTGGAGAGACTGGACGCAGTCATATCTCCCAGACCATGGCCAGGCAGCGGGACGCCGCCTCCTGTGCCCTGTTGTCAAAGTCTGTTTATTGTCTTTAGTCTTGTCTAAGTGGTAGGTGGCAAATTTCTCTAGGCCCACCTACACCTCAGTAATTGTCCTTGTCTGAGTGTCTGTTTTGTGTTTCTGTTTTGTGTTTTCTGCGCAAGCGTTAGAGGGGAAAAAACCAGAGTTCACAGAAGACACCCTTGGGGTGTCTCCTGCAACATTTCTAAGAAGGATAAGCTTATAAAACAAAAAGGGGGAATATGGTATACCCCAAGAAAAGGCTTAATAGAGCATTATTTACTTTTTAAATTTTTTAAATCAAGAAGAACAAGGTAGCACAGCAGCTCATCGGCATTGGGTGAAACAGGCCAGTGAGCCTTTGCAGCAGTCAGTATACTACAAGGATCTAACAGGGAGAGCGATTAAGAACTATACCGTGGGAACGGAAGGGATGCCAATTTGCATGGGAGCTGGAGAGCACTGTTTACAGCTAGGTGCTCAAGCATGGTTGACAATTTTGCAGACTTCTGAACAAATTGTTGGGGTAGGTCACTTGTTTTTGTTAAGTATGGAAGGATTTAAAAATGTTACTCACTTTGCTCGAGTCTGTGTTCGGCTCTCCTATATCGTTATGAAGGGCAAGGTGGGTGGAATGAAGCTCTAGGTTATGTTTCATGTAAATACTGTGCTTTTTACACTTTTATTAACTCTTCTATTCCTTTTAACAAGTCATATGAAAGCTATATATCCTTAGAGCTAGAACTGAAGTGTGGATGCCGGTTAGATTGTCTCGACCCTGGCAGGACTCTCCTGCCACTATGATTTTGCAGCAACTGATGGGCCATGTTAAAAGAAGAGCTAAAAGATTCCTTGGCATGCTGATGGCTGCTGTTGTGGGTATCATCGCTGTTACTGCTGCTGCTACCACGGCTGGAGTGGCTCTGCATCAATCTGTACGGACCGCTGATCATGTTAGAACCTGGCATCGGGATGCTGAACAGTTATGGACTTCTCAAAGACAAATTGACTCTGTATTGCAAAGTCAAGTAGCAGATTTACAGCAAACGGTTATATTGTTAGGAGATCAAATTGTTAGTTTGCAGGAATGTGTGCAACTTAAATGTAATTGGAATGCTACTTCTTTTTGTATAACTCCTGTATTGTATCATGAAAGTATGTTTGAATGGGATAAAGTAAGACAGCATATTTTGGGGTATGGTAATGCTTCAGGTTTAATTGCAGATTTGGAAACACATATTGCTGACACTTTTCAAAAACAGCTTCCTGAATTACAGGGGATCGCAGTGCTACAAAGCATGATCAATAGTATTGAAGGCTTACGTTCTATTCCACAAATGCATGGTCTCAGGCTCCAGGCTCAGGTTTAAACTAATATACATCTCCCATTTGCAGAGGCTGGTAGTCAGAGACGGGTAAGAATCCTTCAGGGCTGGGACCAACCTAAGACAGGGCATGATTGCAAGACTTTCATGTGCCAATGACGGGTAAGGCCCAGACCTGCGGAGGGTCGCCTAAGACAGGCACAGTCTATCTGCGCCATAGCTGGGAAAGCTTTGGCATTTTAATAAATAAAAAAGGGGGAGATGTGGAGCCATTGCAAGGCACTGAAGGTGTCACATAGTTTGGGAGCCCTGAAGCAGCTGCTGAGGCTATGTTATCAATAGCTAAAGGAAGCAAATGGTTAATTTAATTAGTACTGACCCTGGAGGGGAGGTTTGCCTCCTAAAGAAATCCTTTTAAGATAATGGAATGTGTTACATCCCAGATAACAAGAATGTTACAAGATCTTGTGTGAATGTTAGCATTGAAATGATATACCTTGTGCTTTGCGATTGTATCCTAAAACATATATAAAGGCTGAGCTAAATAAAGACGAGGCTGCAGCATTGACTGTATGCCCTCCCGAAGCGCTTTCCTGTCTTCTTCTTTTTTCCTTAGGCTTCACCCCCCTCTTTTAGGTGCTGTTCGACTTTAGCCGGCTGGCTCCGGCAGGGCGAATGAGAGCTCCTAGTGTGGGAACAGGCACAACAAAGGCCTTTAAAGACATTAAATTGTTATGGAAATTGCATACCGCGTATTGACAACAGAGTTCGGGACAGGTGGAATGCATAAACAGGACTCCTAAGACTCAATTGAGAAAACTATGTCAGGAGATACATCTACGTTGGGATGAAGTCCTCCCCATGGAACTATTAAGAATCAGATTGGCCCCAACCAAGAAGACTGGGTTCTCTCTTTACGAGATCTTGTATGGGTGACCTCCCCATTCATATGAGGAAATAGGCGAATTGACTGAGACAGCAGTTATAATCCTTGGTACTACTTTGTAGGCTCTCAACCACTGGGCTAGGGAAAGGCTGCCTATTAGTCTGACTACTGAGGACTATTCTTTTAGGCCAGGAGATTTAGTGTGGGTCAAAAAATGGAATTTCCAACCCTTAAAGCCTCTTCGGAGGGGCCCATTCCCTATTATCTTGTCCATCCCCACTGCAGTAAAGGTTGCTGAGATAATGCCTTGGATTCACCATAGCAGGCTTAAGCCAGTGGCCACAGACTGGGAGGGTGTTTCAGACTCCACAGAGCCTCCTCAGACTAACCCCCCAAAAGAAGATATTGACTGGACTTGCATATCAAAGAAAATCGGCCCTGCTTTGTTCACACCAGAAGTTGACCAATCCACATGCAGCAGAAGCCTCAGGATGGCGACACCCACTATGATGGCCAAAATACCCGTAAGGACTCGGTTAGTGACCCCTGAGACTATAAATGTAAAGGGGGAATCAGGATAGGTAGTCAGGTCATACAGTATGAAAATATCAGCCCTTAGACCAAGAACAGGATAAAAAATAAGAATATATAGCATGAAAGGTCTGCTGGCAATTCCCAGTCTTCAATCCATAGGTTCCCCATGGTTTTAGCCATAGGGAATGAATGATTTTATTTTGTGTAGAACATGACTTAAAGACTCTGTTTTCCTGTTGTTCCTTCATGGTGTGGGTAAGTGTGGTTTGTTAGCAATTACAGCAGAAATCCTTTGTTCTGTGGCTTTCCTTGTGGTATTGTTGCAGGATACTTGGACAGAGAGGCGGGACACCAAGGCAATAAGCAGGAAGTAGCATTTATTGGTGTCAGCGCTGGCTCAGCAGATTCACATCCGAAGGCTGAGATTGAACAGCACCTGAAAGAGTGGTGAAGCCTAAGGAAAAAAAGGAGAAGACAGGAAAGCACTTCGGGAGGGCATACAGTCAATGTTGCAGCCTGGAATTTATTTAGCATAGCCCTTATATTTCTTTTTGAACACAGTAGCAAAGCACAGAGTACATACCCTAGGAATGCTGGCATTTACATAAGTTCCTATACATCCTTCCCTCAGGGTACAAACATGCTACCTTTCTAGGTTATAGAACATTCCACTATCTTAAAAGGATTATTTTAGGAGGCATACCTCCTCTCCAGGGTCAGTAATGTTTAACTCAACACCCAGCTTCCTTGAACCATTGTTTAAGCAGTCTCAGCAGCTGCTTTATGGCTATCAGCTACCTGGCTTCTTCGGTGTCTCATAATGGCTCCCGACACATGAGTTTGAATTCTTTCCTGTGCTCAGTTAAGAACCCTTATTTCTTCAGAGCAGGACCACTCAGGGACATTTGCCCTGTCCTGTATCATTGGTAACACTGTCACATAGGCTCTGGCTATTACTAGAAAGCTAGGGGCTCTGGTTACCAAGTTCTTGTCTTATTCCATAAGAAAGAATCCAAGGGTAAGACAAACAGCTGGAGAGCTTGAGGGTACAGTAATCAGGTTCTTGGCTTATTCCGCAAAAAAAATTCAAAGGCCAGATGAGCAGAAAGCAGGAAAGCACAAGGTTTATTAACACAGAAGTACACGCTTGAGATGGGGAGTATGGGCTTACTCAAGAGAGAGCTCCAGAGTCATGACAAGATGGCTGGTTATGAACTTTTTGTTTTCCATGGAGGCTGAGCCCAGGAAAACATGATGCTGATGTAAATGTAGACTTGTCTCCTCCCAGTAGTCCTGAAGCTCCATTTCCCACTTTTTCTTCCTCATATGGTGTTTCCAGGATTGTCATGGTGTCAAGTGCATGATGTGAGCTGCAGTATTTGCAATGTGGGTGAGATTATAATGATATTATAATTAGCTAAAGGTCATGCCTTAGTCAAAGATGGCATCTAAGCTAGAAAAGATGAGTTTTTGGCTTATTCCCCCTGCTGGGGCTAAAACCGGGGAAGGCCAGAAGAGAAACTTCTGGAGTGATATCCTGAAGGAGAGGGAGTGTTTCTGTTTCTATACTACCTGTCCTGCCTCATGGCCTGATAGATGTATCACAGGTTTGGACTTAGGAGATAATTTTGTGTTTCATATTCCACAGGTCCCCCAATCCCCTCACCCCTCCAGCATGACAGGCTGAATTTGCAGTGGTACTATCTTTACTGCTCCCTTGCCATTTCTGCCAAAAAAGCATCATTTGGTCTCCCTCTCCAACATAAGATACAAGGCCACCTGTGCTCTAGAATGGCTACCTCCCTTGAGATGGGGGAAGGAGGGCACAGAGGGCCACGGTAACCAAGTTACATGTCTCTCTGCCCTCTCTGACCTCCCACTGCCTGCCTGTTGCCTCAGCTACAGGATTTCCAGGGAGGCAGCTCATATCTTGGGGAGTTGCTGGTGGTCTATGCTCTTAAGATTGCTCTGTTTCTCTGAAGGCCACATGGCACAGTCCCTAGTTGGGGCTACTGAAGTTATAGGGAAAGAATGTCCTATAGTAAAGCTGCATTGTTTTAGGTTTCGAATAGCTGAGGCTGGGAGAGTTTGAGAAGACCTCGGCTTCCTAGCCTTTTCCCAGCTTTCTTTGGTGAAGTCATTTCACCTTAAATGATACCTAAGGAGACCCCAGAGGCTGAAAGGAAGAGAGCCCCTCTTTTATCTCTTCTATCTTCCAACTATTCTTACCTCCTGTCCTCTGCCAGAGTCAGAAAGTGGCTAGGATAGGGCCAGTCAAGCACATGGGTGGAAAAATCAGATGTAAAGGAAGAAGGTGAGGGAAAGAGATCAATAGAAATGAGAGCAGGAAGTAGATTCTCTCAGCAGGAGTGGCTGAGGGGTGGAGGTGAGGGAGTGGCCGGTGGCGGGCTAGAGCTGATAACAGGCTTAGGACAAGGCGATGGGGATGACAGGACCCACAAGGAGGGCCAGAACAGGGCTAAGCCAGGTGCTGGGATATGATTGAATGTGGCTCTTGAGGGATTGAAGCGGGAGACAAAAGATTTGCTGTAGAGCCCAGAGTCCTGATGGAGCATGGGATGCTTTGATGAGAGATAGCGGGCCGGGCCTGTGGTGGTGGTGGAGGAGTGATTTAACATCTTGGAAGACTGGACCGGCAGGATGCATGTTTTGGGTGGGAACCAGGGTCTGAGATCATCCATCCCTGTGGAAGGCTCAGTGACTGAGGAATCCAGCAATGGGAGGGGTGGCGGCCATGAAGAGAAGCACAGAGCCGGCTTGGGAATGCAGCTTGCAAGCACATTTTGCCTGCAATGTGTAAACAAATTCCAGGGCAGCTTTTCTTGGGGAAAAGGAAGAGTGGTTCACAGAGAACATAATGAATTCTATGAAATAAATAGCTAATTAGTTCCAGATCACATCAGAAGCTCAGAGAGTGCAAGAGTGCAGGGTGGTGTACCAGAAGCCACTTCCCTCCTCTGCTGGACACAGCCCTCTCCAGGGTGCCCGGCCCCCAACATCAGCCTGAAGGGGAACCCCAAAGCCAGCAGTCTCAGACAGCAGCCTGTCTTAGTGCTGCTCTTTAGCACTAAGTGAGAGGCCTGATGGTAACATAGAAAAGAGGCATGAGAATTACATAAATTTACTAAATATTAACCTAGGTTGTATTCAGAGCCAGATACCTGCCTCTAGAAAAGGGAACTTTTGGCTGATGAGCACACAGCCAAACCCCTGAGAGCCCACAGGAAGAGTCCTGCTGAGATCACTAACAACTACTTCCCCATGCCTTTAATGCTGCATATTCACACCATGAAAGGAAAACAGATATACACCCAATTCCTCAGAGGCTAGGGTCTCACTCTCTGACTTTGAGAGAAGACCAGTCTCTGTGGAGCGTTATTTCTTTTCTAATAAGCTTTCCTTTTGTCTCAAACTCTGACTCGTCCTGTCCTTGAATTCTTTCCTGCATAGTCAACAACCCTTTCTTGGGATGGGGATGGGGATGGGGGTGTAGGGCTTGAGTCCTCACTGAAGATTTGCCCTGTTCTGTCCTGTCCTGTATCAGTAGCATGAGGGAAAGCCTGTGGAAACAGCACATGAGGGATTCAATCTAGGCTCTGTCACTGCCACCTTAAACACCCTGATTGGCTTCTCTTAGTCCCAGTTTTCTCAACTAAAAGATCCAAGGTTTTTTTCCAGAATCAAACAAGAAAAGTTGTGGTACAAACCCTGGTGATTATAATCCATTAAACACTGACCCTCCAGGAAGGAAGAGGGTCTGTTTCTTTCACTTTTGTACCACTTGCATGTAACACAATGCCTGGCACAGCATTTGTTGAATTGTGTTGAATAAAGGTGGACTATTCATTACCTCAGTGGTACCCCAGTCATTCACAGATGGACTGAACCCAAGAAAAGAGGAGGTCAAACCTAAGAGTATAGTTGTATCATTGCCCCAAGCCAACCCCAAATGGTTTGGATTGGCCATCATTTTAAATTAGCCATAGCTCTTTTGTCCTGAAAGAGAGAGGATGGGAGTTATTTTAAATTTGATGGCTCCTTGGTCCAGGAGCCTCAAGTCAGGAACAAAGCTGGGCTCCTGCCTGGGAACTTTCTGTCTCTGGTCCCTCTTCATCTTTTTGATTCAGAAACAGAGACAGGGAGGGACAGGGTCACTTTTTGACCTACATATGCTATTTGGTCTATTTGTAGGCCATACAATATATCAGTAATCTTAATTGCATACACATTCCACACTAACTGTAATTTAGATATACCAGGAGTTAAGTGGCAGTTGACTAGTTGGTACATTCTATAAACATGTAACCAAACATTTATTTGTTTTGATTTTGCAGTTTTCTTTTGACCTTAATTCTTTTTCAGGTATCAAACACTTATGGAGGTCCTTGCAAAGTTCAGAGGACCCAGGCACCCAAGCAGCTGGGAGAAAGAGGGGCAGTCATGGTGCCAGGACACCCTATGCTCTCCTAGAGAGAGGAGAAGCATCATGACCTGTGGCTTCGGAATTTTCCCAGGAAATACAAGAAATGCATTTGTGCACAGAAACAGTCAATATATACTATGTGATCTTGGGTAAGCTGTGTGACCTGTCTGGGCTGCAACTTGGAAGCCCATGGAATAGGGGTTGAGAAACAGGGATAGAGGCTACAGGGAGAGGGAGAATGGTCCCAAGCCTTCTCTCCCCCAAATCAGGATATCTGACTGAGCACATGTATGGGGGGCTCAGGGCAAGGTAGTCTGAGCACCTGGAAGCTGAGCTGAGGGCACACTAGGGCCTCTCCAGGAAGCAGAGACCCTTGCCAAATGGGGTGAACTAACCCTTCTTCCCTGCAGTTCCTGCAGATCAATAACAGGCTCAGCCAGACCCTAGCCTTAAAAAATCATCTTCTGACCCTCCCCCACAGGTCAGTAAAAACCACACCAAGATGAGAGTCCTTGCTTCACAGTGATTTATTCTAAGCACTTGGGAAAGAGAAAAAGGAAGAAAAATAAAAGACATTTAATCAGAACTCATAGTGAACCAGGCTCTGCTCTAAGCATTTTATGTATATTAACATGTTTAATTCTCACAACAACCCTAAGATGTACATACTATTATTTCCCCTTTTTTTTTACAAATGAGAAAACAGACACACAATAAGAAGTAACTTGCTCAGGATCATATAGCTATAAAACAGTACTGTTTCTGTTTTCACAGAACTCAAAGTTTAAGCAATGCATAAAAGTGAATTGAGCACCTAGTATGTATCCAGCCATGTACTAAGTACTATGACTGATAATAAAGAAGATGAGATATTGATCTTGTCTTTTAAGGAGTCTAATTGACGAAGTAAGACATTCAGCCCCTAAATTCCATGAGGCAGAGACCCATTTGTGTGATCATGACCCCATTTCCAATGCTGGCATGGTACCTGCAATAATTATTTCTTGAATGATTTATGGAACAGATATATGTATTAACTTCCTATTGCTACTATAATGAATTATTAGAAATCAGTGGTTTAAAACAACGCTGTTTTATTATAAAGGATAAAACTACAGAACAGAGAAATGGAAGGGATGCGTAGGGCAAGATATGAGGGGAGAAGTGAGTGGCTGAGCTCTTATGCTCTCTCTGAGTGTGCCACCTTCCCAACACATCAGTATGGTCACCAATGCAGCAGCTCTCTAAGCCCAATGAGTTAGGGATTCTTATGGAGATTTTATTACATAGGCACAATTGATTAAATCACTGTCCATTGGTGATTGAACCAGAACCTCTCTCACTCCTGCAAGGTCATCAAGATGGAACTAAAAGTTCTAACCTGATAACAAGCCCTCATCCTGAAGCTATCTCATTTTTCTACCTCACCCTACCCAACTAGGGTCATCCAATTAGCAAAAAACACGTATCACTCAAGATATTCTAAGGGTTTTAGGAGCTCTTTGCCAGGATCCAATTACAAAGACAAAATACATATTTTTTATTATACCACAGGCAACTTGCAGTGGTCACTCTGTAGTACTTAGAGAGAGGACTAAGTATGAGCTGAGCTTAGGTTTCTCAAAGATCTCCTCAATGGACATTTGTGAGTCACCTGGCAGATCCTGGATTCCTCTGAGTGGGATGTTTTCTAGGTCAGCCCCATCCCACACATTGCCTTGGTAAAAGGGCCCTGAGAGAAAGACTTGGAGAGAAAAAAGGCCATAAATACTCTCCTATGTACTTTGAGCCCCTTCATCGAGGATCCCAGCATCTGTAGCCCTCAGTTACCCAGGCTGAATCTTTGTGTTTGGGGAACAGGACTCAGGTCCTCCTTGATAGGAGGTCATATGGCCTGGGCCTGACTGATTTATGGTGAGAACTTCTCTTCCTCCTCTGCTCACCCAAACATGCAAACATCTCATCTCTCCAGAGGGTGAAGAGGCAAGAACACAAGTTTCTGGAAACTTGTGTACAGAGAGTTGAAAACAAACTTGGCCCTTGGTGATTTTCTTTTCTGCATTATAAGTCAGTAAGTTTCTAAATGAAATAAGATCCATGAGGTCCTGATTCATTTACACACTGGGAAAGCGTTTGTGCATAAGAAAGATGGAGATCCCAGAGGCCCCTTTTAGTTGATTTAACAAATCCCTTTAAGCTTCTGTTCTTTCATCTGGAAGCAGAAGTTTCTTGTTCCTCAACTACACACACATGCACAGGCACATGCACACATAGCCCATTTGTTTTAAATCCTATATTTCTCCAAACCCTGAAAACTGGAATGTTTCCATGAACCAAGAGTTAAGGGACACTTTTCTCAACTTCTCCATTTAGCATTTGCTGGGAAATGACCTAAAAAAAAAGTTTAGGAAGAACCTACAAGAATCAGGAGGAAGGAGTAAAGTGCTCCTCCTGTCTAAGTAAGCTGGCACCCCTGCAAAATCCTATTTCAGAAGGACAGTGGTGGCTCCAAGCCTACCTCTCAAGTCTGAGTCCGTGAGTTTAGAATAAAGACCCAAAAGGGAGGGTAGGTGTGAGAGAGATTACTGGTTTTTTCCTTTCTTTGGACAGGACTTTCCAGAGACATCTAGGGCAGTCCTTCACCCCACTGCCAGATAACATATGAGGTATATGGAGCAAAAACGGAGTCCAAAGAGCTCTGCTGTGGCCCCAGCTCCCCAGTTACTGGCTGTGTGACCTTGAAGTCACTTAACCACTGTGCCTCATTTCTTTGCCTATACAATGAGTATAATGAAAACTGATTACTTTATAGGAACAAATAAGAGTGTATGTGAAGATGCTTTGTAAACTGCCCAGTCCTATGGAAAAGGTGAGATATTAGAGGTACCTATCTTGGATGGTGTCAGTAATAGTCCTATTTATAAATGTTTTCAGGGCAAGAGACACTCCAACAACAGATGCCATTATCTTCTTAACTGTTTGCAAAGTCCTTCCTAGCACCTGAATTACTTCTGAAACAACTTATGTTTTATGTCTTGAGCATGTTTTTCTATGACAATCCAGTTGCTCTTACTCTCTGTGATCATGCACTCCATGCACACCCTCACTCTAGGATGTTGAGCTTGATTAGGATGAGGAAGCCAGGATTCTGGGACTGGGCCGCACAGAGCTTTGAGTAACACAGCACCTCCATTGCCCAACCAGTCACAGAGTGAAGTTGGACTGTCAAAGGGTCTCCCCACTTTCCTCATTGGAAGGAAAGTAATCTGAGCAGCTTTGTTCTTCAAATCAGTGGGTATAAAAATTCATCCAAAATTTGAGTTATGAGATATGTTCCTTTCTTCTGGGAAATTTGCTCCCACTGACTTCATATCCTCTCTGAAGTTGGGGGACTTTGTCACCTCCTACCTGCAATGTAATCTGCATCTGATATGCTGGCAGAACTCAAACCCATCTGCATCTCTTGGAGCCACCTAGGAGTAAATGACAAAGAGCCAAGCTGAGAGAACAGCACTCACCTTCATGAGTGGTACTCCTCTCTTGCCCTTTTAGGACCTTGCCTAGCAAACACAGGCTCCAGTGTGCCAAGATTTGAAGCCAGCCTATGACTGAACCCACATTTTTAATTATGCAATCCTGTCTATAAGCATAAAAACTGATTTTTCTCTCCTGATGACTCTTTTCACTGGGCTGATGGCTGCCCCCTCTCAGGGCCCTCTCAGCAAGAGTGATAAAGAGGACCCCTTACCTCTGTGCCCTTCTCCCCTCTGTTCTCTTTAAGCAGAAGTGCCCAGATGGATGTGGCCAGGGCTGGGTGAGAGAAGAGGGTAGTCTGAGCGACAGGAGGTGAGCTGCCTGGTCCCCATAGGGTTCTCCTCCTGCCAGCTCCATTTTAATTCCATTAAAATGCTCTGCATGCACTGTGTTAATGGGCTGGGAAGGATAGGTCATCCTGCTTTCTTGCCGAGAGGAGTGGGCTGCCACTTCTTGCCAACTTCAACTTTGATATGGGTGCTGGGGTAAGGGGGCAGTACTCAGGACTCATGCAGACCCTGGCTTGTGACCTGGCTCCCCCTACTGCTTGACTTCAGGAAGAAGAAAGCAGCTCCCACCCTACCTCAGGGCAACATGATGGACATCTGTGATACTGACAAGGCTGTAAGGAAAACTCCTCAGGTCCACTTTCCTCTCCATTGTTCCTCAGAGCACCTACTCAACAGCTAGGGAGACTAAATAATGTAAACTTCCTAAGTTCAGTAAAAGGGTCTGTGAATAAGAATCCCTTTCATTTTATAACTCTTCCATTTCTGCTGCTATATTTCATGATTGACTCGTGCTTGCTAGGAAGAGGAGACCCTGTAGTGAGGCTCCACTGAAGCAAAGGAAAAATGACTTGGCAAGATTGAATGTCACAGGCTTGAGCAACGCTAAGACCCACCCTTGTTGATGCCTCCATGCTGAAACTTGTTTGCAATATCCTGTGTTGGGTATTTCTTTTTGCCATGTCTCATTATGCCATCTCTTAGGGTAGAACTAGACACAGTCTTATGAACTGAGGCAGGACAGTAAACTGGAGGATAGGAGCCCAGAACAAAACTGGATGGGGCTCAGCAAAGGCTGAGAATCATATAACCTGGTTGGACATGGCAGGTGGACACCTGACAAGGGCAAAGACAGCCAATTCATAGGCTGACCAGGGTCCCGTGAAATGGCCAATTAGGGTCTCTCTTTCTATGGAAAAGTGAAAAGAATAAAACCATTGGCAGGGACAGGATAAATGAGAAGCCACAGAAGAGAAGGCAGAAGAATCCTTATGGTGGCAGAATCTGGAAGGAAGAGCTACAAATGCTGCCTGTGGAGCCTTGGAGGACCATGCCCTGAGGGCTCCCCTGGACTCCCGCCTCACCCTGTTTTCCTGTCTAAGCCCCATAAGCACCCCTCCCTAGCCCACCCTCAGCTCCTGTCCTGGGATGTTATAATGATATCCTTGCAATAAATCTTCATGTTCTAGAAGAGTTCTAGATAAGCTGGAGAAAGAGTATAGGGGTTCCTAAATTTACCTAATTAAAAGTCAGATGGACAGTTTGTTAAATCTAAAGACTCTTGGGTTCCTTCTCTGACCATTGAATCAGAATCTCCAGGATATTTACTTTTTACAGACAGCCAGGGTGGGTCTGATGGAAAAGTTTGGGGAACACTGATCTACTCCCATCCTGAATTCATCCATGTGAGTCAGTTGAATTCAATGAACAATACCATATTGCTTCAAAAAGAGAAAATGCCCATTTGGGGGTATAGCCAGGCATGCAAAGAAGTTGCACCAATTTCTTATCGCCACTATTCTTCCCCAACCCCAAGGCAAGATACTTGGACAGTTAGAGTAGTTTTCCTCAGATGTGTATAATATCAGTGACTCTTCCAGGACCATAAATTAACTGCTTTTGGGCTACTATCTTCAGCGGGAGAAAATAGGTCTACCTTAAAACCTGTTTGGATTTTGCATTAACCCTGGTTGTCCCCAAATATTCATTTTCCTCCTCTTCCATGGTAATAGAATCTTTAGCTGGATACATAGCAACCCCCCCCCCGCCCCCGCCAAAGAACACATTTTCCAGATTCCTTTACAGCTAGATGTAGCCACATGACTAAGTTGAGCCAGTGGGATGTGAACAAAAGTAATGTACACAACTTATGGGTCAGGGCTTATGAGAAAGATATACCCATCCTTTCTCCTTCTTCCCTTTTCCATTGTTGGAATACAGACCAGTAAGGCATCTTGGAACATGTGACAAAGGGTGGATCAGTCAGGGTTCCCTAGAGAAACAGGATAAGTTGTGTATGCAAATATACATACACACGTATGTATATATGTATATTTATATGCACACATATATTGTGTTGTAATATACATTATATGGATGTTACATATTTATATACATTTATACATATATACATATAGATAGATAGATAGATTTATTATAAGGGATTGATTCACACAATTATAGAAGTTGATAAGTCCCAAGATCTGCAGTCAGCAAGCTGGAGACACAGAAGAGACAACATGTGGTTCCACTCTGAGTCTGAAGGCCTGAGAACCAAGGGACCCAATCAGGTAATTTCAGTCTAAAGGCCAGAATGTTTGAGGCCTAGGAAGAGCCGATGCTTCAGTTCAAGGCTCACAGTCAAAAAGACCAGTGACTCATCTTAAAGGCAGTCAGCAGGGGGAATTCCCTCTTATTTGGGGGAGGGTCAGCAGCCTTTTTGTTCTAGTCAGGCCTTCAACTGATTGGATGAGGCCCACCTACATTAGGAAGAGCAATCTTCTTTACTCAGTTTATCTATTTAAATGCTAAACTCATCAAAAAGCACCCTCACAGAAACATCCAGAACAATGTTTGACCAAATATCTGGGCACTCCATGACCAAGTCAAGTTGGCATATGAAATTAACCATTTCAAAGGGCAACCCAGGGATGCCAGAGCAACAAGGTAGAGGGGCCTCTGTCCTATATCATGGAGCTACCATACAAGTCCTGTTTTAGGAGCGAGAGATATACTAAAATCCCACAATTTGGATTTTGTTACAGCATTACTGTAGCTTAACTTATATCTTAACTCCAGGGTCTTAGTGCAATTTTAACCATAGCCATCCCACTATATGGCAAGGCTCACCCCACTCCCCACAAAGATTCCCTTACATCTTTCAGAACAGGACCTGGACTTTACAGGCCTTTGTTCCTAAGGGCAGGACACTAGAAACAGGAGTTTCCTCCCATTGTCATATTTGGTAGCATCCTAGCATATTCCATACTCAGAATAGGTTAAAAAAAATTTCTTTCCATAAAAATTAAAAATAACATTTAGTAAATAATTTTCTACAAATTAATAAGTGAATTTTAATAAAATTCAAACATTTACAAATGACACAATATAGGCAATATGTCATTGCACAAATGACATTATATTTGATCTTTTGGAATCATTAACAATACTTTTTAAAGAATAATAGATTTGAATATTAAATATATTTAAATTAAGCAAAATATTTCACATGTGAACTAAAATTTATACTTATCAAACAAAAGCATTGTACTTCATGACTTATACTTCATTTTATTTAAAACAAAATTTAAAGACAAATGAAAATTCCAAGTGGTCAAGTAGAATGGCAATTGAAGTAACTTGAGATCTGCTGCTTCTTTAAAATCACTGTTCTGTCATTATTGATTAAGAGTCTGCTGTTTAAATGCAGGAATATGTAGTACCAGGGGTTGGAGACAAACCCCACCTGGATCAAACTCAATTCTAAATAATTATGAAATGGCTTGTAAAACTGAGCCCATGTGTTTCAGGAAGCAATTGAAAAACTGGAAATTCTCTAAATTAACTTGCATGTGCATATGGCATTTATTAAAGAATAAACAATAAATTTATATTAATTTGAAGCTTGCCCATCTTTAAATTAATTAATTAATTAATTTAAAAATATTTTTAAAGTTTTCAATTATAGTTGGCATACAATATTGTATTAGTTTCAGGTGTACAAAGTAGTGATTAAACATACATATGACTTATGTGGTGATTGTCCCAATAAATCTAGTACCCATCTGACACTATACATAGTTATTATAATATTATTGACTGTATTCCTTATGCTATATGTTACATCCTCATGATTATTTTCTAACTATAAATTCGTACCTCTTAATCCTTTCTTCTTTTTCTCTCCAAACCCCTCTCATCTGGCAACTATCAAAATGTTCTCTGTATTTGTGAATTTGTTTCTGTTTTGTTTGTTTATTTTGCTCTTTAAATTCCAGATGTAAGTGAAATCATGTGGCATTTATCTTTCTTTGTCTTAAGGCACTCTGCACAATAACTTCTAAGTCAATCCATGTTGTTGCAGATGGCAAAACTCCATTTCTTTTTTTTATGGCTGAATAATATTCCATTGTATATATGTACCACCTCTTTTTTCTCCATTCATTCATTGATGGAATCTCAATCTTGGCTATTGTAAATAATTCTGCAATGGACATATGGATTCCCATGTCGCTTTGAAGTAGTTTTCGGTTTCTTCAGAGCAATACCCAGAAGTGAGAATACTGGGTCCTTCTTTGTCTCTTGTTATACCCTTTTTTAAACAGTCCATTTTGTCTGATATAATTATTGCTACCCAAGCTTTATTTTTTTTTTATTTTCCATTTTGATAAAATATCCTTTTCCATGCCTTTACTTTCAGTTTGTGTGTGTCTTTCAATCTGAAATGAGTCTCTTGTAGGTAACATGTGTAAGGGTCTTGTTTTCCTATCCATTCAGTCATCCTCTCCCTGCCCCCCCAAGTGTGATTCCCTTATAAAAGAGAATGTTTATTAATTCAAATGCATTCATTTTATTTTATCTATCTATCTATCTATCTATCTATCTATCTATCTATCTATCTATCTATCATCTATCTATCTATTTATTTATGTTTATTAAGTTTATTGGGGTAACATTGGTTAATACAATTATTTAATTATCAGGTGTACATTATAATTTGACATCTATATATTCTATTGTGTGATTACCACCCAAAGTCCAATTTTCTTCAACTACCATATATTTGATCCCTTTACCCATTTCACACTCCCCCTACACCGTTATATATGACCCCTTTACCTTGTCTACTTCACCCTTCCTCCCCATGCTCTACTCTCTGATAACCACCAGTCCATTGTCCATGTCTCTGAGTCTCTGTTTGTCCTGTTCATTTGTTGCTTTTAGGTTTATGTCCACATATAAGTGATATCATGTGGTTTTTAACTTTTTCAGTCTGGCTTATTTTACTTAGCAAGATTATCTCGAGGTACATCCAGGTTGTTGCAAATGGCAGTATTTCATCTCTTCTTATGGCTGAGTAATATTTCATTGTACCACAGCTTCTTTAGCCAATCATCTATCATAAGGCACTTCAGTTGCTTCTATGTCCTGGCCACAGTGAATAATACTGCTATGAATATTGGTGTGCAAATATCTTTTTTGGATATGGGTTTTCAAGTAGTGGATTGCTGGATCATATGGTAGATCAATTCTTGTTTTTTTGAGGAGCTTCCACACTGTTTTCCATAGTGGCTATACCAATTTACAGTCTCACCAGCAGTGTATGAGGGTTCCTTTTTCTCTGCATCCTCTCCAACATTTCTTATTACTTGTCCTGTTGATTATAGTTATTCTAACGTTTGAGATGGTATCTCATTGTGGTTTGATTTGCATTTCCCTAATAGCTAGTGATGTTGAGTATTTTTTCATGTGTTTGTAGGTCATTTGTATGTCCTCTAGGGAGAAGTGTCTGTTCAGGTCCTCTGACCATTTTTTGATTGGATCTTTGTTTTTTTTGTTGTTATTGAGTTGTATGAGTTCTTTGTATATTTTGGATATTAGGCCCTTATCAGAGGTATTGCTTGCAAATATATTTTCCCATTCTGATGGTTGTCTCTTTACCTTGTGATGGTTTCTTTTGCTGAGCAGAAGCTTTTTAGTTTGATGTAGTCCCATTCATTTATTTTGCTTTTACTTCCCTTGCCTTTGAGGTCAAATTCATAAAATCCTCTTTAAGTCCAAGGTCCTTGAGTTTGTTCCTATGTTTTCTTCTATGCATTTTATTGTTTCAGGTCTTATATTCAGGTCCTTAATCCATTTTGAGTTAATTTTGGTGTGGTGATAGACAACAGTCTATTTCATTCTTTTGCAGGTGGCTTTCCAGTTTTCCCAGCACCATTTATTGAAGAGCTTTCCTTTCTCCACTGTACTTTCTTTGTCAAAAATTATTTGCCCATATAAATATGGGTTTAATTCTGGCTCTTGATTCTGTTCCACTCGTCAGTTTGTCTGTTTTGCTGCCAATACCATGCCATTTTGATTACTGTCATTTTGTAGTATAATTGAAGTTGGGCAGAGTGATGCCTCCAGACTTGTTCCTTTTTCTCAGGATGGCTTTGGCAATTCGAGGTCTTTTGTGCTTCCATACAAATCTGATGATTTTTTGTTCTATTTCTTTAAAAAATGCTGATGATTTGATGGGGATTGCATTAAATCTATATAATGCTTTAGGTAATAAGGTCATTTTAACTATGATGATTCTTCCAATCCAAGAACACGGAATATCTTTCCATTTCTTTGCCTCTCTTCGATTTCTTTTAATAGGAGTCTTATAGTTTTCATTATATAGGTCCTTCACATGTTTTGTTAAATTTATTCCTAGTATTTTATTCTTTTTGTTACAATTGCAAAAAAATATTTTTTTCCACTTCTTTTTGATGTTTCATTATTAGAGTATAGGAACGTCATGGATTTTTGAACATTGATTTTGTATCCAGAGACTTTACTGTTTTTGTTCATTGTTTCTAGTAGTATTTTTGTGGAGTCTTTAGCGTTTTCCATATAGAAAATCACGTCATCTGCAAATAGTGACAGTTAGACTTCTTCGTTTCTTATTTGGATGCCTTTATATCTTTCCCCTTGCCTGATTGCACGAGCTAGGACCTCCAATGTTATATTGAATGACAGTGGCGATAGTGGAAAGCTTTGCCTTGTTCCTGATCTTAGTGGGGAGGTTTTTAGTTTTTCACCATTAAGTATAATGTTGGCTGAGGGTTTATCATACATGGCCTTTATTATGTTAAGGTACTTGCCTTCTACACCAATTGTTAAGTGTTTTGTTAAGTGCTGTATCTTGATGAAGGCTTTTTCTGCATCTTTTGATATGACCATATGATTCTTATTAATTTTGTTTATGTGGTGTATCACATAATTAATTTGGGATGTTGAACATCCGTGTGCCCTGGGATGAACCTACTTGATTGTGGTGTATAATCTTTTTAAATGTTGCTGTATTCAGCTTGCTAGGATCTTATTTAGGATTTTTGCATATGTGTTCATGAGAGATACTGGTCTGCAGTTTTTTTGTGTGTGTTGTTATCTTTACCAGGTTTTTGTATCAAGGTAATTTGGCTTCATAAAATGAGTTTGGAAGTATTGCCTCCTCTTTGATTACTTGGAAGAGTTTGAGGTATTAAATCTTTTTTGAATGTTTGTTAGAATTCACTGGTGAAACCATCTGGTCCTGGACTTACTTTTTGGTAGGTTTTTGATGATTGTTTTCAATTTCCATTCTGCTGATTGTCTATTTAGATTTATTATCTTCTTGATTCAGTCTAGGAAGATTGCATTTTTCTAAGTACTGGTCCATTTCATCTATTATTAAATTTGGTGTTATATGCTTTAGCATAGTATTCTTGCATGATCCTTCGTTTCTGTAATGTCAGTCATAATTTTCCCTCTTTCATCCCTGATTTTGTTTATTTGTGTCCTTCTCTTTGTCTTTAGTGAGTCTAGCTAGGGGTTGTTGATTTTATTAAATTTCTCAAAGAACCAGCTCTTTGCTATTTTATTTTTTCGATTGTTTATTTTTTCAATTTCATATATTTTCTCTAATATTGATTATTTCTTTCCTTCTGCTGATTTCAGGCTTCATTTGTTCTCCCTTTCTAGTTTTTGAAGATGAAGCATTAGGTTGTTTATTTGGGCTCTTCTTGTTTGGAGATAGGCCTGTTAATTATATGAACTTTCTCGTATGACCACTTTGCCATATCTAAAAGTTTTGATATGTTTACTATTGTTATCATTCATTTCTGTGTATCTCTTGATATCTCTTTTATTTCTTCCCTGACCAGTTATTCTTCAGTAGCATGTTGTTGTAATCTCCACATATTTGTTGATCTCTAGTTCAAAGCATATAATCAGAAATATAGTTGGTATGATTTCAACCCTCTTATATTTGTGGAGACTATTTCTGTGGCCCAGTATGTGGTCGACTCTTGAGAATGTTCCATGTGCACTAGAGAAAATGTTAATGCAGCTATTTTGGGATGGAAAGCTCTGATATATCAATTATGTCAGGTGGTCTACGTGTTTTTAAGGATGTTATTTCCTTATTAATTTCTGTTTGAACGATCTGTCCATATCCAACAGTGGGGTATTTAGGTCCTCTACTATGACAGTATTTTGATCTGTTTCCTTTAGTTCTGCTAGTAATTGCTTTACATATTCAGGCTGCCGCCTGTTGGAGCATAGATATTAATAAGTGTTATATTTCTTGGTGCATGATTTCCTTTATCATTATGAGTGTCCCTAAGTATCTTTTTTTTACCTTTTTTATTTCGAAGTCTATTTCATCAATATTTATACACTACTCCGCTTTTCTCTGAATGCCATTGGCTCGAAATATCATGTTTCACTTTGACTCTAATTTGTCTTTGGAGCTTAGATGTGTCTCCCAGACAGTATATGGTTGGTTTTGTTTTCTTGATCAATTCTGCAACTCTGTGCCTTCGATTGGTGAGTTCAGTCCATTTACATTTAGGGTGATTATTGAAATATGAGTCTTCTTATAGCCACTTTATCTTTTTGCTTGCTGGTAGCTTGGGTTTCCATGCTTCCTTGTCCTTGTGTTTCTGTTTTCTTTATTTGGTTGGCTTTGTGGTTTCCCTCTGTTCTTCTGTTTTATGTTAATACTTCATTCTGACTGTATGGTGTATTTTTACCATTACAGATATGAAAATGATAGTGTGTGTGTGTGGTGTGTGTGTGTTTGTGTGTACAGTTGCCCATTTTCTTCTCTGTGTGCCTTATCTCCTTTCCCTTTGTGGAATTTGATCTTCCAATCCTCCTCTTTTTGGTCATTGTTATCTCAATTTGATCTGTGTATGTTGATCATTCATTACTATCTTGCTATAGCAATTCTCTTATTATTATTTAAGCTTATGATGCCCTCTTCTTAGTAAGGTACCACTTCTCTGCTTCTATTTGCTTTGATAGTCGCTTTCCCGATTATGTATTTTTGTTGTTGTTGTTAACTTTGTTTTAGGTGACTGCTTTCAGAATTTCCTGTAGTAGAGGGCTCATAGTAGAGAACTCCCTCAATTTTTGTGTGTCTAAAAAGTCTTAAATTTTCCTTCATAATAAAGAGCTTAGCTGGACTTATTCTCGGCTGGTAGTTCCTTTCACTTAATAGTTTAAATATTTGATTCCATTCCTTTCTGTTGTAAAGTCTGCACTGAGAAGTCCGATGATAATCATGGGTTTTTTTGTACGTTATTGTTTTCTTCTCCCTGGGCTCCCTGAGAATTAACTTTGTCATAATTTTTGATAACTTAATAAAATGTGTCTTGGTGAAGGCCTTTATGGGTTGAAATAATTGAGTGTTCTGTTGACTTCTTGAATTCCAAGCTCCAGCTTATTCCTCATATTTGGGAAATTCTCATCCACTCTTTGTCTGAAAATGCTTTCAAGTCCCTGCTCCTTTTCCTTGTCTTCAATAAAATTCATTATTCTTTGTTTCCTCTCATGATGGTATCAGCTAGTTCTTGTATTTCTTTTTCATTATTTTTCATTTTTGGTTTCTCTTTCTTCCTTTGACTTATTTCTACATTTCTGTCTTCGATATTGATCCTTTCCTCCCTTTGGTCAACTTTATTTCCTAAGCTTGCTATTTTATTTTTCAACTCTTACAGTGTGTTCTTCATCTCCAAAAGATCTATTCTGTTCTTTCTGAGTGTTTCAATCTCTTTGCTCTGCTCATCTAGTTGTTTTTCAATTCATGAAATTGTTGATATGATTTATCTTTTCAGAAGTACCATCCTAAATTCTCTGTCATTTAAGTTGCATATTTTCTATGTCTGTAGGCTTATTTTCTGGAGATTTTCCTCTTTCTTTCTGAGATGCCTTGTCGCCTTGGTTGTTCATGGTGTTTAATGGACTATTTCTCTGCCTGGGCATTAATGGAGTATATTATGCTGTTTTCCAGAAAGAAGGTTTATTTTATAAAGGTCTCTCTTTAGCCTGTTGCAAAGAAAGCACTTTTCTTTTGGTTTCAAGTAAGTGGCATCTTAGCCTCTTGGATCCTTGCTCTATATAAAGCCTCACGTCTTTTATTTTTTGTAGCTTTTAATCACACTCACTACTCTCAGTTTCAGTCCCTGTCAGTGTTAGCAATAATTTTGGTAGCATTTGCTCAGATTCCCCTGAGAGCTCCGCGGTGATCAGTCTCAGAGGGTATGGGTGTGGGGCCTCTTGATTGAGGGTTGGGGGCTGTGGCTCAACCTCGGTATTGTAACCAGGGCCAGTAGAAATTAACTGTTGTTTCTCTGCGGTCCCATCCCACCTCTCTGCTTTCAGCACTGATGACTAGCTCTGCTACAGTTTGCATAGAAAAGTCCTGGCATCTTCCAGGCAGGGCTGTTCAGAGAAATTGCTGCACCTTCTCCCCTCTCCCTCCTCCTGGAGGAAGCTTCACAGGCTGAGAGAGGTCACTTTAGTCTCTGCAGCTTTGTTCAGAATCCCCTGGGGCTCCACAGTGATCAGTCTATAGAGGTATGGGGGGAGGAGCTCTCTGTGTTGAGGGTTGGGTGCTGCAGCTCAGTCTCGGTTTTGCAACCAGGGCTGGTAAAACAACTTTTTCTCTGCTGACCCATCTTGCTTCTCTGCTTTCGCTTCTCTGCTTTCTGCTCTGACTGAGCCTGCTGCCGGCTGCGGGCTGCGAAGAAAGTCCCGGCATTTCCAGACAGGCAAGTCGTGCACCTTTACTCCCCCCAACCCTTCTTGCAAGGAGCTCTGGAGGCTGCAAAAGGCAGCTTCTTTATTTGTCCAGTCCACCGCCCTACACCCAGGGTTCTGATTGTGGTAGCTCTTATGAGAGATTCCATGCTCAGTCGTGGTGTGCAGTTTGGGTGTTTTTTTTGTTCAGTTTTAGACGTTCAGCTTATTATTGTTTCAAGGGAGAGATCTGAGGATGTCTCTCATTCTGCTATGTTTTCCCAGAATTCCAAATATATTCACTTTAGAGCAAATACCAGAACAGTGGTTTTTTTTTTTTTTTTTTTTTTTTTTAAGATTTAGTTTTTTGTTACAGGAATTGATGATGACCTAAAAATTTTAGCACTGCAAATCCTGATTTAAATATTGCCAAAGACTTCAGTGCTGTGCTGTTTCTGTGCAAGTAGTATCTTGCTCATCAGGCTTGACTCTGTGGGTTCCGCCCATGCCTGATCAGAGCCAAAGGCGGCCCATGGGCAAGCCAGGCCCAGGGAGTTGAGGAGGCCACGGAGGAGAAATCTGTTTCTCCAACTCTGCTGGGGTCAGCGGACAGTGGTAAGGTACAGGGCTCAGGAAGTAAACTGGTTCCCGCCTGGAGACAGGTTCCCTGCAGCTCCTGCAGACCTCTTTTCCTTTCCCCACTCTGGCTGCTCACTCTATCTTTTGATTGGAGCATTTACTCCATTTACATTTAATGTAGTTGTTGATAGATATGTAGTTATTGCCATTTTATTATTCATATTTTTAATCATTTTTTCTTCTTCTTCTTAAAGAAATCCCTTTAACATGTTTATAACACTGGCTTGATGGTGATGAACTCCTTTAGCTTTTTCTGCCTGGGAAGCTCTTTGTCTGTCCTTTGATTCTAAATGATAGCTTTGCTGGGTAGAGTAATCTTGGTGTAGGTCCTTTTTTTTTTTAATCACTTTGAGTATTTCATGCCAATCCTTTCTGGCCTGCAAAGTTTTTGTTGAGAAATCAGTCTTATGGGAGCTTCTTTGTAGGTAACAAACTGCCTTTCTTTGCTGCTTTTAAATTTTCTCATTGTCTTCAACCTTTAGACTTTTAATCTATGATGTGTCTCTGTGTGGACCTCTTTGGGCTCATCTTGTTTAGGACTCTCTGTGCCCCCTTGGGCTTGTATGTCTATTTCCTCACCAGGTTAGGGGTGTTTCCCATCATTATTTCCTCAAAATAGATTGTCAATTCCTTGCTCTCTCTTCTCTTTCTGGTACCCTTATGGTGCAAATGTCGGTATGCTTGTTATCCTAGAGGCCCCTTAAAATACCCTCATTTCGTTAAGTTCTTTGTTTTGTTTTGTTGCTGTTATGATCAGGTGTCTTCTGCTACCTTTTCTTCTAAGGCTGATCCATCTAATCTACTTTTGATCCCCTTTAAGGTATTCTTCTTTTCAGTTAATGTAGTCTTCATTTCTGACTGGTTCTTTTTTGTGTTGTTTATGTCCATTTTTATGTTTTCTGTCTCTTTGTTAAAGTTCTCACTGAACATCTACTCTTCCCTTAAGTTCATTGAGCATCCTTTAAACCATGTTTTGAACTCTGTATCTGGTAGATTGCTTGTCTCCATTTCATTTATTTTTTTTCTGGAGATTTGTTCTGTTCTTTCATTGGGACAGGTTTCTATGTCTCTTCATTTTGGCTGCCTTTCTGTGTTTGTTTCTATGTATTAAGGGTCCTATGTCTCCTGGTCTTAGTAGGTGGTCTTAGGTAGTAGGTGTTCTGTGGTGCCCAGTGGATAGTCTTTCTTGGTCAACTGGCTGGGTGCTCCATGTGAGTACCTTATATGAGTTGTGTGTGCCCTCTGTTTGTAGTTGAACATTGGTTCTGTTTGCACATCAGTGGGGGTATTGAGCCTTGGGCTGAGTAGTTGTGAGGACTGGCCGTGAGGCACCAACTCTCATGGAGCAAGATACACTTTAAGCAGTGTCTGGTGCCTGCCCAGTCTGGCCTTTGGTGTGTCATCCTTGGTGCACCTCAGGTGGTGTTCTAGCTTAGCCAGAAACGGCCATCAGGCTTCTGGCCTGGTGCCTCTAGGAGCAATCTCTCATTGTATGCCAAGTACAACAGCTGTGCCCTGCCAGGGCTACCTGGCAAGACTCATCAAGCAATCTACATATGGCAACCCACCTGTGCTGGGCTTGGAAGTGCCCTAAGAGGCCATTGCTAGCACTTGGCTTGGGGTTGCCTCAGTAAGGGTACAGGGCATGCCAAGGCCTGATGCTACTTGTTTGGGTTTTGTGAACCTTTGAGGAATCTTAGGAATGTTTGCCGCCTTAGCTAAGACACATTATGTATATGGAAAATCCATGGGAAGTGGCTTGGGTGGGCTGAAAGTTGGGTGGGATGGGGTCTCAGGAAATCACCAAGGTAGGGTGACCAGTGTTTAGCCAGACTGGTGGAGACTCAGATATGGTGGCCACCTGTGTTGCACATAAATTCCACAGCACTTCTGTCTGGGGTAAGCTACCTCCTCTTGTCCAAAACCCAGACAACTAGTTCCTCCCTGTATATCCCTGTCACTTTTTTGAGCAGCTGCCCCAGTGATGGAGCTTTGAGAGAGTGAGTGTATCTGTGAGTAATTACGCATAGGCCCTTAAAAAATCTGTAATTTCAGCCATATCTCTGTCTCACTCAGACACAATTTTTGCAGGTTTTCAAAGTCAGAATTGGCAAACTTCTCTTTCCAGAACTGGATCCTGGGCTAGAGAGCCTGATGTGATCCTGGATACCCTTGCTCCTCCAGGGGGCTTCTGTAGCTGAGAGATCTCTCCTAATTCTCAACTGCACAGGATGGTTATACATCTTAGCCCTTCCACTTGAGGTGGCCTCATTTCTATGTACCTCGTTGTAAGGACTTCTTTTCAGCTAGACTTCAGATGACTCTCAATGATGATGTTCTGCTAGTTTAGTTGTCATTTTGATGTGGTATGAGAGAGGCAAACACAGCATTTATCTACTCAGCTTCTTGATGGAATTCAAAGCTTACATATTTTTTAATTGATTTAATAATTACATATAAGTCATATTTACTTTAAGTTTAATGATGATTTGATATATGTAGATATTACAAAACGATCACCACATAAGTTTAGTTAACATTCATCACGAATAGTTACAATTTTTTTTTTGTGATGAGAAGTTTTAAGATCTGCTCTCTTAGCAAACTTTAAATATACATTACAGTATTGTTAACTACATTCACCATACTGTACATTATATTTCAGGACTTATTTATCTGATACTGCAGTTTATACTTTTTGACCACCTTCAACCCCATTGCCACCCTACCCTAGCATCTGGTAACCACATCTGTTCTTATGTATTTATTTGGTTTTGGTTTTTTTTTAGATTTCCACATAAAAATGGATCATACGTATTTGTCTTTCTCTGTCTGACATTATTTACTTAGCATAATGCTTCGGTCCCCTCATGTTATCACGAATGGTAGGATTTCTTTTTTATGGTTGAATACATTCCTGTGTGTGTGTGCATGCCAGATGCACAGCCGTGTGTATAATCATTTTATTTATTCATTACTGTTGACAGATCTTAGGTTGTGTCCATATCTTGGCTATTTGTAAATAGTGCTGTGACAAACATAAGGGTGCAGAATCTTTCAAGATAGTGATTTTGTGGTTTTTTGGATAAAAACCCAGAGATGATTTGCTAGCATTTAGCAGTTCTATTTTTAATCTTTTGAGGAACTCCATACTATTTTCCATATATTGGAGACACAATTTACATTTATATAACAACAAGTCTCTCTTTATCTCTCTTCTCTCAACAAACATTATTTTTGTCTTTTTGATATAGCATTCTTTTGATAATAGGCATGAGGTGATATTTCATTGTGGATTTGTATTTCCCTGATCATTATATAATAGAGCACCTTTTCATAAACTTTTGGCAACTGTATATCCTTTAGAAAATGTATTCTCGTCTACTTCATTTTTTATTGAATTGCTTGTTTGATTGTTTGTTTGCTGTTGGTTGTATGAGTTTTTATATATTTGGATATTAACTCCTTATCTGATATATCGTTTGCATATTTCACATGCCATAGGGTGCCTTTTCATGAGGTGAGAGCATAGGTGTATGACAAGTGCAGTTCGATTCAGGGATGAAGTCAGGGACACATTATCAGCAAGCATCACTTGAGACAGATTTCCTGAGCACTAAGATAGGGATGTTAATCCCTCTGCCTGGGGTCAGGACTAGACTCAGAGAGGGAGCTGAGCACTCACAAATACTGAGAGGGGTAGTCGAAAGGGCCTGGAGGGATGCTGAGGCTTGGACCAGGCAGTCTACAGTCACATTGAGTCTTGCCTCTCAAGAAAACTGGTGAGAGCTCTGGGACCACACAGACTAATGTAGAGGCTTCAAGGTGAGAACCATTTGGCCTCTTAAGAAGTTAGGAAGTTAGAACTGGGGAGGACGAAGGAGGGCCAACTTCCAGGTGAATTTCAAATCATAAACACCTTTGAATAGATTTTTTTTAAGACTGAGAAGCAACTTGCCCTATGTCTTTGTTTCTGACAAAGAGTGCTAAGAAGTAAGGGACTTGAAGATTGGTATCATTTCAGCAGCAACAACATTTTTTCATTCACCAATATCTGCCAACAGCCTACTATGTACCTAGCATTATTCCAGGCATGGACAACCAGCAGTGAACAAAATAGAGATACCTGCTGTCATAGACTCAATTCTAATGGGAGAGAAAATAATAAATATGGGAGTAAAGAGTACTACAAAGAAAAGTAAGTCAGAGCAAGAAGGTAAATAGTGACAGCAGTGTTTTTTTGATGATGGTGGGGGTGTCAGGAAGATCTTTGAGGAGGAAGCATAAAAGTCAAGTACCCATTTCCTAACTCTTACTCAGGATATCAGCTCCTCTGGAGTCTAAGATATAAGCCTGATCTGAGCAATGCTACTAGGAGTGATGAGTAAAAAAGATGTCTGTGAACCTGCAGGTCTGAGTTGTAGGGGCAGAGGGAAAGTGAGAAGACAGTCACTGCCTTCAGGGAGATGGGGGGAGTACAAAAGAAAGGACATAAGGCATGCACACAGAAGCAGAGGAACAAATGTCAATTATGTGTGCAAACTGACCATATGTCAGGCAGGCTGCATGGGGGGAGGGGACATTAGTGGTCTCTGTGATGATTCTATACAATGCAACCTGAATGTCACAGGCTTCCCCAACTGGGAATAAAAAGGTGTTCTTACTCACTTAATGCTAAATGTCAGTGTTTCCAAGTCCCCAGTTTGTGTTGCAGTGGGAAGTCCAGTATGTAGGGGAGCCACTGCTCCCATATATTCCTGAAACTCTTCTGGGAAGTCCTGTGTGCACTAGCCTTGTTCTTTGTTCCACTATCCAAGTACAGGCAAGAGCATCCCTGAGGTATCACTTCCAGGACTCCATTCTATCACAGTGTTTTGCCACTGCCAAGCCTATTACCACCAGAGTGAAGCCCAAAGTCAGTGACTAGGAATGCTGCTGATTTTGCCACCACTAGGAAAAATGAAACTTGATATAGTCACTCTTGCAAAGTAAAAAGGGAAATATTCACAGCAAAGAGTAATACAAAGGTCGATACTTTAAATGTTATTCAGTTTATCAAGCAGTTCTCCTGCTCCCCTGATGGGTTGCAGGGAGGACTTCCATCATGGTCCCATCCCTGTAGCCAAGCCAAAGCTTTCACAGTCTAGGACAAGCACTGTTTCTAATGAGATACCTTTGCTTCTACTTAAACAAGAGCAGTCTGAGTTTGGCAAACAAGGAGAAACTTCCTTTCATTCAGTCAAGGGGTAACACACAACAAGGACTTCTGAGTAGCCACATGTCACAGACATTTCAGTGCAGGGGTACACATAACCCCTTATTCAAGCCAGGCATGTCACTACAGGGGTTAAGGTCAGGGAGATGTGATACATCAATAACTACATATAAAGGGTGGGGCGCAGTGACCTGGTCTGGCTTACTCTCCAGCCACCTTTATCACTCAGATGAGTTTTTTCTGAGAACTCGTGATTTTCCCATGTGGCTTGGTTTCCCTCAGATCTCATTAATTCCACTGTTCCCTCCGCCCACCATCCATCAAACATATTTGTGTCTGTGTCAACAGTAGATGGAGGTTTCTCTTTTAATCCCAGGAAGTTTCTTGGTCCTTATGTAAATCAGTTCATGCATGTTGAAAGAGGAAGTGCTCCACAACTAAGTTGTCAGAAATATCCAATTTGCAATATGGAAGTCTGTGGGAGTGAGTCTTCGGCTTATGCCAAGATGCACGTGCATGTCCCATTGCACATAATGTGCATTTAGCTACGAAGGTTTCTACAATGAATGTTAACCTTAAAAATAAAATACCTTTATAGGCAATTGATTGAATATATCTGGTGCATATACATAGTACTGTGCGCTATTTAAAAATGGGAAAATCACTATGAACTGATATAGAATGATTTCAGATGTTTTTGAGTGAAAGCAAAGTGAAAAAGACCTATATGGTATGCATTTGACATAGCTATTTTTTGTGCAAGAAATTAGGGGAACAAAATAAATGTACATGTGTCAGCTTTTGATCAAAAAGAACACAGATGGATAAACCAGACAAAGATGAAGTTGATTATCTATAGGGATTAGGAAGGAATGAATGATTAGACTGAATATTTGTGTCCCACTTCTCAAGTATATTTTTGCTGAAAACTAATCCCCAATGTGATGATGTTTGGAGTTGGGGCCTTTGGAAGTGATTAGGTCATGAGGATGGAGCTTCAGGAAGGGATTATATTGCAACAAAACAGCAACAACATACATAACAAACCAAACAAAAACACAATCTATGAACCAGGAAGTGGGCTCTTACCAGATATCAAAACCTGCAGTGCCTGATGTTCCACTTCCAGCTTCCATGATGTGAGAAATAAAAATATATTGTTTTGAGTCACTCAGTCTGTGGTACTTTGTTATAGCAGCCTGAATGTACTGAGACAGAAATTGGTTCCAAGAAGTGGTGTGGCTACTATAACAAATCTAAAAATATAGAAGTGGCTTAGAGCTGGATAATGGGTGGAAGCTGTAAGAGTGTTAAGGTACATGTTAGAAAAATCCTCCAGTGCCATGAATGGACACTAAAGGTTTAGAGCTCCAAAAGAAAAGAGGAAAGCTGTAGAGAAAACGTCCATCTTCTTAAAGAATACCTAATAACCATGGACAGAATGTTGGTAGAAATATGGATGGTAAAGACCATTTGATGAGTTCCAATGGAAATGAGGAACATGTTATTGATGACAATGGAGAAAAGGAGATCCTTTGTAAAATTGCAAAGAATTTGCTGAATTGTGTTTGTGGACTAGTGTTTTGTGGAAGGTAGAACTTGTTAGCCATGAATATGGATATTTAGCTGAGGAATATTAAGCAAGTGTTGAAGGAAAAGCTTGGTTTCTTTTGACAGCTTATAGTGAAATGCGATAAAAGATAAATATTTAAAGACAAAATTGTTGGTACAGCCACTATGGAAAAAGAATAGAGGTTCCTCAAGAAGTAAAATATTAGAGCTACAAAATCATCCAGCAATTCCATTTTGAGTATTTATCCGAAAGAAACAAAATCATGATCGTATTCACTGCAGCATTATTTACAATGCCCAAGACATGGAAAAATCTAAGTGTTCATCAATAGATTAATACATAAGAAAATGTGATACATCACACAACCACACACACACAACACCGTATGCACGCACTGGAATATTATTTAGCTACAAAAAGAAAGGAAAGCTTGCCATTTATGGCAACATGGAAATTTGGGGCAATATGCTAAGTAGAACAAGCTGGAAGAGAAATACTGTGTAATCTCACGTGTGAAACAAAAAACAGAAAAAACTACAAAACAATGTCATAGATACAGAGAACAGATTGGTGGTTGTCGTGGGTGTGTTGAGGTGAAGGATGGGTGAAGGTGATACCTCATAAAGGTACAAACTTCCAGGTATATAGATCAGTAAGTCTTGAAATGTAATGTATGCATGGTGACTACAGTTAATAATATTGTAATTGATATGTGAAAGTTGCAAAGAGAATAGATCTTAAAAGTTCTCATTATAAGAAAAAGATTGTAATTATGTGTGGTGGTGGATGTTAACTGAAACATATGTACACATAAAACTAACAATGTCACATGTCAATTATATCTCAATAAAATAATAAAGGAGAAACAAGGAATTATTAATCAAAAGTAGCAGAATGTAAGATTTGGATTTCTAGGCCTATTTATATTGAAAGAAGAATAGAAAGCCTGTTAGGGAAAGAATACTAAGATTGTGTCCAAATGATAAGATTAGTCATCCAGGAGCTATTGCTCAAGACAATGGAAGAATAACCCCTCTTTACCCTCAAAGTGATTCATGGTTACTCTCAGGCACCCCAGGTACAATTAGTGCCTTAGGACATCAGGGCTTGGTGGCTTCCTTTGCAGCACTGTCTCTGCTTATATACTGAGTGCATGAGCCATTGGACCTTCCTTCACTTAGATTTCTAAGGACACCTGGCAGGATCACAGGTTCAGAACTCTACCCAAGAAGAGCCATGGTTGGGACCCAGACTAGAGGGTAGGGTAGGCAGAGAATTACTGTAGGGAGCCACCACGAGGGTGATGCCCTGTGTAGCCATGGGAGCAGGGCTACCTAAACCCTTAGGAATCTAACCTGTGCCCAGCAAAACTATAGGAGTAGGACCTCTGCCCCATGGGACTGAGGGCAAATATCCAGTCAAATAAGAGTATTCTTGTGCCTTAAGGTTTAATGTTATTTGCCCTGTTGAGTTTTGGACTAGCTTAGACTCTGTTAATCCTTTCTTTTTTCTTATTTTCCCTTTTTGGAATGGGATATTAAATCCAGGAAAAATTTTGGAGAGAAATGGTCTTAAAGTGTCTCCCCACAGATTGCTTACTAGTTGCAAGAGGACGGGGGAAATGGTAATTAATATCAGAGAAATCAGGCAACACCTTGACTGGACAATCAAAATTAAGATCACCTATGAGAGGCAGATGGACATTATGTGCCTCTAGATGTGATACCCTGAGAATTACACAGCATCACCTATATCTTATTGTTACGAGAAACACACGACCTTAGTCTAATCATAAACACCACACAAATGCAAAGAGAAGAAACATCTTATTAAAATGGGGCACTATATTCTTTAAAAATATCAGTATCATATAAGACAAAGAAAGTCTGTGAGAATGTTTTCAGATTAAAAGAGACTAAAGAGACATGAAAAACCAAAGGCAATACCTGTCCTTAGACTGGATCCTGTACTGGGGGCAAGATGCTATTTTTAGAGCAAGTGAAAAAATTGTATATGGGTGATAGATTAATAATGTAATCCACAAAGTTAATAACTATACTGCAGTATGTAAGAATTCCTGTTAGCAAATACACACTGAAATGTTTAGGAGTAAAGAACCATGATGCATGTAACTTTCCATGAATCGTTCAGAAAAAAATTATGTGTAAACATATACGCATGTAACTATGTATGCGTATAGTTTTTGTGTGTGTGTGTGTGTGTGTGTGGTGTGTGTGTGTGTATAAGAGAGACAGAAAACAAGGTAGATGGGGTAAACTTAAATAACAGATCAATCTGGGTAAAGTATTTATGAATATTCTTTGTACTATTTTAAATTTTGCAACTTTTGTGAGCTTGAAATTATTTCCAAATAAAATGCTTTAAAAATGCCTTTGTACTTGCCTTGATGTGACCATTTCCTGGCGTGTTCATATGTAGTGGCACTTTTTGATCCTCCCAGCAACCCCTGAGATCAGCAGGACAGTCATTGTTATTGTATTTTTCCATTATACAGATGAGAAAATTGAGGCACAAAGACATTGAATAACTTGCCAAGTATCTGTTGTGGCAAACAGAGCTTGAGTCCTCGCCATCATATGTCAAGTCTAGGCTTCTCACCATATTCCCATACATTCGTCAGCTCGTATCTAAATTTATTTGCAATTCTTGCTATTAATCTCTTTAGGAGATAATGAGTTCCATGATTTTTATTACCATGGATGTATTATTCAGCCTTTAAAATTTAGCTCAAAAATTGGTTTCTTCCCCGATTCTCTGTCCTCTGTGTCCTGCCCCACCTCTCCAGTGGTCCCTCATTGTTCTACCATTGGTACATACATTTGTTTCAGAATTGATTAATTATATTGTTGTTATTTCCTATTTGTTTTTGTTTGTCTTCCAAGGGTAGTGATCAAGTACTGCTCCTCTGACCCCCAACCCCAAGCTCTTATGCCTGTTTCTGAATGTTGGATTAATGAATGACTGTGGGCTGAATAAAACCCCCTCTCTTTGACCTAAATTCAACTTAATCAAATCTCCAAAAGGAATCTTTCATTGTGTGGAAACTGGAATTAAGTAGATTACAGTTAACACTGTCCTGGCCAGCTACCTCTCCTTATTCTAAGGGTAGTAGATAAGGGAGAGCGCAGGTCATAGAAAAGCAATGTGCTGTATTTTTCTTAATACAGTAAAAATAGCTTCCTATTGAAAGTGGTCTAGAGGGGAGGCCCAAGTCTAGGGATGGAGTGGACCAAGGAATAAAAGTCCTGAAGAGTCATGGGTTCCATATTGATTCAAGGTTCAGCCCTTAAGGAAATGAGAATTTAGTGGAGTACCATTAACACAATTTAGGTGACCCATGTAAGTAGCTGAGAAAATAACTGAAGAGGCATTGTATACTCATCAGGAAACCTGATTAATACCTACTTTCCTGATTCACCATGCTGGGGCTATGGTATGATCTTCCAGCCCATCTCTGTACAGGGTTAGAAAGATGGAACTTCCAAATAAACCCCTGGATTTAAATTTCATTTTTAAAACACATTTTTAATAACAAAGCTCTTTCACTTAAAAGGGGTATTTGACTGCTTAGAACAGCAAATGGGATCTTCCTTGACATAAATTTGGATCCTTTCCTAAACCTACTTACTTTGATTCTGCCAGCTCAGATCTCTCTGCAGTCAGTAACTCATAAGGCCTTGTTTTGAGTGCTGTGGAAGAAATTTCAGTTAGGAGTGTCCCTAAATACATCTTCAGACCATGCCTGGACAAGTCTGGAGAGAAAGTTCCCAATAATCAGACACCAATAAGTGACATCACACAGACGCATTAAATGTTAGAGGTCATATTTTCATATGCGCCTTCCCCCTCTCATAGCACCCACATAGCCAAGGTGCTGGACCACCCACAGAGATTGAAATGTCCTGCCTCATATGGCTGACCTCTCCTTCTTCTAGAAGGCAGGGAGCTGGATTCCTGGTTTTATGAATCATTGAAGAAGTCAATGAGGAACATGTATTGCACTGATGAGTCGGTCCCAGGACTCTTAGGTTAAAATTACCAGGGAAACCAGAAAATAGGTGCTGCTAAACCCCTGGGTTTTGGATCTCCAAGTAGGCATGGAAGTCAGTTTAAGGTCAGAGAGCTGGAGTGCCTAGGCTTTTGACCATATCTGAGTTTAACATAGGGTGGTATCAATCCAATGCTTTGAGCTGCTGGTGAGCAGCAGCCCTGAATGACAACCCATGTGGTGGAGTGGAGACACATTGCCAATGGTGGAAAATGGCTATTAGTCACCAGAGTATATAGTAGTCACAGGGGCTCTGGAGATGTGACCAGGTTGGAAGTCTGTGGTCAGAACTTGTTGTAATTGATGACCCTAACTGCAGCATGGTCACCACACATAGATTGGTTCAAGTTGGACACTTTAACTACATATATCAATACAAATTTGTGGCATATTCAACTGAAATGGTCCTTAGAAACTTTCAATCTTAGTGGAGTTTAAAAATCTGGTAGTCATGTATACTTTCCAGTTCAGTGATGAGAACAGAGTGAGGACCTAATCTAAGCAGACAACATCTAAAATTCATTGTTTTCAACACAGCAGCCAGAAGGAGCCTATAAGAGCCTATAGAACATATCTCTCCATTTCAACTCTCCCCATGGCCCCCATCATGCCAGAAAACTTTTACAGTGACTGCAAAGCCAAGTGTGATTTGGCTCCCTGTTGCTTCTTGGATCTTTCCCTTGCAGTCACCCATTCCAGCCACACAGGTCTCCTCCCTGTTCCTCGAGCCTGATCTTCTTCTCCTATCTCTATGGCTATAGCCCACACTCCCTTTAGCTTCCTTGAAGCATCACTCTAAGAAAAGCTTGCTTCTGACCCCCAATTTTTAAATTACAAACTGCCGCCCTCTTCCTGATACAACTCTATGCCTCCCCTAATGTAGACTTTGTTATCATCTGACACAGAAGTGTTTAAATGAACTGCTAATTATCTGGCTCCCCTCATCTCAACAGTAGAAAGTAAGCTCTATTAGGATTGCGATTTTTGTCCTCACTGTAAGGACCTAGAATAGTGCCTGATATATAGTAAATACTCCAAAAAAGATTTGAATAGAAAAAATAATGAATAAAGGTGATAAAGGTCAAGATTACCAGTCCTAGCTTGATCAACTGTCAGCATGGGTTTCAAAATCCAACTACCTTCTAGGAGAGTTCTCCACCAGGTTTGCTTGGTTAGCTCTTGGCTCCTTGACTTCCCTATCTGACTTTTGCCCTCTCTCATCCAGCCAGCCAACTTTGTCACACACTCATGATGACAAAGGGCTAAGACACATGGTCTAACCTCAGCATTTCCACCAACAATGGGTCTACTTCAGAAAAAACCTTCCTTGATTTGGAGCCTCTTAGTTAGCTCCCCGACAGCCTCTCTTTCAGGCAAAAAAAGCACATCTTAAAGGGAAATATCCTATAATATTATATTCAGACAAATATAGCCATCGATTTGACCAAAACAAATGATCTTGTAGTCATAAGGAAGCCACCTATAACAGAAGGCTTATTGGGGGTAGGCAGGATTCCTTCTCAGTGCTGGGCCTGCCTCAGAACTCAGCAATAGGCAAACCTGGCCTCCTCCCCATAGACTTGTCACCTCAAGCCAGCATGAAGAGCTCCTTTTTGAGCTTGCTTTCTAAGTCAAAGGAATGTATACTTTCAGAATTATAAAGTATATGAAGAGTCAAATAGAAATTCGATAGACACAGATCCCACTCTGCCAAGTCAATTCTTTCAAGGCTCACTGATGTTAAAATCCAGAGCTGTGTCCAAACAGCTCCACCAAGACACCAGGATTTTTTCAGAGCAATAGAGCAAAATGCAAACACCAGCAATCTGTCTCTAAATTTCAAGAAGGAGACAACCCTATAGCCGGGGAGACACAGTGAGGCATGTTCTGCATCTGAGATACACCACACACTAAGTTTGTGGGAGCAGAACTTTCTAGAGGCCTTCCCTCAGATACTATGAGTGTGAAAGCAAGCAGATTTCCCCCACCTTACCACCCGTCCCCATAGACCACCAGTGGTCATGGAGGTTCTAGAAATCCACAGGAGTGAGGAAGCCTGTAAGAATGCTAACAAAGGAGGACAAATCCCGGTCACACAATGTTCCCAATCACTCTGGACCAAATTCGGTTGAAATGAGACACTTTCAAAAACAATATCTGGGTAAGTGGTAGAGAAATAAGATCACCCTTAAACATGGAGGAGAGAAAGGAGTAGCCCCTTGAGTGCAGAGATGCACCCTCATCTATCAGGCAGGGTAAGCCAGGACAAGATTTATTCCTCACACACCTTGGCAAAATGACATTGGCTCAGACAATAACTTGTATGGGTCGTTAAGACAAGGAATTCAAACTGGGATAAACAATAGCTATCCAGTCAGCAGTGTAACTTCTTAGCTGACCTATCATTGCAATCACAGCCTACTGGGCCTTGCTCAGACATCAGTAGATGAGCATCTCTCGGGCAGGCTTTGATAACAAGTGGCTAAACCTGGGGCTGGAAACTAACAGGATGTTTTTGACCCCTCTTGAGCTAAACTAGGGAATTGAGTAATATCCTATGAAAGGTTCCCAGAGCCTGTGAAATGACAACAAAGCACCTAATGACCCAAAACACAACAGCAAAAAAGGTCAGAACTTGTACTCAATCCTAAATTCAAATCCCTCAGAAATCATTCCTCCCGGGAAGATGAAGGAGACACTTCTAAAGCTTAGGAGGGCTTCCTGGCATTCTTCACCAAATGGACCAACACAAAATTGATGAACTCTGTCAGAATTTGAAAATCCCTTTGGAGTTTCAGGGAAAATTCAAATGCCAAATGCATAGCTCTCATGGTGGTGGTCCCACCCTCCCTTCATTCTACGTTTGCCTCAGACAAGGCAGAGCCTGATCTCCCAACCACATCTGCAGGAGCTGAACACCAGGAAAGAGAATAGAATATGCCCCAACAGCTCACCTTGGCTTTAAAAACTGGCATTATTATTTATGTTTAATAGCAGCTTCAGAAAAAGCTACAAATCCTATGGAATGGCAGAAATGTAAATGCTAATTGATTTTATTCTTCCAGAAACTTAGAATTCAAAAGTTTAATCATCCTTATTAGCATAATTTGGGTGACTTCAGTCCATAACCTCACCCTGGAGCTGATTATTTATGGAGCCCTGAACAGAAGTCAAAAATTAACTTTGATTTAATGTAACAATTCCATTCCCAATATAATTCATGATGCAGATACATTTGTCAAAAATAAATCAGACTGCTTTGCCCATCTCAGAAGAGGAAACTAAGAAAGAAATAGAAAGAGAATCTCTAATCTTTTGTTTCTGTAGTTGGTCTCACTTCTCACTCTCTCTTCTCAAGTCTGTGCCTGCCTGGGGACTGGCTTTGGAGTAGGCTGAGTGTCAGTGTACAGAGAGATCTATGAATAAAGATAGACAGAAAGGGAGTGAGGTTCCCCCAGGATGGCCTCTTGCTTTTCCTGAGGGTTTTATCTAAGTAAGCAACTTTCTAATAAGATAGAATGAGGAAAATTATCAGAGATCTAGTCTGGTAAAAGGGCTATGTGCTTTGCATGTGTTCGGGGTTCATCAGGTTAGACTGCATGCAATCCTCACACTAATAGGTAGGATGGGTAGAAAATGAGGCCCAGGGAAGTTAGGCAACTTGTCTGCATCCCACAGTTTGTAAAGGCAGTGCTAACTCTGGAATCCTGGTCTCTTGGCTCCATAGGCAGTGCTCTCCATCTGTCTGCCTGTGGGAAATAAAGGTGCCTGGCTCAGCAGCCTGTCTCTTGGCCGAGGAAAGCAGGGTCATTATAGTCTTTATCAAAAGCTTGAGGTGACAGTGGGACACATGACTCCCAGAACAAGAAGAGAAATCCCCAAGACTTCACCAGCTTATCAATTTCCAAGATCTCAGAAGTGGCATTTATTAGACCTGAAGAAACATCCAGAAAATGTAGGTTTCCCAAACATCACGCAAAAAAAAAAATAAGTGTAAAAAGCCTCCCCAGATGGGGTCATTGGTGTGTTGGGATTCTCTTCACCCCACTTTATATGAATTTGTTTCTGAAATGTTTTTTTTTTTTGCCTTTGTCAAGGAAGAAATATTTTTCCATGGGCAGCTCCAAGGAGCCAGACTGGTGTTGCTGTGCAGGTTCTTCCTCTGTACTAATTCTATGTCTGGACTGCTAAAGCTGCCCAGACGTTCCAAGTTTTGGTGGAAACAGGATTGTCTGCCAGTAACCAGCATCCTCTGCCTCTTCTTGCAAGCACCAATAGCCTGGGCAATGCCAGCTCTCCCTTTTCCATGCCAGGCAGAGCTGATGCTATCTCACAATAGGCAACAGAGCAGTGTGCCAACAGCCAGAGCCTTGCCCAGTGGCTGGCAGGAAAGTGACCAAACTCAGACTATGCAATTTGACTCTTTGACTTCTACTGTGGAAAAAAACTGGCTGAGAAGAAGTAAGAGATGTTGGCAAAATATAAAATTTGGGTTCTCTTAGTCCCAATTCAGCAAGGATAATCATTAGTTGGCTTGGCTTCTGTGCGTGTGCACATGTTGTGCCTTCCCGCTCAGTCACATATTTTTAACAGCTATAAAATTAAGGCAGAACCAGGTGGCCAAAAGGTTCATTGTGAGGGAGAAAGCAGCAGGACCTTGGATAAAACCATGAGTAATCTTAGATTAGGTCACCATGATGTCAGAACAACCAATTTATTCATCTAATTCGAATAACCACCTGATGCCACCAATGGAAAAAAAAATGTCAGTTGTTACAGCCTTTGTTGGCCAAACACTCAAGGAGTTAGCTGAACTGTTGTTTTACAGTATAAAGTCTGTGATGCTGTATAGATACTTATTCCAGGGTGTCACTTTACTGAAAAAAGGTCTCTCCTGCTTTCATTTCTGGATATGCAATAATAATAACAATAGTAATAAAAATAATGCAAACCTGTGTACATGGGTACATATGCTATGAACCAAATACTCTATTGTATACTTCATGTACTTTTTTCAAGTAATCCTTACAACCTATGAAATTACAACTCATTATCATCTTGACTTTAAAGATGAGAAACAGATTTAGAGCAGTTAAGTCACTAAGTTAATAGATGACATATCCAAGGCTCAGTTCTATCTGATTCTCCTTTTTATACTTGCTCTCATATATTCAGATGTCTCTCCAACTACACTGGAAGCTCCATGACAGAAAGGACCCAGCCTATCTTGTTTGCTCCTGGATTCCCACATCTAAAACAGTGCCAACACAGAGGCACAAAACGGGCTCTCGATAAATACCTATTGAAGAAATGAATGAATGAATGAATGAGTCCCATTATAACTGTGCCATGAAACCAAACAGCTTCATACCACCCTCTAACCTGAAGCCCCATCACAGAGAGTAGCCGAGGATGAGCATCAGGGTGTGGCACTCCCAGAGGACAAGGATAAAGGGTTCCTGTGCTCTCTGCTCTCAGTGTGATACAGGAGGTCAGAAACTGCCTGCCTTCCTGTCTCCTGGATATTTGCTTTTCCCCACCCCAGTGCAAGTTTCCCATTAGTCATATGTCTCCCTCATAGGCCCTTCTGTTGGGAATGCCTCAGGCCTCTCAGGACCCATTATCGTGGAGTAGGCATCCACATTCCATCTTGCCAAACAGCTGTCACAGCTGGGCAGTGAATGGCATTGGTGTCTTGGAAATCCAGCTGGACAAACTTCTACCTGAACTTTGGCTCTGCTGGTGACTAAATGGAAGAGCCAAAAAGTATATTTGGACAAAAGACAGTGCCTTCTCATTTCTGATTCCCTGCCACACAGGGCCAGGGAAAAGGCATATGCTAAAGGTGGTGGGAAAACATCAGTGGGAACACACATTCTTTGGGCAGATAAGAGCTCCCGACTCCCATTCCCATTATTCCCTTTCTTCCAGGCACGTCTGTACCCAATTCATCTGGGAGGACAGATTGGTTCTTCCATGGCCCCCAGACAGGAAGCTCTCTGATTCTGCATCTAATCTGCCACATTCAGAACTGTGACCCTCCTGATGGGCAATGCCACAAGAATAGAGAAATCCAACAGTCTGGCGATTCTCTCCAGGGCTCAGGATGAAGCAAGCACCAATCTCTATCTAGCCTCTTAAACATATGTGTTGCTGTTACTATTGTTTTCAAAGGTCCTGACCCTATTTATGTGTTCTTCCTTGTTCCTTCTCCTAGGACATGAGATACTGAATAAATAAGAAGATAGGCTTAGTGTTTCTCTTGGCTAGAGAAAGAGATAGGAACATGCCAGCCTTGAGTAGGAGGAGTGAGATAGCTTGCAAAACAAATACCTTGGGCTTGTAAAACGCTTTCTATTTGACAAAGCATTTTCTCATTTGGGCCTTGCAACTGTGAGATGGGTAATACTGTATTAAATCTATATTACAGATGAGAAAACAGAGGCTAGGCCAGGTCACAAAGGTTATTCCAAGCCACCTTCTCTTTCCTCATTACCTGGCTTCTAGGTCCCTTGATAAAAGGAGAGAAATGGTAGTGCTAATATGCCATATTGATAGCAGCATTGCATACTTAGTGGAAGGTTGGATGTTACTCAGGCTGCAGTGTCCCAGTCTCCCTCTGCTCTGCAAGGGCTGGGACAGGTAAAGGAATTAAGATGGTTAATTTTATGTATCAATTTAACTGGGCCACAAGTTGCCCAGACATTTGGTTGAATATTGTTCTGGGTGTGTCAGGGAGGGTGTTTCGGGATGAAATTAGCATTTGAATCACTGTACTGAGTGAAACAGATTGCCCTCTGCAGTGTGGGTGGGCCCCATCCAGTGAAGACCTTAATAGAATAAAAAGGCTGAGTAAGAAGGAACTCCAGCTTCCTGACTATTTGAGTGGGGATGGCAATTTTTTCCTTCCTCTGGGCTCAAACTGAAACATCAGCTTTTCCTGGGTCTTCAGTCTACCAGTATTCAGGTTGGCTCTATACCACTGGCCATCCTGGGTCTCCAGCTTGCTAACTGCAGATATTGGGGTTTGTCATGAACAACCTAGGTGACCCCATCTTAGGTATAAGACTCCATCTTAGGCTCAGGCCAGTTCCCGGAAAAATCGCAGATAGCAAGACGCTCACCCCACCCTAGACTCAGCCAATCAGAGCAACTATGAAAAGTAACTCTCCAAATTCCCCACCTTGTTCCTTGGCACCATCACCCAGCCAATCCCGCTAGAGGTCCAGCTTGTTGTACCAATCCTGTAACGCCAAGACATTGCTCCCCATGCTTACGTTTTTTTCCCTTCAAATACCCCTAAAGCCCCATGTTCGGGCCACTTCCTATTCACTGCTGCATCGGTGTGCGGAGTGTGGTCCGGACTCGAGTCTGAAATAAACTCCCTCTTGCTCTTGCATCAGTGTCGGCTTCTTGGTGGTTTGTGGAGATACGAGTCGGGGCCTAACAGTCAGCCTCCAGAATCACATGAGCCTATTTTTTACAATAACTCTCTATATCTATTTATCTGTATACCTATTGGTTCTGTTTCTCTGGAGAATCCTAATCTAGGGCCCTATATAGGCTCTGGCTGGAGAGACGAGTGAAAAAGCTGGGCTGAGTTGAGGCAGACAGGCCTCCTGTCCTGGCATCAGTCGAGAAAAAACATGTTTTCTGCTCTCTTTCTAGACTCCTTTACAGAAGTTGCTGTTTCTCTCACAAAGCATTTCTTCAACAATTATTGATATTTACCTCGTGGAGGCACTACTTTCAGAATATGTACATAGCCGTGAATGAAACGAAGATCCCTGCCATCGTGACACTCAATTTCTATTGTAAACGTAATAAGAAAATTAGATATTATAATGTGAGAAATGCTGTGAGAAAAATAAGAAAGGAATCAGGGTGAGGGAGATCAGGTGTATAAGGGAGGAAGGTAAGTGATAGGGTTGAACAGGCAAACTAGGAATGCCTCAGTGAGGAGGTGAGATTTGAGTGCTCTTGAAGGAGGTGAAGGAGTGAGTCAATTAAATATTTGGAGGAAGAGCATTTCAGACAGGGAACAGCCAGTGCAAAGATCCTAAGAGGAGAGATGCCCTAGTGAGCACAAGGAAATGTGAAGAGGCTAGAGTGGCTGGCACAGCTAGAGTGAAGACAGGCAGAGCAGCAGGAGATAGGAATGAGCTGGCAAGAGGATAGATCACATAGGTTCATTGTAAAGACTTGAAAGGGGAGCCCAGACATGATTTGATTTAGGTTTAAAAAGTATCTCTCTCTGGCTATCTATTATGAAGAGACTGTGGATAGGGCAAGGATAGAAGCCTGGAGACCAGGTAAGGGACTCTCCTCAAAATCCAGGCTAGAGATGATGGCAGCCCCACCCAAGGTGGTGTCAGGGTCATAATGTAGGGAGGAGGCAAGAGAATTAAAATGTTAATCAAGCCACATTCAGAGACTGCTACGTGCTGATCAGCCTTGCTGCCAGGCCTTGAGGACACCTTCAGAACAAAGGAAGATTTCTACAGGGAGTTGCTAACAGCCCATTCAGCACACCTGTGAAAGGGAAACCAGGAATCAAGTGTCATTCCCTATGGCTAAAACCTTGGGGAACCTACAGATTAAAGGCTGGGAACTGTCAACAGGCCTTTCAAGCTATATATTCATCCCCTTCCTCACTGTCTGTCCATATCAAAGGAAATGGGAACTAATGACATAAACTGAATTCCTCCAACACTCAGGGTCCCTCTCAGTGCCTTTACTCTGTTTCTCTCATTGTCCCTTTCAGTGCCTTTTCTTTGTCTCTGGTATTGTCCCTCATTCTCAGCCTCTGAGAGGAGACCACACTCTGTCTGTGGAGTGTTACCCCTTTTCTAATAAACTTTTTTTTCTACTCTAACTTTGGCATGTGTGTTGAATTCTTTCTAGGCTCTCTGCCAAAGTACCCTCTTCTCTCCGTGCAGGGCTTGGTTTCCCCCTACTCAGGGAAATTTGCTCTGCCCTCCATCAGTCAGATTCCAGATGGAGTCAGGCAATGGATGCAAATGCCTCCCAGAGAGGAGAAGGAAAATTTCAGGTCTTGGGTCCTTCTGCTCCCTGACCACGTATATGCCCTAAGGACACCTACTCTCCTGGGACCCCATGAGGTAAAGCCTAGTCACAGCTAGAAATAGGAGGGGGCTGAAGAGGAGGTTGAGAAGGTCCAGTTTTGTCCTCTTCCCAACCATTTGGAGCTGCCATTAAAGGCTGATGATGCCATACAAATCCTAGAGCAAGAGTGGGGGATAAAAAGTACATAAGTACAATCAGTGATGTGCTGGTAAATGTTCAACAACTGGCTCCCCGGGGGGGGGGGAGTGTGTGTGTACATGTGTAATTTGCTGACATAAAGGAAATGTTGCACATATTTTACCAATAATAATAAAGTATGCAATATCCTTTATTATAAATTCAATGTAGCTAATTGGTTCTCTCAGAAGTCTTCTGTTGATTTTTGTAGAACTCTTACATCTGTTGCCAACCTATGGTTGCAACTGACAAATAAGTGTGGTTCCCACATGAATGCTGATTGATATTTACATTTACATTGATGGGTAAAAGGAACAAGAAACAAAAAACTTTGTTGGGATTTCTTTTATTTATCAATGATGTGAATGACTTTTTTGCTGCATCAGATAATAGTTTTCAATTACTTCAAGAGTATTTCCTCAATTTTTTGTGGTATTTATAATGTAAAAACTACACACACAATACACTTTTTATATTTAATCTGCATTATAAAGATTTTCTCCAATACTGTTTTAAGTCTAAACAAATAATAAAACAATAAATGAAGTCCTGACTTACAGCCCTTGCCAATTTCCATGTTGTGAATACTCCCACCCTAGATGATTTTAGAGTCAAATCATTGAAGGTGGATTTGGGAAGAGCTGCTCAGCAGTGAGACATTGTATAGCATTTGGAAATACTATACACAGATATAACTGGTGTAAATTACCTCAAGAGCCTGGATAATAGTAAAATATAAAATAATTAGGAAGTAATGAGTTTTGAGTATTTATTATCTTTGTGTTTAATATAACTTATTTAATTGTAACTGTATATAATTTAATTTTTAATAATGGCCGTGTTCATGAACAAGCTTGCAGAATCTCTGAAAATTTAACAATTGACTCTCATAAGCCAATACAAACCAGCTCTAGCACCCCATTAACTGTTTGGCGCTTGCACAGAAATCACTCATTTTCCCAGCTGGGATATGGTTGCAAGTCACATGTGAACCAATGTAAATAACAAGTTTGTCCACAGGCTAGAAGAACTGCCAGTGTGAGCCTCTTCACCTGGGCTTGTCACAGAGCTAGCATATAGGGTCAGGCCACAGGGCGTCTGGTGTAGTGTCTGGCTCTGTTGACCCAGTGCACTAGTGTTTCATTTTCCCAGAACTTAGAAAAGGGCCAAGGCAGGGGTTGCGAGGCAAGAGCTGGTAACCTAAAGATCACAGCTATGCCTGCCATTTAGTACCTACTCTCTTCCTGGGGTAGCTCCCTGCCGCCTTCAGATCTCAGCGTCCTGTTTCAGTTCTCCAAGTTCCTTCTCTACCCACCAGTATGTTCAGAATGCCCAGTTGGCCCTTTGGGTCCCAGAAGTGAATTATGGTAGCAATGCCAGGCCCACCCCAGCCTCCCCAAGCTCACCCATATCCTAGCAGGGAGGATGGAGCAGTGTTTAGTCTTGAACACCAAGGGAGGCTAAGCAGTGGCCTTGAGTGTACTCACTCTGAATTTGGCTCAGCTCAGAAGCTGAGGGCAGAGTAGGCCTCCTAAAATTCCGGGTGCTATAAGGGGCAAGGGCAGCAAGGACTGGTTAGAGAGTGGCCTACATCTTACCTCCTGTGTATAAGAGAGACAGCCCACCCAGCTGAGGGCTGTCTTTTCTGAATCCATTAACTGTGTGACCTTGGGCAAGTTAAAGAACCTCTCTGCATTTCCGTTTTTCTTCATGTGAAAAATGAGTTAATAATACAATAGACAACTTGGGTTTCATAAATTTAGTATTTGGCTGTTTGTTGTTGACTCATGCTGACATGATCTGGCTATTTGGCTGGGCAACACCCACTCATGGGTCATTTGCCTTTCTATTAGCCCCTGGTCTTCTGCACAAGCCTTGATGAAAGCTTGGAAAGAAGGATCCAATATCTGCTTCCAGCCTCCTGTCCCCAGACTCCTCAATCCTGAAGTTCACTCCCCCTGAATTTTTCTTCCCAGTAAGGCTTAGAATCTGGATTGCTGCAGCTCACACTTAGTGATTGGTGGAAAAGCACCAGGACTCCTGCACAGGGAGCTGCATGGCCCGGAGTGGGGTAGCTCTGCTTACTGTCCTGGCGCCTAGACTTTAACCACCCAAGGGATGGGGGTACACGTGGGCTTCGGAGTCCCACAGACTGAGGTTCAAATCTGGTTCTGCCACTGAGCAGGTTGCTAAACATAAGCAAATGACTTGGCCTCTTTGCCTTTTCCATACAGGGCCTCAGGGAGATCACCTGGGACAGTGGAGTGCATGGCCTGCCCAGCCTTGGGAGAGCTCCTTCTATGCTTTCTCCCACCTGACCATACCACCTTCAAATAGCCCAGCCAACAGTGACAGGTCAGCATCAGCTCCTCATCTCCAGAAAGGCACTGAAATTAGGCCCAGTTTGGCCTTGGGCAGCTAGGGAAGGGAGAACCAGTTGGAGATAAGTGGCAGCTTTGAGAGAAACAGGAGTTTCTCTAGGGAGGCTGAGACTAGATTGGGAAGGCAGAAGCAGGAGAGGAGTGCTGACACAGCACTCACTTGGCAAATTTCTGCCATAAATCACTCTTATGAGCAGCCTGGGAGCCCTCACAAGGGAAGGGAAAGGCTGTGAAATCCCAGATTTTAAGTCCTAACCTTCCTATGTAGTGCTGGGGGTCCTTGGGCAGCTCTTTGTTCTTGTTTGGATGGGGGCGGGGGGGATCAGTTTACTCCAATGCTAAACAGGCTGCACTGTCCCATTCTCTTAGGTCCTGCCCACTGCACAGACTGATTTTGTCCCCAGGGGCATTGAGGTCCCAAGGCAGATGTGCCTTGATAAACAATGTGATGATTAATTATTCTTAACACACTTAATTTTTTTTTAAACTGCAGAGAGCTCAGGAATGTGCCTGCACCGGGGTATGGAATAACTAATGTTTTTGTAGTACCTCATACAGCATGAAAACCAATCAGATATTTTTCTCATTTGATTCCCACAAGGCAGTAATGCAGGTAAAGGCAAGATCTTTTCTTCTTTTTACAAACCAGAGATTTCTGCTTCAAAGAGGCCAAGGGGCTGCCCCAGGCCATAGAGCCAGGCAGTGGGAGTAGTGGGAACCAGAATCCAAGTCTATGTTCTAGATCCCACCTGTTTCCTTTCTACTGACTCACACTGAAGAACCTGGCAACAGGAGAATCCTGGGAAAGGCAGGATATTATAGGACTTTGGGATCTAGGTTTGGCTCCCAAATGTGCCACTTATAGTCAAGGGGCCTCAGCTACTTGCCATACTGGAGGTAATACAAACAGTTCCCACCATATAGGATTGCTTGGGAAGCAAAGCTCTTAGCACAAAGTGCTCAATTAACATTAGCAATTGGATTTATCATTCCTAAGATTTGAGGAAAGGGGGATTTGCCCCTGGTTTGCTTGCCACTTGAGAGGCCAAGAGATGGACATGGTGACTCCCATTTCTCTCCCGGAAACCCCTTCTTACTTTCTCCCGGAAACCCCTTCTGTGGGCTTCCAAGCTCGCATTGGCTGGCCTCTCCAGAGAGAGGACATCCCCAAAGTGGATGGGTGTCCTTAGCAGAGATGGAGAGAAGCGGGAATCTAGACTGTGAGGGGTTAAGATGCTTCTACTCTGACCTTGGGCTTGCAGCTGACCACTAACCCAAAGCAGGCCCAGGATAGAATATTTACTTCTTACCAAAGCCATGATTTAAGAGAAAGCTTGGGTCAGTGTCAGAAGCATGGGCTCTGGATCCCACCTGATCTGAAAACTAACTCTGCCTCAGTTTCCTCAACTGGGATTATAATAGTCATTATAGTGGGGGTTGAATGTGGTTATTTGGTGACGTGTTCCATTCCCTTCCTTCAATGTGGAGGCCAGAATAAGGCCCAGATGCCAGACCATATGCAGACCTACCCGAAGACCTGGCTTTTCTTCTTTGTGTGAATGTCCTAGGCTTGGGTTTCCTGGGATAAGACCTTCTCATCAGGCAGGACTGAAGGTGGGTGTGTTGGTCACAGGAGCACTTGGGGCCTCTCTCATTTCTTTACGGATGGCAGCCGCCTCAGCCATTCATGGAGTACCCACTCGCCTGCTGCTATGGACCCTCAGAGACTGTGCTGTCTCCCTCAATGGCTGCCTGAATGCCCCGACACCCACCCCTCCTCTAGGGTTCCCTGGACCTCCTCTTGTCCCACGTGGGCATCATGCACAGCTTCTTCCTGCTGTCCTCACCCCTGCAACAGAAAGGCAAGTTGGGTGAAATGTTCTGAGGTTCCACCAGGAAGTGGTGTCATTTAGCCTGAAGTCTGTGTTTTGATCATGGTGAGGCTGCTGTAAAACCAATAGGAAGTCAGGTGCTCTGAATAATGTTCAATGGCCTGTCTCTGAGTCTCAGTTTTTCTCAGGGTGAATGATACCCATCCTTCTTAAGCAGAAGCTTGTCTTGAAGGTGAAATCAGAGTATTGTTGATGGCGCTGGCTATGTTGTCAGGTACCAGGCAAGAGGGTGGTATGGTGGACTTCATTGGAGGCAGGGTCTGGTTCTGCCCTCCCTCTCACAACGTGTCCTTTGGCAAGTAGCCAAAGCACGTAGCCTCTCCATTTCTTTATTTGTAAAATGGGCACAGTAACACCTGACTGATCTATTCACAGGATTGACGGGCAAAGACCAACTGAGATCAATTTTCACCTAATATTTAAGCTCTTACCAGGTGCTTTCAACACCGCATCTAATTTCACCTTGGGCAACCCAATGAGAAAGAAATTACCATCCCAGACTACTGATAGGATCCTGAAGTGAGAAAGGTCTGCTGTCTCCAAACACATGCTCCCATCATCTGTGCTCCACCCACGGGGACACTGACCAGGCCAAGTCCTGTCCCTCTGTGCAATCACATTGGTGCTGTGATAGCCTCTACCTGAAGGTAGACAGGTGGTCAGGGTCACTGCTCCTCAAAGCTGCAAATGAGTTATTAGAACCCTGACTCCCCCAGAATTGACCAGGCCTCTCTTCCTAGAGGATTTGAGGGCTACCAGAGGTCACTGGCTCAGCTTTCCCCCTGCCCCAACACGTCCTAGGTGTATGCCCCAGCAGCACCTCTTCCCCTTTGAAGGCATTCCTCCAGTTTCCATCCATCCATCCCTTGCGAAATTCTTCCTGAGCAAGGTCACCCTTCTCAAGGTCTCCACTATTGACTCCCTAGTCTCTATCTCTGTCTATAGTTTTTTCTCTTTTTATTGTTTTTTTCTCTTTTTAAAAATAGCTTTATTGAGATAACAACTCATAGATCATATAATTCACCTATTTAAAGTGTATAATTTAATGGTTTTTAGTATATTCACAAATGTGCAAGCATCACCACAGTTTATTTTAGAGTATTTTCACCAGCTCCAAAAGAAACCCCTTTCAGCCACTATCCCTATCCCTCCAGCCCCACCAAAGTTCCTAAGCAGCCACCAACATACTATCTGTCTCCACGCATTTGCTTATTCTGGAATTTTATAGAAACAGAATTATTTAATATGTGTCTGGCTTCCTTCACTGCGTCTAATGTTTTCAAGGTTCATCCATGTTGTAGTGTGTCAGGACTTCATTCCCTTCTGTGCCTGAAAAATACTGTATTGATAGACCACATTTTGTTTACCCATTCATCAGTTGATGAACAGTTGGGTTGTCTCTGCCTTTTGGCTATTATGAATAATGCTGCTATAAACATTGGCGTGCAAGTTTCTGTGTGAGCATATGTTTTCATTTCTCTTGGGTATATGCCTATGAGTAGAATTTCTGGGTCATATGATAATTCCATGTTTAACCATTTGAGAAATGTCCAGACTGTTTTGCAAAGTAGCTGCATCATTTTACATTCCCACCAGCAATTATGAGCATTCCCATTTCTCCACATCCTTGACAACACTTGTTATTGTCTATCTTTTTGATGATCGTCATTCTACTACCTGCGAAGCAGTATTTCATTGTGGTTTTGATTTGCATTTCCCTAATGACTATCAATGTTGAGCATCTTTTCATTTGCTTATTGACCATGTGTATATCTTCCTTAGAGAAATATATATTCAGATTCTTTGTCCATTTTTAAATTTGATTGCCTTATTGAGTTGTAAGTGTTCTTTCTATATTCTAGATACAAGTCCCTCAGCCTCAGATTTGAACACCTAACTGGGCCTACACTTATGGCCAAGGGGAGCACCATGGACAGGCTCTGAAATAAGACAAACTCGGGTTCAAATCCCCACTCAGACACTGAGTAGTGGAGAATTTATTTAACTCACCTATAGAACAGAGGTAATAGCACCTGTGAAATAACACATGCACATTCCCTGTGTTTAGCTGATACTAGGCATGGGACTGAGAGGCTTTATGATTTTCTTACCAAGGTATGTAAGGAACTGTTAGTATTCCTGTTTTGAAGGTGAAGCAACTGAGGCATGAAGAACTTGCTAAAGACAATGGAGTAGTATGTGGCATAGCTGGGAGTGACTCCACATCTGCAGGACTCCAGAGCTGAGCACTGCAATGATGTAATGCCTTCCCAAGGAAGATGATTAATGTGTGTTAAACAAATGAATGAAAGTCTTTGCTGACAGGAACCTCACTGTCTCACAAAGCAGTCTGTGCTACTATTAAATACTTCTAGTAACTGCAAAGTTCCTTCTTTCATTGAGTGAAAATTGCCCACCCTCATCATAACTCCCTCCCTTTGACCCTTGTTCTGCCCTCTGGCAGACTCCTGATGTCCAGGGGCTTGGGTAACACTGCTGACTCCAACCCTGGTAAACAGCAGGTGCCCCCTCTCTTTCCCACTCATATACTTATGTACTAACCCCAGCCCAACTCCCACACACCAAGGCTGAGTCTGGGGAGTGACCACCTCCATGCTCCAGGAAGGCCAGGGAATGGTGATCATTGAAACTCTAGGGACTGGAACTGCTTTCCTTACTGGCTTCCTGAGAAAATTCTTTCCATGTTACAGATGGAAATGCTAAGGCCCAGGTCCTGGCAGTCAGAGTAGAAATTCATGCTTCAACCTCATCAAGCCCTTGGCTATCCAGCCCTTCCACTGGGTACAAAGAGAATGAACAACCCCACCCCAGGGGTCAGGGCTGAGGCTTCCACAGGGAGATGAGGGCGTCAACGGTGATGTAGGAGCCATGGGTACTGACTTCATGACCCCTGGCAGTCACCGGGTCAATTTAATACAGGAGCAGGACACAGTTGAGAGCTGGAGGGGCCTGTGGCTGGCTGATGGAGGTGTGTACATAGGAAATGTTCATTCTAGCAATCCAAGCAATCCCATGCTTGGTTAGCTCTGCAAGTGACATTGCTTTGGAACTGACCTATTGTGGCCCCAAGGCTGACCCAACCAGAGGGCCATGAAACCCAATCTCAGGCTGTGAGGCTTAGACAGCGTTGGGGGATGGGAGGAGGAATTCAGTGCATGAGCCTGCCCCGCCTCTATCTGAGGAGTACAATTAACCTGTCATGCAATCAGATAGAAGGGCACACCTGAACCCTGCTGCCAGCCCCCTCTAGGCAAGTGGGGAGCTCCATCTCTGGCCCCAGTAAGCATCATCCCTGTTTCCCTTCAACATAGTAAGGGTCTCAGGGTGGGAGGCCCTTTATGTCCGCTCTTAAGAATTTAGGTTTTGGGAGGACAGCTTGGGACTGAGACCCTCAACAGTCCAGGGACAAGACCTCCGGTTGTGTTGGGAGAGCTCCTGACATGGGAAGAATCAAGGGCTATCAGCCCCAACAATACCTGCAAGTCGATGTTAACAGCTGAGAGCCTGGTTTAGAATTAGGATGAGCTGATTTTGAATCCTGCCTCTGTAGGTTACTTTGCTGCCCTGGCCTCAACTTACATTTCTGTAAAATGGGGATAGTGATGCTTACCTTGTAGAATTGTTATGAGAATTAATTGACTCACTTAAGCCAATCCCCAAAAGTTACATACGCTATGATTCATTTATCTGTCATTCTTAAAATAACAAAATGATAGAAATGGAGGACAGCTTGGTGGTTGCTAGGGGTCAGGGAAGAAGGAGAAATGAGGAAGTGAAGGTACATGTGAAAGGGCAACAGTAAAGATCCTTGTGGTGATGGAAATGCTCTTCATCTTGATTACCAATGTTAGTATCCCAGGTGTGATATTGTGCAATGGTTTTGCAAGATGTTACCATTGAGGGAAACTGGATAAAGGGTACACAGGAATCTCTGTATTATTTCGTACAACTGCATGTTATCTCAAAATAAAAAGCTTAATTTAAAAAGTTATTTTATGTCTGATGAAAAGTAAGCATCTATAACATTAGCCATTTCTGCTCCCCATCCCCAAGTTTCTCTATGAGCTGATGCGGTCTAGAAAGCAGCATCATATAAAGCTGTCAAGGCAAATGGGGGAAGGGGAGTTAGAAGAGCCTATGTGTTTAGCATCTTTTACTTCTGTACCTACCATGAGCACTTAATAAATATGCACTTGAGTGACTGAATGGCTGAATGACCATTATAGCAAGTGAACTATTTGACCTCTCAGGAAATGAAATGGGCTTAAAGCAAGAGATACTTGGGATAGACACAGGACCGATCTTATAGCCTTAAATCGGCCAACTCGTGACCCTCCCTTGCCTCATCCACTTCACAATGCATTCTGAGGTGTGTTGGGGGCAGGCTGTATGCCTTTGAGGACAGCAGTCCTTTAATTAGTGCAAGAGTAAATTACATGGGACGTAGAGAGCCCCGACTTTTCCCAATGGCATGGGGAAAATGGAAGCCTAGCATTTTCAATTTAAGGTTTAGTTAGATAATGCCTATTGGTGCCAGTAGATTACAGAGTGGATATTAAGTCCTGCAGGATTTGGACTCGGCGCCTACAAGTGGAATCCATAAGTAGAGGGAAACTGCTGGAAGGAGTTGGCCTGCTGTCCTCAGCTAGCAGAGAGCCTCTCTGTGAACAATAGCCAGCCACAGATCTGAGTCCTAAAGCTACACCATTATCATAGGCTCCAGAAAGGCCAGAGGGGTTGGTGATCACTGAAACTCTAGGGGCTGGAACTACTTTCCTTACTGGCTTCCTGAGCAAATTCTTCCCATGTTACAGATGGAACTGCTAGGGCCCAAATGCACCCCAGGTCCTGGCAGTCAGAGTAGAAACTCACACTTCAACCTCATCCAGCCCTCTCTCTCCTTTCCATCTGGTCAACTCCTATGCTTCATGCAAAATAACTCAAGTACCTCTCCTCCAGGACGCTTCCTAACTGCCCACTTGGATTTCTCCTCCCTAGGCCCAAAGACCCTGGGTTTTGGGTGTTGCATTCACCATGTGCCATTATCATCCAGGACTTACCTTGCTCCCACCCCTTCACTCTTTGAAGGGCTTACTTTCCTGCACCCTCATACCTACCCCCAACCCCTCAACAAACGTGTGCTGCACAAATAGGGTTTGCACATTACATTTATATTGATTTTGGAACAGCTGATTCATCTTGTGTATGTGATGCAGTCACAGCATTCCAGACACAAGAGGTATAAAAGGATATAGGGCAAAAGTCTCCCTCTGCCCTGCCTACAGCCCCAGCTCCTCCCTGGGGCCAGCCAGTCTCCTGTGCATTATCCTCTAAGCAAATTTGTTCTGTTTCTCTCTTTCTTGGCAAAACAGCAGAATACAATACCCATAATTCATTTTTTCCTGTCTTCATTTCATAAACTTTCTTGGATGTCTTTGTATTCCCAGTCATCTTTAAACCAAACCCTGCAGTTTCAGAACAAGGAGCCTTTGGGGCTAGTGGCTATGAGGATGGACTCCCAGGTCCCTCTTTACCCACGAAAGGGTGTGAGGTTGACTGGGCACTTTGAGACAGCCTCTGTGGCTGACCTGGAACAGTAGGCTCAGGGATGTGGACACAGGATCTCAAAGCCTTGGGCCCACCCACCAGGACAGCAGTGAGGACCATTACTGCCTTCCCTGGAGCCAGGATGACATCTCTGGCAGGGCCAATGCAAAAGGCTCAGATTCAGTGGAGAAAGAGAATATAGAAGCTTATTTGTTTAAGCAGGGTGAAGCATGTAAATTTACCCTGACCACCCATGTATGTAGCGGCCAGCCCTATACACTTAGAGAAGCATGAGCCTCCATTTTGTGTTTGGCTCCCTTGCCTCTTGGAGGATCATGGCTGCATACCTACAAGGGGAAAGAGGGGCCAAGCTCAGCTAGTTGGCCACTAGGAACCACAGCTGGGTGGTCTTGAGGGCTCCTTCCCCGAATGGTGAGATTGGATTCTGCCATCATCAGCAACAAAAGCAGGGGTTAGAAGAGAATGAACAAAGGGAGGTAAGGGGCCCACCCTCTGTTCTGGTCTCCATACCATTCACTGAGCACCTGTTTATCCAGAGATACAACATGCCAGGCACAGTGGTGACCCTTAATTTGCTTCCTTTCATTTAATCTAAGTGATCTCTATTATTGGCTCCATTTCACAGATGAGAAAACTGACAACCAGGAAGAATAAGTAACTTCTATTGACCTAGCTGCTAACTTCCACTGATTCTGGCAGAGTCAGTATTCAGTTCCAGGACAGCATGCTACCTCCGACGAGGGCAGACAGCAAGTAGCAAACTCTGGGATTGTATCACTCAAATGAGCCTTCCTTGCTCCCATGCCCCATGACAGAAGTCCCTCTTCCATAGCCTGTCTAGCTGAGTTTCTTCTTCCCTCCCTGGTTAGCTCTCCCTTCAGCTGGGACCTGCTCTCTCACCATATCCCCTGCCCATGGATCTGCTCTTAGCCACTTCTCAAACTGCCACATTCTCCAGCACTTCTCACCTCCAGCTCTTTGCTTGTTCCTCCACCTGAAATGCCACCAGCATTTCCACTTGCCACAGTCAGCCTCATTATCTATGTTTCTGGCATTGTTCACCTGGACCTCCACTCTGCTTCACCACAATTCATTTCAGAGCCCTCTTCTTAAAGCACTAATTTGATCATTCTCCTTCCTATGGAAGTGGCCACTGCACTTACAGTAAAACCCCAACTCCTTATGAGGCACTGTGTAATCAGACCCTGCTCACCCTGCTGCTGTCCCTCATCCCCTCCTTACTATCCTCCAGCCATGCTGGCTTCTGTCCTCCTCACAGACACTGAACTCACCAAGGCCGGTCTCTTCGCCAGTCTCAACACAGCTGCAACAGCCTATTCAGCCTCCCTGCATCATGGCAATTCTCTCCATCTAAAGCAGCCTACAGGTTCACCTGTGACTTTATTCTCTGCTTCCTGACTAGTGTTCAGTTCCATGAAGAGCAGCAACTTGTGCCTCCTTTATCCCCCATGCCTGGACCTTGGCATGCCATGAGTATTTAGGAATGAATGAAAAGCTCCCGCCAGTCCTGCCCTCACATCCTTGCCCTTCTGCAGGACATGTGTGCTTCTCTCTCTCACCTAGGCCTGCAAGATGGACCCAATCTTGGGCTTCAGGTCATCTAGTCCAGTCCCACCTGGGCCATCAAAGACTCACAACCTTACATCTCAAGGAATAATTGGGAGTTTTTTCAGTGATGGGTTCTCAAAGGCAATGCCTTCTACTTCCAGATCCACCTTCTGCAAGTTGCCAATCAGTCACAGAGTTTGCAGCCTATCAATTCAGTCCCATAGAGGGTCTTAACATGAGAATGGAACCAACCTCAGAGAAATGAGCCAGCCACAAGGCCAGGGAGAAACAAATTATCAGCCCACTTGAGATTAATTTCTTAATAACCATGAACGGCCAAAGACTTACCTCTCCTCCCTTCCCTGGCTTCTGTCCTCCCTAGAGAGCTTCAAGGACCCAGGGCATCATTATCCGCTCCTTGGGAAAGGTTCCTGCCTAACCTCTCTACTGCCACATCCTCCTGCAAGAGGGTATAGTTGTTCCCGGGTCTTGGCCCCCACTCCCTCCTCTTTCCCTTTGCCTCTTCTTAGCCTCAGCTTTGGCAAGCTGATGAATTAGGGACGAGGAGTTGGCACATTACCTAGCAATTAGCATTTATCTCCCTTGTTTCTGTAGCTGAACAACAGTTTACTTTCAAACATAATAGATACTACTTAGAAAGATAAAACTACCTGGGTCACTCCTGGAAGGTGGTTTGAGGTTTTGATGGGAAAACGAGGCTAGGACAGGATCTGGGCCCACATTTCTTCCTCCAAGAACCCACCTCCTTTAGATGGTTAAAAAGTTTAGGGTCCTGATTTTTACCCTTCTGACCTCCCTATATCAACAGTCACCAACCTTTTTGGCACCAGGGACTGTGCTCCTATGAGAATCTAATGCCTGATCATCTGAGGTGGAGCTCAGACAGTGATACTAGCACTGGGGAGTGGCTGCAAATACAGATGAAGCTTCACTCACTAGCCCGCCACTCACCTCCTGGTTACTAGTAGGCCACAGACCAGTACTGGTCCGTGGCCCCAGGGTTTGGGGACCCCTGCTCTACGCAGTCGATCAGAAAGAAGGTACAAATTTCTCCGTTCCACAGGTAGATCTGAGGATGATAGAAATCAAGGGGCTCTGCAGTTTGTAGCCCCTCACTTACCTTGGATTTCCAGGACTCTGTCTGCTTTTCTATCTCACACTTCACTTGGTGGTCTGCCTTATACAGAGCACCCCACCCCCCTGCCCCCTAAACTTCAAAGGCTGCAGAACTGAAGCTGACAGGTCCACCTAGCCTCCCCGCTTAGGCCCACTCTCACCCACAGAGAGAGCCCAAGGCAGCAGTGCCCACACGGAGGACACTCCCCATACCTCAGCCTACAATCTCCATGCACAGAGCAGACTCCGTGACCGGTTGGACGGGGCTTGGAGTGAGCAGCAAGACCCATGTTCCTGCTCAGCTTGAGGACTCTTGTTCCATAGTCACATATTTCACAGTCTAGGACAACAAGGTCTATTTAGCTCACACAGAAAGTGGGGAGAAAGGGACATCCCTTGTGGAAGGGGGTGGGGTCAGCCTGACCATTGGTCTGGGAAAGGGACTTTGTTCTCATTAACCACAGTGAAATGCTGCCACCTGCTGTCCATGTCTCAGAACTGTAGAGAGCCCTGCAGGGGTTCCCTGGCTGGAAATGAGATGGCAAACTACACAGCTGCCCCAACTGGGTCCTTCCTGTCCAAGTGCAGAAGGTTAAAAAGGTGAAAAAAAATCAAGCTTGGTCCCATATTTAGATATTGTCATTGCTGTTATCAATAATTCAACAACAGTAATATCATCATGTCTCAATTATTGAGCATTTTCTATGCCAGGTGCTTTGCACAGTTTTGTTGTTCCCAAAAATCCTTTAAAATGCTGTTTATCTCTTACAGGCTGGGTGGCTTGCCTAAGGTCACACTGCTGGTGACTGGTACAGTCACGATTCTAACTCAGTGTGGCTCCAAGCTCTGTTCTCCAACTCAGAAGCCCACACGATGAAATGTCCCAGATACCCCCTCAATGGGCATATCCCCAATTCCGCTTTTATTTCTTTCATGCTCCATTCCAATCACCTCTCCTCAAGTTAACTGCTTCTAACCTCCAAGCTCTGTCCATGTGCCCTCACTATTCTAAGACAATGAAGTGGAATAACCCCTGATATCAGAGTCCATCTTCTGGTTGGTCCTGAAGACCCAGGCCCAGAGCAGAGCCTGGGAAGGGCTCATTCCACTGACAGGGTCTAAAGAAGAGGTGAGCAGTTGGGCTGGGTAAGCAGAGCCTCGGGATTTAGAAGTCCAATTCGACCTGTTCTCAACACATCCTGCTCACAGTGCCCCCAGCTGGGACCAAGTTCAATTTTCTAGTCCCTTCCAACCACCCTTCACTGTAGTCTTTACCACACAGACTATTAGATCTGGGAAAGGGCCTCAGGAAAGATCCAGTGAAAACACCTCATTTTGTAGATGGGGAAGGTCAGGTCCAGAGAGGGCAAGTAGCTTGCCCAGATCATACAGCCCCCAGTGAGTATTCAGGAAGGTCTTACACAGATGCAAGGATCTTTTCACTTTTCTTTCTTCCCCTCCTTTCCTCTCTGTCTTCCTCTTCTATCCAGTCTCTTGTCCCTTTTCTGATTCCAAGAATCCCAGATCTGGGAAGCATGGCTGCTGGCCCAGTAGGGTGCAGAGAGGAAGGAGGGAAGGGTGTTGCCCTTCTACTATGGACCAGCAGTAAGCTCCTTAGGAACTTTCGCTAAGTGAGGGAGCCTGCTCCCCTGGTGTCATTTTGCCCCTGATGGGGAGCAGAGAAAGGAAGTATATGAGAATGGAGGGGCCTAGAGGGGCCTGGCCACACAAAGGGAAAAGGTATGGCTTTCTTACGAGTTCTTTTCCTCCCTGTTCAGTCATACTTTCTATCTTGGTTGCCTCTTCTAGGAAACCTTCGCTGACTGTCCCTCCAGGCCTCTCTGGGTTTTCAGGGCCTGGAAGGCCTCATTTCCTTTTTCCATGCCCCTCAGAAGCCCAGCAATCCTGCCAGCCCTTGGCCCAGGGAGTCATCCCCACTTCTGAGAAGGCCCTCAGGACTGAAGCCTCTGGTGAGCCTATACTACAGCCTGTATGTGGCCACTCCCGGGCCCTTCTTCCTTCTAGAGACTTCAGGGTAGGCTGGCCAGGGGGTCTGAGCACTCACAGCTCTCTGGGGAGTAGATATACTCCGAGACCCTATTCCATGTCCTCCCTTCTGCTCATTGTTAACTGAGGCTTGCCTCAGAAAGATCCAGTCTCCTGGACTATACCCCAGGGACTCAGATGGAGGTGGGAGGGGTGGAAGGGAGACCCAAAGGAGTTACATATTCTAGGAGAAAGAGGGAAGATGACCACACACCCATCAGAGGTGGAAAAGTATATTTAGAAGAATTACAGCCAGTATCTCTGGTGACTCTGAGGGAAACATGCATTCAATACAAAAGAAGTAGGTGATTAGTGCTTTATTGGGGAGGATGTCCAAGCTGAGTATCTCCCACCCTGCCTCCCTCCCCTACCCCTGAGAGCTGGTCCACCTCCCCATAGCCCTCATGGACCTGGATGGGGCTGTGAGAGGAAGGATGACCCCACCTTGCTGCTCCTGGTTTGGTCTCCTCTCGAGGCCCTGGGTCTCTTGACAACATGCAACATGGAGGGCAGTCAGGGGGAAAAAGAAGACTCTGTGACAGGGGCTGTGCATGAGGATGGGGACAGTGAGTAAGGCACTCTTGTAAATAGCACTGGCAGGTGCCAGCACAGCCACTTTCACCAGCATGCTCACTTCCCATTGCCAGGAGAACACAAAATTATAAAACCGATAAAATTCTATAGATAAATGATATTTCTCTCAGGGCAACTGGGGCAGTAGCTATTTTCTCTGTCCCTCCCCCTGCCCTAACCAGCAGCTATTTTCATAAGTAGATTATATCATGCCAAGGGAATTGCTCATCTTAGCAGGTATAAGAGGGGAAAATCTTGGCTAAGATCATCCTGCCAGCCAGGAGAGCCCATCCTCAGGGACCACAGACTCAAGGTGGATGTGAGACCCAAGGCCAGGCAGGACAATTCCAAGACACTGAGAAGTTTCCCTCTCTGGTGGCCAAGGGCTTCAGGTCCTGCCAGGTTTGACATCATTAGGTAGAACCAGAGCAGGGCACATAGGGCCATTCTCCTGATGGAGCCATGCTGCTGGGAAGAAAAAGGTGGGCCCATATGGATGGGAGATGGGCAGTTGTTTTGGCCAGGCACCTACTGACTGCATCATGGAGGAAGGGATTTTAGAGAGAAATGCCCAGAAAGCCTGAAGACAACGGGCATGGGAAGCAGAGGCAGACTGGTACTATTGGGCATCTACTGCTAACCCCAGCGATCCTGCGCAAGAGGAAGAAGGCAGTGGCTTAGGGGAGAGAAGTCCACCTATTTTCCACCCCTATGATGCTTGGTCTTTGAGCATAAGAAAGATGGTGACCAATGAAGCCTCAAAACAGGAGAGGGTCCTGGATGGAGTGTGGCTAATGGGGAAGGAGAGGGGAGACCGGGATGGCCATTAGAGTGCTGGGGGAGGGCAGGCACAGGACTGGGCTCCCTCCCTCCAAATGAGAACAGTAGCAAAAGCAGCAGGGTCAGCCGAGGAGGGCAGGGGTGGTGGTGCATCGTTCCTGCCTGTCTGGAACTCATGGGGCCTCGTTGGACCCAATTCCATTGCCTTTGTTGACGTAGAATGGCCGGTAGTGAGACTGTAGGGAATAAGAGTAGTTAGGGAGGGCAAATGACAGTGGAGCATACTAGCTAGACCCATCTTACCCTAACATCCCCCAGGAAGCAGCAGTGGTCTGAACCCCAACAATTCTAGGGGACTGTGGCCTAACCTGCAAGCACTATGTACCCTGTGTGGTCACAGGATTGGTCCCCAATGTTATCAGAGTCTCCAGGTTCAAATCCTAATTAGAGCTGTTTCCCATCACTAGGTCGGTAAGCTTGAACCTCCGCCCCTCGTCTAACTTTCTCTGCATGGCCCAGGAAGGCCCTCCCAGCACCACCATAGCTCCCATTTAGACAGTGCTTTCTACTTAATAAAACTGCACAGAACCCTTTATATAGATGGACTCACAGAATTTCTGCAACTACCCAATTAAGTGGGTTAACATTATCATACCCTTTTTATAGATGATAAAAAAAAGACACAGAGAGGCTAAGCAATTTGCCCAAAGTCACCCAGCTGGTAAGTAGAGGAGCCAGGATTTGAGTTGCAGAAGTCTGGTTCCAGAGTCTACCTCTCACCCCTGCCCATGTCTCCCTACCATTTCTTGAGTGTCAAGGGGTCAAGGGCTTCAAGTCTTTGCTTCTGCTCTCTTCATAATTCTCCCTGACAAAGGGGGTACAGAGAGGACAAACAACTGCACCAGCCCAACATAGACCATGAGTGTCCACTCCAGACCCACCACCTCTCTCATCCTGCCTCCTTATCAGGATTCAGGGAGTGTCTCTCAGGACAGAGCCAGTGACAACTTTCCCACCAGCTGTATGTATTATATCCTGCAGCAATTTCATGAAATCAGTGCTCCTCCTCTTTTCCCAATCACTCATCAGAGGCCTGAAAAACCACCTTCCAGGCTGAAATGGAAAAGCACATTTTAGCTGCTGCTTCTCCCTCCAAGCACCATAGGCCCCTAGAAGGTCTCCAGAAGTGGCTTTATCCCTAAGCTGAGCCAGTGTCTGGGCCCAGCAAACACCTAACTTATCTCAGTACAGAGGCACCAAGGGTGTTCCCTTGGCTTTGCTAGCCTGCAAACTTGTATCTGCTTATACTTCCTTGCCTATGTTTGGTTCACAGCATAACTAGGTGGCCTGAGAAATGTGGGGTTGAGTCCTTAGCTAGTCTTTTATGAAACCACCTATTAAACAAAGGAAGAGATAGAGACCCAGGGAGGGCAATGACACAGGCAAAGTTATACAGCTACTTAGTGGCAGAACAGAGTCTGGACCAGGTCTTCTGACCCCCAGGTGCTAGCCTGGATCCCAAAGAATTCAATAAGGCAAAGTGAATAGACTTGACAATGGCTGTGGCCTTTCTTTCAGGAAGGCTGGCTCAGTAAAATGGGTCAGAAGTCAGTAAACTGTCTTGTTAGGAGCCCAAAGTGACGGGTGGGCAGGAACAGAGAGCCTCATGGCATTTGGTGAGGGTGCTCTCTCTTTGCCTTGCCCACCCTTTCCCTCCCTGGTTCATGGTTACAGGACATGAAATTTGGAAGAGCTATGAAATCATCCCAGCCATGTGACTCATGTTACAGATTGAGAAACTGAGGTACAGAGGAAGGATGAGTCACAGGAGATCACAGAGCAAGTTCGTGAAAAGGCTGGGACCAGACCTCAGTCAGAGTGACTCCCAGCCAGCCCCCTTCACACATTGTCATTTGCTTCTATTCTCCTAGCAGAATCCTGCCCTGCCAGGCATCTCAAGGTGGTGAGGAGCCTTCCCTGCTGAGATACAGTCTGGGAGATGGGAGAGTATGTGGTAGGGAAAGGAGGACCAAGTCCAGGAACAGAAAGCTTCTATTTTCTCCCCGTATCTGCATTTTGCAGTCCTGCTCCTGTAATGCCCCTGGGCCCAGCTCTAAATTATATACATGATCACTTAGCTCCTATCACCAGCAAATTAAAGATTCTTTCCAATTAAACAAGCCCCAGTCACTCTTTGCTGCCCAGAGCAAATCACTTCCCCATGCTCTGACCTCCAAATGCAAAGCTAGCAGGGGACTATGGATTCTAGCCCCTGCCCTACATCTCAGGCCAGCTGGCTGACTCCTTCAGCTAGGCCTGGCTGGCATGGGCCTTTAGGATAGAAGCGTCCGTAGAGACAGAGGCACAGCACGTGAAGAACAATCCCTGATTGCTGAGGTCTTGGGCAAGAGTCAGGCATGTCAGGAGTACACAGTATTACAGGTTACCTCATCTCAGCACCACATTATAAACATGAAGAAACAAGAGTCCCAAAGAGGACTCTGACTTGCCCAGGATCCCACAGCCAGCAGGTGGCTGGACTTCAAGGCCATGCTTTTTGCTTGTGTAGCTCAAAGTCTTTAACTATTGAAACCTAAATATATCTGTTCCTAACTTTGCAGCCTCTGCCTCACCATTCTATCACCCCAAATGCCCCTATGCTGTCAGAGCTGGAGAACAGGCCCCAAAGAGGTAGGACTCATCTCTAAGATGCCTGTCCCCTGGAATAAGAATTTTACATTCCCAGAACTGGCAGGACCAAGTCATCATTCAACAAACATAGGTCCCCAAGAACCATTTGTAACATTTTTAAAAACCAGGGTGCCCATTTTACAGATTAGTAAACTGAGGCCCAAAAAGTACATGTTTATCCAGGCCCCCTGCCTATTAGCCCTGGATTTCTACTATCCTTTGTCACAATGGAGATATTCAGGCCACTGCTACCTCCTCCTTCCACCCCTTGACCCAGAGAGGTCAACATCCTCCCACAGGCCCTGGGCAGGTGATTATCAGTTGTCCCCGGGAGCCCAATTCCATGCCTAATCTAGACATGCCTATGCCCAGGTGGGCACTCCTGGCGGCCCCTTACTCACCAGCAAAGTCTGCTTTCCAGATTTCCAAGTCTGGGGCTGGGCCTTGGGGCTCTGGCTCCTCATGAGGGAAGGATAACCTGGGGAGATAGGAGGATCCAGTCAGAGGGAGCATGGCCAGGCAGTCGGAGCCCCAGGACACAGATGCCATCTCCAAAGTCATCACCAAGCTCCATCCAGCCCATTACCAAATATAGCCACCCCTGAAGAGGTGTCCAGCAATCAGGGACCCCCCACGATGGAAAATCAGGGGGAGGCTGGCCAAAGGGCTGAGGCCCCAAGGCAGAAAAGAGGAGATAGAGCAGGCCAGCTGATCTGGGCCAGGTAGCAGGGGAGTGTTGCCCCCAAATCGAGATCAGGATCACACCATACTATGTGGATTTCCCTACCTAGCTTGAAGACTCACAGCCCTGACCCCTCTCCTCCTCTAAGGCCAGGAAAGCCTTCATGAGCACAGCCTTCCAGGATTTCCACCAGGAGGTGTTCCTTCCAACTCTCCGGTGCTACATGGACAAGCCCTCCCCGCCTCCGCCCCATTTATGGCCTCAATCATGCCAAGCAACATGCTGGGACTTTGTATATGTCTTGCTGAGTCTCCACTCTATTTCTATGAGCTCAGCAGTTTACCTTGAATTGCACAGATAATAAGCAGCAGTCAGGACTTGAACTCAGGTTTCGTTAGACTCCAAAACCCACCCTCATGTTTCTCCTACACTGTTCTGTTACCTCTCCCCTGCTTCAGAAGAAAGAGGCCGAGACCCAGAGAGAGGCAGTAATCTGCCATGTGTCTGTGGTCCAGAGGTAAGACATCGAACCCAAGGGGCCCAGTGCATGTGGGCACTGTCTAGGCCTGGTCCTGAAGGTGCTGGGCTCCCTGGGCTTACCTGCCCACACCTCCCCAGTGGGATCTTTAAGGAGCTCTTGTCCACACAATTATTAAAAGCATTCTCAGTGTCAACTGTCCCTCTGCAAGGACAGCCAGTGGTGCCTGGGAAAGAATAGGCTGTGACCTGGGCACAGAGCTCAAGGAACAAACAGGATCTGTCTTTGGTTGGGACAACCCAGAGCCCTATCCTGGCCTGCTCTTAGGGACAATAAGCTGGTTAGACCCAAAAATCACCTGCAGCACTGCCAGGATCCCAGCTAGCTGGCTATTTTCTGGGTTGGCACTTAGCAAGGGGGTAGAGGCAGAGCAGAGAACCCAGGTCTCTCCCTGCATCTGGGGATGGGGCAGCCTTAGAAAGAGAGGGTTCCACTGGTCCTTAGTGGGAGATGGAAAGAGAAGGAATTCAGGTCTCACTTCTCCATTCCCAGAAAGAAAATCCCATGCCTGCAAGCCAGCCATGAGAGAGGTGAGGATAGAGATGAGGGGAGGGGGACATTCACCCCTCTTCCAGGGATAGGAACCAAGATACCCTAGAAGTGGCAGAGACTCCCACAGGCTGTCCCACTTGCCCCACTATAGGAGAGAAAGGGGTGGGATTGGAAACAAACAGGTACCGGGATGATTTTTAAACAGCCCACTGGTGTCCAATGGTTTGGAAAACTCTGTGGTGGCCTGTCCCAAGCTGGTGAATTGATAGGGGACTTTCCCTGTGCCTGCTGGGAGAGAGAGAGGCATTAGCAGCACGATGCTGGTCTCAGGAGGGGCCAGAGGAGTCACGCCTCTGGAGCACTTCCATTCCATAGTCCTTGTTCAACGCTGCCTGCACTCAGAGTATGTCTTCTCCCTCCCCAAGAGCTGCTGGAGCAGGTGCAGGGCTGGGTCGACCCCCACAGGCAGGGGTTCTCCTAGCACACATGCAGTCTTGCTCAGAACCTCTAATCAAGGCCATTCCTAGCAGATTTGGTGAGCTGATCTGTGTGAAAGTAACAGCGGATGTCCTTGGGCTATTCCAGCAGAACCTGGTGTGTTTGAAAAGTGGCTCTCCTAGGCAAGGCCTTCTACAAAGGGTGCTCTGCAGGATGATGGGGAGATTCTGAGGAACATAAAAGCTCTAAATCACACCTGAAGGTGGTTGTCTTCCTCGCTGGGTGGCCTTTGACTTGGGCTTAACCAGAGAGCAGGGAGGGATCTGTTGGAAGCCAGACAGGCCAAGGGTGTCCCAGTTTCCCAGGGGTTCCTGCAGGCTGGGATCCTAGTCATATTCCTTTTTCTTTAACTTTGCTGTTCATTCCAAGAATCTCTGCCTGGGGCATAGGCTGGTATCCTGGGCAAGTAGGGACAACTGGATGATAAAGCTACCTTCAGAAGCCACTGCTTGGGGGTCTGCCTGCCCTGTACAGCCATATTCCCTCTCTCTGACCCAACCCAACCTTTCTTCCAGGCCAAACATCTTGAGTGCCAGAAGAGAGACTTGGTTACTCCCAGCACAGCACACCAGAGCTGCCACTTGAACATTTCAAGAGACATGAGGACTCTGGGCCCCACTGTGAGCTGGGATTTGGCTCCAGCCTGTCCTCTCAAAATGACCTGATCCCAGGGGACAGTAGGCATTGATTACTCAGCCTTGTCAAAGTTCTGGGGAGCAGAATCAGACTTGACGTCATTAGAGATCATCTAGTCCCACCTTTCCCAAAGTAGCTCTGTCTCATTGGGATGTTGACATGTGCCATATAGCCGCCGTGTTCTAGAGTCAACCAAGGCTGGGAGTCACTGCATGAGCAAAGTTAAATAAACTTTCTGCAATAGAAAGACTCCAGAATTCAGCCTGATGGAAGCACCCTGGGGATGTCTGGGGTGAGAGTTATAGAGCGTGTGGCTTGTCCTGACCTCCCTAATACTGAGGCCTGTTGTCATGGTGCATCCTTAGGAACCAGTATGTGACAAAACAAACTCAGAAATGCTCTTGTGGCCCAGCCCTCCTTGATGGCAAAGACATGGATAGAGACAGCTTTCCAGCTTTCAGTCCAAGGTTCTGCCCTCTTCAAGGTGAGGAAATGGTGAGTGAGGGAGCAGAAACCAAAGCAGAGCTTGGCAGGCGACGGGAAAGGCAGAGGGCAGAGCGGGGAAAGCTCACCTTTCAGGGAGAAGGAGGAGCTGCCTTGGACAGTGGGCAGGTCATCGGAGCTCTGCATGGTGGAGGAGTACTCCCAGACCCGGGACGTGTAGTTACCTGGCGGGGCAAGAGAAGGGCGTCAGACAGAGGCAGCCTCACATGGGGGCCAGAGGCAGAACAAGACCTCTGCCTCTCTGGCCCGCAAGCCAGGGTGCTGCTGGGTTTCAGTTATGCCTTCTGACAATCCTTCCTGACATCAAAGTCATCCTAAACTATAAAGTGTTGTTGTATCCCTACCCTACCTAAAGGTCCACTGTCCTCAGATGGAGGTACAAAGTTCATACTGCGTAGTTCACAATTCTTTCATGAGATGGTATCCCCATCTCTCACCGCAGTCTCCACTTCCTGCTTCACCTCTCTGCATTCTTCTCCATCACACAACGTTCCTTCCAGGCTGTGCTTTGAGTTCCTTATAGACACAAGGCTCTCTCTTGCCCAGGCTTTTTGCACAGACTTGCTCCCCTATCCTTAGCAAATTTATGTGTTGGGTCTTCAGGTGTCAGCTTCCATGTCAAGTCCCCAAGTCTGTGTGTGCCTCAGCCTCTGCCCCACTTCACCTAACACCCCTTGCCCCTGGGTTGTGGTTGCACTTTCCCACTGAGTCCCATTGGGCAGGGTATATACTCATCTGTCCAGCATCACCCTTATGCCTGGCACAGAGCCTAGTTCCCAGAAGGTACTCATTGTATGGTTGACAGATGAATGAATGAGCAAAAGAACAAATAAAAACAAACACATGCAAAAGCTTGGGAACAGAAACAGCTGATACAACTCTTGGAATTCTGCTCATCAAGGGAAATGGGCTGACAATATCCATTTGCTAGCATGTCCCCATGTGGTATAGAAGAAAGGAGGCAGTGGTGAGGGTGTATAGGACAGTGGGGACACCACTAGCGTATTCAAGTGGGAGGTTTTGGGGCCCCCATAGATATTGGGCCCTCCCTCCCAGAGGCCCAGGGAGGCATGTGGGGGCTCTCCTTATCAAGCTCACTCCATGCAGAGTCCCCAGTCTTGGAGATCTTCTCCCACAGCTGCCCACAGGAGGGCTGGGGCTGAACTTTGGGTTCAGCTGTCAGAGATGGCTGGGGCTGCTCACCTGTCCCAGGATGAAACTCTTCTCACATGGACCTCAGGAAGCCTCTATAGCATGGCACTCAGTGAGCATATCCCCCAAGGCTCTAGGGGGCCTTGGCCTTATGATTTGCCCTTTCATTCACTCATTCATTAGGCAACCTTTCTTTCAACAAATGTTTCTTAAGCCCCTTCTTCTGGCTCTGGGATTACAGCAGCAAATAGGACAGACCTAGCTTCTGCCCTCACAGAGCTCACAGTCTTCCCTGAATGTGATGGTACAATGTGAATCCAATCCTGACAATAGAGGCATAGGCATTGCCCTGTCCCTAGGTGACCCTGACCCTCCAGATCTCTGGGGCCTTGTCCTCTCTGAAGAATATTCTCTGCACATCCTTTTTGCCTCTTCAGATCTTCTGGTCCTGTGTCTGAGGCAGGGGCTCTGGTGGAGTTGGCCTAGTTCCCTCTTTCTCTGCACATAGCTGTCATGCTCCCAGCACCCCAGGATGGAACCAGGGTCTCCCAGAACCTGGGCCTGTTGAGTGCACAGCCCTGCCCACAGTGGTGCCCTCAGTGCACTGGGCTGAGGAATCCTGCTCATGAGTCCCTCCAGCTCTCCCTGGAGAAGCCACATCTCCACTCCCATTTAACCACTTCTGAGTCTTCAAGTCATATTTTCGCTCACCTCACATGGCCTTCCAGGGATGGACTTATCCCATATCATGCCATCTTTTCCATTTACAGCTACACTAATTTGTCTTAACCACCAGACAATTTTTCAATGCAGAAGTGCACAGATCAGTTAAACGTTTTTTTGTGGTTCCTTGTGCCCTGATAATCATTAAGGAAAGTCTCCATACCTAACCCCAGGTTCCACTTTCCCTGACCTATTCTTCAGGGAGAAGATCACATGGACTCAGGGAGTTTCAGTGATGCTGAGGTGCCCACCCGTCTTTCTTCCAGCTTAACTAACAACATCACACATGTACACACACACACCACTCCCCCCCCCCACATCTAAGCTCAGTAGGACCCCTTCCCATCCATCTTTGAGCCTGCAATCCCAACCTAGATATCCTTAAATTGGGAGTCCTACTCCCCTCCCCAACTCCCACCTCCTGCCCACACACAGGCCCTGCCCACTCTCAAGCTGAGCCACCTCCTACCTTTGGTACCATAGAGATTGTTGAAGTTCTTCTGATTGACCTCCTTGGAGAGGCGGCTAGGGGACACTGGCTGGTATGATGTCCTAGCCCCACCTATGAAGCAAAGGAGTAGCTGTCACCACAGGAAGGTAGTTCTGGCTCAATTAGGGACCTATGACCTCTGAACCGAAGGGTGTTAGGCAGGATTTTTCGTCTACTGCCTGTCCCTGAACCTGGGTTCCACTACTCTGACAGGTCCTTTGGGTCTAGAATAAGGTGATCACTCAATTTACTATCTAAATTGGGACAATTTAAAGGGTGAAAGGGGGCCACTGATAATTATGTCAGGACTACCAGGTATAAATTTGGACACTCCTGAACAGACTGATATATGGTAACCCTACTTGGGAGCTCTGAGGATCACCAAAGGCTTGAAAAGCCAACACTCCCTTCCTGAACCAGTTCCTATGTGACCAAGACCCCAGAGGCTAGGAAATGGGGTTTCTGTAAGGAAGGAAATGGTAACAATGGGGGGCAGAGGCATTAGACCCTCGGCCAAGTGAGGGGCTTGATGAGCCGGTGCTCACGAATATGACCCAGGTGCTTCTCTCCAGGGATGGGAGCCTGACACTGCACAGATGCTATCACCATCACCACCCCAAATTCAGGCTCTCACATATATCTTGAGAAGATGGCAGAATGGGAGCCATACCAGCACTTTACAGATGAAGAAAACATGCTCTCCATGCTCTCCACTTGTGTCAGCATCTTTTTATGGGCTCCTTCCTTCCTGCCTAACTTCAGTCCAACTTCCATCCCATCTGGCGCAGCACCTGCTGGTTCTTTCTCTAAACCTTTGCACCTGTGGTTCCTCATTCTTCTCTCCCCCCAGTGCCTGCTGCCCATCACAGCCACACCCCTTTACTAAACACACTGCCCTCTTTCAAGGATCTAGGAGACTAAACTCTTCTGAGGAGTCTTATTGCCCATTCTCACAGCCACAAAACTCCCAGACTCAAGTTGGTGGCCCTTTGGTGGACTTGCTTCCTGACCTCCTTGCTGACTCTCCATGGCCCTTCCCTAGCCTCTACCCAGAGCCTGGGAGCTCCCAGAGGGCAAGTTTCCTCCTCCTTCCTGTCTTCAGTACAGGGGCAGGGACACTGGATGAACCTGTTCCTTCCACTTACAAATGCCACAGCCTGGTTTAGTGACAGAACTGGAAGCTCTCCTAGCATTTGAGTCCATACTCTTCTCTTCTCAGAGAGAGTACTGAGGGGGCAGAGACCAGCCCAAGGCTCTCAGGGTGACATCTTGGTCGGTCTGTGCTCCTTCCTCCATCCTTCATTACTGCTCTGTTCCCCTCATCACAGCCTGCTATAGAGCTTGAATGACCCTCAGTCTTCTACACAGCAGGGGAGTCAAACAGAAATCAGTTTGGGGCTCCATACCACATCAGGGTCTGGTCCTCAGAGGGCAGAGAGAGCTAGAGGGAGAAGACCTAGGCAAGGGATACTAGGGTAGTTCGTTAGTGCAGCTCACCCTCTTGCAGAACTAGGTCCAAAGGGCAGCACCCTGGGGAGAGCAGGGGGTAGGACTGACCTCCTATACCAGGAATGTGGAGCAGGGGCGGGGGTTGAATAGGGAAGGGGTGGAACTCAGCCACCAGCTGCCTAGCTAGGTCTCCCAAAGATGTTCAGGTGTTGTTTTCAAATTGGGTGGGGCAGCAGAGGTTCCTGTCTACTGAGCTCATCTCTCCCAATTACCTGAGCCCCTCCCATTGAGTATGTGTGTGTCTGAGGTGTGTGAATCAGTGAATACTCTTGGTTTCCCCCTCCCAGCCCCTTATACCTTCCCCATGAATCCTTTCTTTCCTTTCTTCACACCTCACTTTTCTCCGGACCCCCTCTGCTACACACACCTGCACACACCCTTTGTCTGAAGCTGCTGGGCCTGACATACCCACCTTATGAAACAGGCATTGTTGTGGTTTGTTGTTGGTGCAAAGAATGTGACTGGCTATCACAGGACAAGGACAGGCCGCCACTGGTCTATTCCCCCACCCAGGTTGTCACCCCTGCAGGGCAGGACTCTGCAGGGCCTAGAGGAGGGCTGAGGGGGTCAGGCTGCATTGCACAGCAAACCCACCCCCACACTACATAAGGAGGGAGTGGTGAGGAAATTCAGAAGACCAGCCTGCCTGCCCTTGAGGAGCAGAATGATTCTGGAGGAGCCAGCCCTCACATAAGACAACAAAAACCTAAGCAGGAGAAGCAAAACACAGCTCGGCCTGGCAGATGTGAGCAGGTGAGACCAGCAGCCAGGAGACCTTCTATAAGGAAAGAGAGGAAAGGGTGTGGGCTAGAGGTGATAGGCAGGATTGGACTGTCTGTGTCACAGGGGAAAGGAGCCTCCAAGAAGCAGGGTACCAGATAATTTGTTGTTTAAATCAGGATGCTTATGAGAGTGAGAGAAGGCCTTATTAATGATTACAATGGGACAACAGGTACATGCCAGGACCATCCCAGGCAAACTGAGAACAGTCACTCCACCCAGGGGGATCCTGGCTGAGTTTCTCCATGGAACAGCGGGATACTCTCCCTTACCCTTGGGTGTGAGGTACATGGAGTATCTCTTCATGGTATCTGGTGCACTCCATTCACTTGCGTAGCTGTTAGTATAGTTGTTCATGAAGCGATGGTCACCCCCTGGGAAGGAGAGAGGTAAGGTCAGCAGAGGGGCCATGAGAGAAGTAGCTCCCTCTGTCTCAGGGAGACATAAGGCTCCCTAACCTTAGAGAAGGTAGTGTCTTGCCCAGCATCCCCTCTGCTTTTGAACTCCTGTGGGACTAGAGGATCTGCAATGAATAAGATCATATGCATAGCACTTTGCAGTTTACAAGGTGCTACTGATATCCATTTCTTATTTGATGTGTACATCAACTCTTGGACTGCTATGAAGATCCATCCCCATGTAACAGATAAGGAAATGGAGGCTCAAAAGGTGAGTGAAGTCACTTGCCCAATGTCACATGGCTGGTAAGGGTCAGTAAGTGGAGCCCTTCCCTACTCCCTATCTCTGTCCCAGCCACTATAGGCAACCCAAGGGGGTGGAATGACATCCCAGCATTGACCCCATGGCCAGGGGTGTGCACGGAGAGCGAGCTGCTCAGAATAGGCACTGATTCCTTTCCCCATGCCCATGCCCACCAGCAGACACCCAAATCCAAACAAATTTATGACTCAGTGCTTGCCTTCCCCAGCTGTCTTCTGCTCTATTCCTTTCTCTTGTTACTTCGTCATCTCCTAATTTCCATCTGGCCTTTCCTCTCTTCTGGGCAAGATGAGGAATGAGTGGCTCAGACTCTCATTTTTCATCTCTGTCACCTATGCTTACTTAGCAAGCCCTGGCACAGAGGAGGCACTCCATGATAAACAAATGTCCTCCTAGGTGTTGGCCCAGCTCCCTTTCCACCTTCCCCAAACCCAATACCAGATGGCCTGGTATTTCTCGGCCCCCAGGCCTTTGACAGTTGAATGGTCTTGTGGGCAGGCCTGCTTCAGGGAGAAGAGGATGGTCATTCCAAGGTCTGATTCACAGATCACCCATCCTCAGCCTCCTATAGCCAAACACATTCCCAACAGAGATGTAGTAGCAACAAAAACAAAATGGAGTCCCAGGTGCAGGGCAGCTGACATCAGCAGCATCCATCCCAGCTCCAGGCGGCCACCTCCCTATGCACCTTGCACAGGGTACAGAGCCATACCTGCACAGAGGCCATGGCCAAGACAGTCTTGACCTAGAAATGGCACTGTGGGTGGATAGCAGGTGGGGATTCCCTGTGAGACTCACTGGCCACCCTGACCCAGTTAGGGCCACCCTCCTATGTCTGGCAAGACCTCAGCTGTGGGGCTCCCCACCAAGTTTGTACCCCATAGACTGGGATCATCACACTCTCCAACCCTTCTGCATGGCCACCAGCAACAGCAGCTTCTCAGATGAGAAGACATTAGAGGCTGAGTAGCAGAGTGTAAACCCCAACTGTTACCCTTGCTTAGTTAGCTGTGTGCCCTTTGAAAAGCAACTTCTCTAATCCTCAGCCTTATGGTCTGTGAAATGCAAAATATCTTACAGAGAAAATAAGATACTGTAAGTTAAGAGCTCAAACAAAGCCAGCATACAAGGAACACTCAATTTCTGTCAGCCATCACCATTAGTATTGTTGCCATTGTCATTAAAAGAGAATTTCAAGACCCAAGTGCCACTTAAAGCAAAATGATTGTCTTGCTGCAATGACTTATTGGTCCTCAGGTGTGACTGAGTGTCCCCCAGTTTCACAGGACACTGTGCAATGTCACCATCACCAAGATATACAGGTGCTGCCTGAACCCTGGCACTTCTACACACTATTACCCCCTTCTCATTCTCAAAGACTCACATGCTCCATCTGAAGACCAAAGATAGGGATCACATCCTTTGGTGTGTATGGGAAGTCATTAATCAGGTTGCATCCTCAAGGCCTATGTTGGACCTAGTGCAGGGCCTTGGGGAAAGTGTCCAGGCTTCAGGCCCTAAGGGATTGGGCTGGGACAGGTGGAAAAAGACTTAACAGAATAGTTTCTCATGTTCAGAGGCTTTCTGAGAGATGATTAAGTTGGCCTCTGCAGAGTACAGCATGACTCAGAAGAGAAATTGACTTCAGAGGAGCTATTGAGTCACTAAGACATGCTGTATCCTACAGTCCCCAGCCAAGCTTACCAGACAAGTCCAGGCTCTGGTTTCAACACCACTCAGCAAAGTCACAGTGACTGGCAAGTTTTCAATCCAAGTACAAATACAGTTATAAGTCACATCTACTAGAGTCTGCAAAGTTACCAGGTTGGAGTCTGGCCCTTACAAGTGGCAGCATCCACACAACAGCTGGGTTGGGCCTGACAATCAGAGACAGATATGAATGACACCAATCCCTGATTCTGATGAATAGCCACAGAGAAGAGACCTTTGTGCATCTGGTGCCCAGATGCTCCCTGCCCTGGAGGCCCCTTGTAATGGCTGCCTAACCTTGGTAGCAATTTCAATGAGAGACTACCATCCCTGAATCCTGGTCCCAACATCTTTGGTACAGTGGGTGGCTGGAAACAACAAAGGGCCAGCTGGCTGGATGCAAGCCTGCACCAGGCAGCAGGAATTGACCTGGGAGAAAAATGTCCATGGCCTTGGAGCCTGCCCATAAGAGGGAGCCTACCATTCTCCATGTGGTTCCTTTCAATGAAATTACGGCTCAGGTCTGCCTTGCACATCTTCTCAACATGACGCATGCATACGTTGAGCAGGTCATCCTTGAAGTTGCCAAGCGACTGCCCCAGGCCCTCCCCTTCCAGCAGAACATGATAGGTGGGAAGGGGTGGGGGGAGGGAGTAACTGCTCATCAGTGCACCAAATTCCTACCAAGAAAGGAAAGAAACTATTAATCTTTAGAGTCTTTAGAAGCTTTTGGGACCCTACTCTGCAAGAGGCTCTCACAGTCTAGCTGGAAGACTCAGCACTGGGAGACGGAGGAGCTGGGTTCTAGATCCAGCTCTGCTATTAACTAGCTCCATTTCTCCTCACTGAGCATGAGAGTCTGCTGTAAAATGAAAGGTTTGACCAAAATTTGCTACATGCTAATATCGCTGATAGCACTAGCAGTCAGATATATGACTATATGGTTCTCACCTCCAAAGCTGGGCACATCGTGCCTACCTCAAGGAGTTTGAGGGTAACACAACCTGTGAAGACTTTAGGAGTGAAAGCACTAAAGAAACACAAGGAATTACTATAGCATTGCACATCAGTCATGGTGGTATCTCCACCCTTACATGTCTCACTCAACCCTGATCCTACACTTTTGCACTTCTCCTTTCCTTTCTCCCTCACTGGAGAATCCCTCTTTCTTCTCATCCTAACTGGCCTTCAAGACCCAATTCAAATTCCACCTCCTCTGCAAAGCTGTCTTATATTACTCCAGCCTGCTTGCCTTCCTCAGAGCTTCCTTAGGCACTTATCTCATGAATCATACGTTTTATCATTTAATTATACATTCTTCGATATTGTTCTCTAATTATATATGTCTTATCTTCCTAGCTAGATTGCAGCTCCTTGGGGGCACAAACAATGTCTTATATTTCTCTATTCTTCTTAATACTTAATAGAGTACTGGGCATGCATGCAGTAGTATCCTAAACACTAGCAGACAGAGAATGAATGAATGGACAGGCAGACAGACAGACAGACAAGATCAAGGATAACAAATATGCAACACTCATCTGCCACTCTCCTATACCTGAAACAAGTATCACTAATTAATCACAGAACTTTTTTCTTCTGTGCATGGAGCACTGTTAATATGTATCGACCAAAGTTGGTACAGGTGATATTTGCGTGCCATCTTTGGATTAGGTAGGAAAATGGCTTGGATGAAAAATTAACTGGGTAGATGGAATGAAACTTGGATAAATGTCTAACCATTATGCTATAAATCTGAAACTAATATAAAATAATATCAAACATCAATTCTAATTGAAAAATAAAAATTAAAAAACAAAAGCTTGGTTAGATGTATGGGTAAGTAATGAATGGATGGTGGATAAATGGGTAGTTAGATGGACTGATGAATGGGTGGTTAGATTGAGAGATGAATAAATGGATTGATAGATAGATGGGTGGATGAATGGATAATGAACAAGGGTCTGAGAAAGTGAGAAGATGGGAAGACTGAGGAATTGAGTGGTGAAAGAGTTGCTTGTCACCTGCAGAAACAGCACTGAGTCACTGATGCTGTGCAGCTGCTCCCTGGTCTGCTTGTCCTCATGCAGCACCTTGGCCCTTTCATCCAGAGCATCCACAATCACCTTCACCTGGTCCACAGCATCCCGCTCCCGCTGCTCCAGCGCAGTCCTTACTTCCTCTTTTTGCTTCCCAGGTCTCGCACCAGGTCCCGGAAGTTCTGTTCCAAGATGCCCTTCTCATTGGTGTGAAACTCTAAGTACAGAGTAGGGAGTGAGGAAGGAGAGTTTAGTAATTTCAAAGCCCTAAGTTTTTAAAATTACTTCCTGTGCACCTTTAGGTGTGTATAGGAAGTCATACACACATGCACAGATTCAAGGAATTTCTACTGTCTTAGCCCAGCAAGTCTGTTTGGCTAAGAATCACATTCAAAGGCATCATTGAGGAATGCCATCTATTGATAGAAATGGCCAGGTTTTTTTTCACAGCCCACCTTTTCTTATTTATCTGTGGCTTCTCCCCAACAATCATTCTACCCCTGAGCAACTCTGCGGGCTCAGAAGTGCCCCCATGAGTCAGGGTGTGCTCATTGAAACCTCAACCAGGATCAAACTTCACTCGGAAATTGATTTAATGGGTGTTTATGTGGCCAGGTCAAGAGTCAATGGTTTCAGATCATGGTTGCAATTACTCAAACCATGGCAGACATACATCTAGCTAAACTGGCACAAGTGAAAAAGAAATGACATGTATTTGGTGGCTGGGTAGTCTAATGGTATAGCAGATAATGGAACATTGGAAGACAGGTTGGTCTAGCATCTTTATTTGCTGGAATGAGGTAAAATGAGTGTTAGGTAATGGGCAAGAGCCCACCTGGATGCCTAGCCCAGACTTAGAGAGGAATAAGTAGAAATGCTAAAGCTGGAGGTAGAATCCAGAAGAAACAAGTGTAAGATATAAATGTGGGCCTGAGACCTTAAACAGGAGGTCTGCTTCCCTTCAGGCAGGATGATGGGGTAAGAGTACAGCAAGAGAGAAGCCTGGGGCCTGCTTACCTTGATGCGGTCCTTCTCTTTCTGCCACTTCTCAGCTTCATCCTCAATCTCAATGATCTTGAGCTGCAACTGCTCTTTTTGCAGTGACAGCTCTGTCTGCAGGGAAGGGGCAGGGTTGGAGGAGAAGTCAGGGAAAGAGGTAGAAGAGAACCAGAGAATCAGGGAATGGGTTCACTTAGGGAGCAAACTTGGACAGGGCTCACTCCTCATCCATTCAGCCCTTCATTCATCAAACACTCATCAAGACCTCAGATATGCCAGGCACTGTGCCAGTTGCCAAGACTTCAAAAACACTGTCTCACTATAAACTCAGACTTTTAGGGTTGGATACTGCAGCTATGTCTTTAGAAGGGCTAAACTTCTGCAAATCCCCTCTACTCAATGTGTGCAGGAGGGAGGCCCATTTATGGGGTTCCAACTCCTTTCAAAGGACCTGGAGCCAATGGGAAGAGGAAGAAAACCTCCTACTTCTTTCAAGCTAAGGGGAGGAAGGGGACCCAGCTCCACTCAGCCCAACCCAGCCCAGCCCAGGGAGTGTCCCATGGCAGAAACTGTGTGCAACATTTTTATGGCATGACGTGGAGTCTGTGTTGCAAGCTGGAGCTGGCATTGTTGCTGATGGGGACTCTGTCTGGGCAGGTACAGCTATAAACCTGTTTATGGAAAGGGGAATGCATTTTGCAGTTTAGGCAAGATAGGAGCTTTTATTCAGGAGAGAGGCTAATGAGTGAGGCAGGGATATGTGTATGAAAAAAGACCAAGAGGAGTTTTAAGGATCTCTATTCAGAAGGAGGACATCAGCTGTTAAGGGTCTGGTGTGGGTTAGGAAGAGGATTTATCAGGAGCGTGCTGGGATATGAGCTCTCATGTCCATACTTTCCTTCCATTTGGAAAAATGCTCTTCTCTGAAAAGCAGCTACAATGGAGACAAAAGGGGAGGCATGAAGCTAAGACCAATCCACTTTAGGCAGGCCAAGAGTCATCACTTTTGCTCTGCTGTGCTTCCCACTGGTGCTCTCAAAGCACCTTCCAGCTTAGAAGACAGGTGGGCAATCTCCACCTAACAGGCAGAAAGATCAAGGTATTCAAGAAGGCATTGAGTACTCCAGATCTTCACACTACATTGGGTGTTGAATGCAGAATCACACTCCTTTCTATAACTGTCTCTTTGAGGAACCCATAGGAATAGTCAAGATGAGGGAGCCACAAACAATAAGGAATGTGAGCTCTGTCGTCAAGGGGACCCGAGCAGCTGGGCACAGACTTTACCACACACCATACCTCCTGAATGCTTCACTCAGCCAAGGTGGGTACTGATGGGGAACCTGTGCAGACACCCAGGGAAGTGGATTGATCATGGAAAGAGCTTCCATGGATTTTTTGTAAAAGCTGCCCAGATGGCTGGGGAGCTGGTGGAAAATACCTAAAGCAAGCACTGCAGAGCTCCTCAACAGAAAGCTCCTATTCCACTGCTTAGCCCAACCTACTCCTGGGTTCTCCAGCTAGGAAACTCTAGATTCTTCTCAGTAGGCATCTGCCCTACCAGCAAAAGGTTAGAAATCCCACGTTAAAAATGCCACCACCAGAGATGGAAAATGATTGTCAAGAGGAACAGAATAAAAGAAGATAAAGATGGGAATTTGGCTTGGTCTCTGGAAAAAGGCTGAGGAAAAGCCAGCTGCCAATAGACACAGTGGTGGGAGGATGAAGAGAAAAAAACAGTAAGACTGCCTTGTGGACAGTGGAGACTCAACCCTCACACTCTCTGAGGACATAGAGCTCGAAAGCCCAGAACACAGAATTTGACAGATCCAGTGGCCCGGAAGGTCCAAGAAGTCTGGGTCCAGTAGGCAGATCTGAGCCCTGAGAAAGAGACCAAGAGGCTGGCAACGTGTCTGCCCCAGGAAACTGCACTGGCCTGTGGTTGATGGGATAGCTGGAGGCCTCCTAACCCAGCTCAGTGATGGAGGAATTGGCACTTGAGGTTCTCACTCCCAACCTTACCATCCCCCAAACAAGGTCTGATGGACAGGAAAGCAGATAATATAAATGCACACACTCACACTCCAGGCCTGATTGGGGTGGGGGAAGGGCAGCCCTTTCATGAAGTGAGCTTGGAGAATCCAGGAGGAACGTTGTGCAGAGCATAGAACTGGGAGTCCAAAGCTTAAATCCAGTTACCATCACCTCCACACAGTTGGCCTTTCCAAGAAACCTAACTTCTCTGTGTCTCAATCACTGTCTTTCATGGAGGCAGTAAGAGGGCCATCTCTCAGGGATACTGTTCAATGAACTGTGATCAGGGACGTGAAGCTCTCACAAGGTGCCTGGCACAAATAAAGCACTGACTAGCGGTCCCAGTGTCACTGTTGGTTGGAGCATATTCCATGGACCAGGCTCAGAGGGGTGAGTGCAGTGTGACAGGCTGGTCAGCAGGGCACAGGTAAGCAAGGGGAGTGGACAAGGAGGATCAGGTGAGGTCTCAGTGCTCATTCATGAAGAGAGCATGTACTTAGTATTGGGTTCCAGGTGTAGTGTATACACTGTCAGGATATAGAGTGAAATGTGCATAGAGAGGCTGGGAAGGTCAAGACTTTAGATCGAAGATGCAAACTAGAGGCTTTGATGGTGGATTAATTGAAGATTGGAGGATGTTGGGGAAACCAGAATGGAGGTAGGAAAAAGCGAGTGAGTATGAACTAAACACCTGTAAATAGGAGGAGGTTTGACCAGAGAAAGTGAAGCTTATAGGAGTCGTGTGTCTAGAATGAGCAGAGGTGCTAAGGGGGACCTACTAGGAGCTATGTGGGGGGTGAGGCTATCAAGGCCTGCAAGTGAGGAAAGGTCATACCAAGACAAACATGGATTTATTGGCCAAGAAGGAATTAGAGGAAGGAGAATCCAATGAGGTTTAAAACAATAAAGAGCCTAGACTAAGGGCAGAGGGAGTCAGTCCCTGGGAGCCCATCTGTGTGAAGGGGAGGGAGGAAGGTGGTGAGGTTAGCTAAGGTGTGAAAAGGAGAGCTAGAAGCATCCATTGGTGACCTGAGGGGAGGAGGAAGAAGTGGCTAGACTGGAACCATGTGAGGGCAGGGTCCAAATTGGACTCCCTGTCTGCAGCAGTAGGCAGAAGAATCAATCAGTGTGGAAGAGAGACTAGTATTATTCCATTGGGACACTAGGGAAGTCAGATACAGGCTGGGAGGGGCTTTTTCTATTACAGCACCCCTTACAAGACCAGACTTGCAGGACACAGCGGGGTCTTGGAATGGACCTTTGACTAAAAACTCAGGCTTGTAGAACTATTCTTTCTCACCTCTGGGATGAGAAGATTTTGGGATGGAACCTCTGGAGAGATATCCAGCATTCGTTTACCTCTTGCCAATACCCCTGCTGGAAAAGGCAGGATATAGAAAATAATGTAGCATAGGAAGGCTCCAAAGATATTGGGTTCTCCTGTAACACTAGGGAAGAAAAAAACTAATAGTATTATTAAGCATCTACTATTTGTCAGGCATTTCTTCTTTAATCTGCAAAACCCTCTGTGGAGGTAAGTAGTGTTATTCCCATTTAAATTACTGAAACTAAGGCCTAGAAGATGGTATAGCTTGCCTGAGTTCTCATATCTAGAAAATGATAAGGCCAAGATGCAATAGCACTCAGATTGTTATGTGGCTTCTTAACCTCTAAGCTGTTCTCTGTATCTTCCAGGATATTGTCCTTCCCCTTTATTCCTACTACTTCAGCCCACTCAGGCGTCTCCACCTCACAGGTGGTACAATTTGGTGATTCTACCTCTTTCTCTTGTTACCCTTTTCCTCCCCATAACTTTCTCATTTTCCCCTGAAGCCCCAGCTTTCTCTCTCCCTCTCTCCCTCCTCCCTTGGAAGGTGACTAAAGCCCCTGCTTTCTGATAGGACCTCAGCTCCTCATAGCAGGCTGTCTACTCGCCCTCTCTAGACTTCCTCCTATTCCGCATTTCAATCCCTTTACCCTGCCCAAGCCTGTCCCTAAATGCCTCCTTTGTTCCCTCTCCCACTTGTCTAGTTGCCTCTTGCTCTGCTGCCTGAGATGGTTCTTGTGTAGGCCACTCATCCTTGAAATCTTTCCAGCCTTGGGGGAACAGAGGTTTCTCTGAGAGCAGAAAGTAGCAGCTGTGGTGCTTCAGCCTAGATGGGACCTTCAGGTACAGACGCACCTGAATACTTATCTGGATACATGTACTTTCACTGCCCCGAGGGAAGGGGAGATCGCAGATTTGGCCGTGATCTTCCCTGGCCTAAATTAATCAAATGGGCTGTCAGCTGTGACATTTGCCAAATGAGCCAGTTAATTGCCAAATTTGTATGCTCAGATAAATGGCAATTATCTGGATAAGAATCAGAAATACTGGATAGATTTTTCTATTTCCACTCAGATGTTAAATAGCCCATTATTAGTCTACTTGATTGGGGCTTACTGTTCTTTCTGCTTCTTTAAGTGTTAAGACAGGGAAAGAGCAAGATAGGGTGAGAAAAGCATCACTCAGGCCATCTCTAGACCAGCGATGGGCCCTTGAGGAAGTCACCCCATCTTTCTGGGTCTTGGTTACCCCTGGTAAAATTGGACTAGATCCCTGATTCTCACCCTGGTGACACATTAGATCCCCAAGAGAGACTTAAAATATAGATTCTAGGCCCTGACCCCCTGAATCGGAACCTCTCAGGGTAAGGCCCAGAAATCTGTGTCTTAGAAATTCATCAAGTAATTCAGGTAGAGATTATTTTTTAGAAGCCCTGGACTCATTGACCCCAAGGAGACCCTGTCAGTTCTATGAAAACAAAGTTTAAAATAGTAGAGGGGAAATAGCCTGGGCTGCAGCCACACTAATAGTTTGAACCCGGCTCTGACACTCCCCAGCACTATAACTTTGGTTAAGTCTCTTGGCATCTTTGAGCCTGTTTCTTCATCTATCAAATAGGTACTGTAACCCCGACCCTGTGGGACTGAGTCAGGATTAACCATGTAAACACCAAGTTCAGTGCCTGGCACATACATGTGCTCCGTAAAGACTGATGTTTCTCCTGCCCATTTGCCTGTCATTTTCCTTTTCTGTCTTTTGCCTCTGACCCTCTTCAATTTTGTTGTTTTGTTCTCAGCACTCACAAAGGTCATTCCATCTCCTTTTCTTACCTACCCTTGTCCCAGAGCATAAATTTTTCCATTAGATTTCCTGGGAGAGTGATTCTGCCCCCTCCATCACACCCCAGGCCTTTAGGCCTTGCTTCTCTTCCTGAACCCATCACTGTTGTCTGCCCAAAAAGTTTTTCTGCGCATATCAGCACAGCCCAGGCTAAGTAGCCTGGAAACTCAGCCTTCATGGAAGAATTGGGCAATAAAGCAAGAAGCAAAGCCATGGGGTATGGTGAGAGAAATGACCGAGTCAAAGGCTGGAATTGGGAGAGTGGCCAAGGCACTGAACCTATGCTGCTTTGACAAGCCAGTAGCTTGTACCTCCAGAGTGATGCCCAGGCTGGGTGTTCCTCTGTACATGCTTTGTCATGCTGTCAACCCAGAGCCCAGCCAGGACCCTCAACAGAAAGGGCCATTGGTGAGTGCAGAGGCCAGGCAGGCCTGTAGGGGGAGTCCATCCTAACTCAATGCAGCAGAAGGGACTTGGGAAAGGCAGGGGAGGGGCCATGAGAGACAAGAAAGGATGGATACATACCTGTAATCTTATCAGCCTAATCCAGTCTGGGAAATGTCCAGAGACAGAGGTGGTGGACCAGAGGACATCTGTAGGACCCCTTGTGACATTTAGAGTGGAATTGAAAACATTCTGACCTTAGGCCCACCAGGATTGTCATGTGGCCACACCGAGTGACCTTGCCCTAACACTGCCTCTGCTCAGAATCTGTAGGTAGAGCTGAGGCTCATGAGATGAACACCCACAGCCTCAGTGCCATCAATAGCCTCATGCAGCTTACCAAAATAAGTCTGAGATGACCTCACCTGGGTTTTCACCAACCAGTCTGTACAGGAAGTTCTGGACAGAGGTCCTTGCAAAAAACTGTGTGTGGGCTGATGTTTGGATCTGAAGGGGATGCCTCCAGTGGATGCCAGGGTCGACCCTCCCGTTCATTTTGATCTATCAAACCACTAACTCCACTATGTGTCAGTGTCCCCCACATCTGAAGTTTCCACAGAGCCAGACATAGACAAACTTCTCAGCTTCATCTTGGTCTCCTGGCTCCTTGGCACCACTCCTTCTTGCCTAGTCCTATGCTGCTGGTGCGCACACACATGCACACATAAGTGCATACACACACGTTCCATGAAGCTCTCACCAGTAAAGTCATTCCAATGGATCAGACATTTTCCCCCTGAAAGTTCCTGTAAAGCACACATATCCTGAATCCTATCCCCTCAATACCCTTCTCCTAAATTGCTCTCAAACACTGGAAGAGAACTTGAGGGAGATTGTTACTCAAATTTTACAAGCTTGGACAGGTTTCTTCTCTTCTCTGGCCTGTGTCTTCATCTGTAAGGTGAAGAGGAGATGGATGAAATTGCTAACACTCCTTTCAGCTTGGCATTTCTGACCTCTATTATTTGATGTTTACCTACAGCTGCTACTGTGTAACTGGGCAGGTGCTCCCTGGGCTTGTTTGTGTGTCTGAGCTCTGCCTCCTGACCTATATCATGAGCCTTCAAGGGCAAGGGCAGTGTCTTTGAGTGTTATAGCAGCCCCAGCGCCAGAACATGAACTCTGAGCACCTGGTGCCTCCAGGGAGGGCTGCCTGTGATCTTCTTGTCCTTCAGGGACACTTGGACTTTTCTTAAGTGGTGATACCTTTGTTTCAGATGAAATTTGGGGCAAAATGCTACATATAAAACAGGTAAATAAGAGTATGTGCTGCTTGCAGTAGAGGTGGGGACCTGGAGCCCCTGGCTTCTTGACACCAATTTGCCCCCTCGTCATTACTGAACCCTCAAAGACATTTCTAAGACTCCTAGAACTCCATGAGGTAATCTGAAAACCACCAATGTAGTCCAACCCCTTGGTTTCATATATAGGGAAACCAAGACTGTGAGAATGGAAGGGACTTCACCATCTTACAGCTTATTAGAGACAAAACCAGAACTGGAACTCAGTCAGGTCTCCTAAAGCCCCATCTGAGGCTCTGCCATTTCTTGGTTGTGGTGGATGAAGACGATTGCTTCTTGTTCTGTTCTGATTTCCCAAGTAAGCTCCTGAAGAATAGGTTCCATGGACCAGCCCCATCTTAATTTCTCAGTACGAAGCTCAATACCAAGCTTGGATGGGCCAAATGAGGCTTCTGAAAAGGATATTTAAGTCTTTTCCCATCTCTAACCATCCCTTCCTCCCAAAGGGTATAGGCAAGGGGTGGAGGGAGAGAGTAATCAACAAGTGTCTGGCCAGGAATGCTGGGCAGTGAGGGTGTCCTGCCTGCACTGCTTCATTCTGAGGGATGCAGAAGCTCTTGAGGAAAGTTTATTTCCCTGCATTGACCACCATGAGTTTCACCCCAGTGGGAGATTGCCCATGGCAGGAAGTTGTGTTGCTGCTGAAGAAAATGGGCCCAGCATCTGTGGGGGAAGGGGCAGCAGCCACAGCTGAGCCTTCTAGCGCAGAACACCTTTTCCGGGTGTATTACATTCACAAGCCTTCACACGCCTCTGCTCCTCCCCATAGAAGTACAGGCATAAGCACATGTGAAACTCATGCAAACACACATACACACACAAACACCCACATTCACTTAAAACACACACAAACATATCTGTATACACCTCACCCACACACAAATAACACTCACCAGTAATGTTCACCTACAAACATGGGCAGATCTGCATGCAGCTACGCACACACAAAGCATACAGGGCCCAGCTGGGAGAAAGTAAAGAGGCCATTGGGGAGTCAAGAGACTGGCTGGAGGAACCAGATAAAAACCCAAGAAGCCATTGCCCTGTAAATGCAAATCCTGAAGCTAAAAAAAAAGGACACTTAAAGGTCAAAATTCCCTCCTCCTCACCCATAACCCATTCCCAAAGGGCCAGTCCTGATCAGAGAGAATTTAAGAATTTTCTCTTTCTTAAGTCAAAAAGAAAAAACACCACAGCCAGGCACAGAGCCCAGGATTTCATGCTGATTATCTGACCTGACTTAAATTTATCCGATGACTGTGTCCAAGTTCCCAATCTTTCTGAGGAAATGCCCTTATCTCCTAAGGACTTGGAGGATTGGGGAACTGCCTTTGATCCCCAGACCAGGGGTGTGCAGGGGCTAAAAAGAGCCAGGAACAGTGTAGACTTAAGCCCCAAACCTTAGGAATCTCCAGTGGAGGAGATCATGTGGAGAGACATGCATGGTGAGGGAGGAGAGGCCTGGAGGAGCAGTGAGGGGCCCAGCAAGTTACCTCCTTCTCGGCCTTGGCCTCTTCCACCGTCACGGTGCTGTGATTCTTGTGCTCCTGAAACATGCAGAGGTAGCAGATGCAGGTCTGGTCTGTCTGGCAGAAGAGCTCCATGGTCTTGCCATGCAGGGGGCACTTGCGGGCCTCGAAGTCCCGGATGGGCTCGAGTAGCTGGTGGTCACGGAAAGCAGCACCCTCCAGGTGGGGCTTGAGGTGCAGCTCACAGAAGGAGGCCTGGCACACTAGGCAGGACTTGATGGCTTTCTGTTTGTTGCCAATGCAGGAGTCACAAAGGACCTCCTCAGAGCCTGGCTTGGAGCGCAGTGTGATGCCCGAGTCGGTCCGAGGGTAGCTGTTTCTCCGGACATCTCCAGGCTCCACAGTGGACATGGTGGGCTTCCGGGTCTCTGACAAGATGGACTTGCGCAGCTCACCCTTCTCAGCAAAGGTGACAGGCAGCTTCTTGGCAGCCCCCAGCTGGATCCCAGCATAGAGAGACCGCTTGCCTTCCCCAGAGTCCATGCTGAAGTAGTTGGAGCCCTTGTCATCTACGGACTCCACAAACTGGATGATGGGCCGCCGCCACTCATTCCCTGAGAACAGGGAGCTCTTTCCCTCGCCTGGCTTCAGGGCACTGCCCAGGCTCTTGCTCTCAACTGCCTCCCCACCATGCCCATTGGTGGTCTTGGCATCTTTGCCGTCAGCCTTGGCCCCATTCTCCAGGCTGCCAGTGGGGCCCTGTGGGCTCCGGGCTTCCCTGGCTTCTGGGCTGGCCCCGTTACTCTGGGAGGCATCTGCGGCTTCCATTGCAGGTACTTGGCTGGTCTGTTTCAGGTTCACTGGGGCTTCAGGTTGGTGACCTCTTTGGTGGAGACCTCAACAAGGAATGGGACAGGCAGCCACAGAGCCCAGAGACACACCTGTAGGGAACAGGGAGGCGGAGAAGTAGGCGGAGCGGAGAGGAGGGACAGCTGGAGAAAGGCTGACACAACGGCCAGAGAGAAGCAGAAGAGAGCCAGCAGAACAGCTAATTATATAGGGGCCACACCCTGCACATTCATACCTAACCTGATTTTTTTAAGAGAAGTAGTTTTTTTCTCTCCCAGTTTAATTATTTTCCACAGCTCAGTAACCAGTTGGGCTGCTTCCTTTTGACATACTTTATTCTCATCAGGGAAGTGGGGAGCCTTTGTCTTCATAGGTGGGCAGGCTTTACTGAGCCAAGGGGCCCCTGGGGCAAAAGCAGAAATGTCTACAGAGGCCCAGGGGAAAAGGGCTATTAATTGGGTCATACAAGCCAAATAGCCTTGTAATTTGTGGGCCTGGATTTCAGAGGAGAGATTCCCTGTCCTGGGACAGTGGAATTGCTTCTCACCTTAAGGGGAATAATGGGTTGAGTTTGATTTGGATTTTAGGATTTGTAATGAGGTGGCTACTAACTATTGACCCTGGCTTGCCAACTTCCAGGCACTACCCTAGGCACATGATCTATATGGGCTCATTTAATCCTCATGACAACCTGGTTAGTGATCCCTATTTAATAGATGAGAAAACTGAAGCTCTAAGAAGATAGCTCACTGACCTACGTTAACTGGCAGAACTGAGGTGTGAGATTTAAAGTTCCTTCTTCAACTAGGGTATCTTGGGGCCACTTGAATATATCAATGGAAGATGGCTTCTGAAAATCATACCTGTCCCAGCAGCCCTCACAAGATACGTACAGACCTTATGTTGTTTCTATCAGAGCAGGTCAGAACCTGCTTGGATCCAAAGGACAGAGAACCAGTAATGAAGGGAATGCAAGTAATGTCAGGCCAGGTGGCTGGGTCCTCAGGGCCCAAACCTTTAATTTTCTTCTTTCTCCACATTAGGTTTACTGTGTGACTCAGAAAAAAATCTGCCCACCCTCTCTAAGCTAGGCAATACCTTCCAAAAAGAGGCCAGTGAAGTGTGGAACTCAGATAATCTCAAGAGTGAGCTGTTAGAGTATGACTTTCATATAAATACACAGCTCAGAAAAAAAAGTGAAAAACACTCCAGCTAAATCTTCTCTGCATACCTGCAGGAATGCTTGCCAGGACATGCCAACTGGTCACTTCTAGGCCGTGACCCTCTACCATGATCCTAGGAAGCCAACACTCCCCATCTAGTAAAGAGCTGTGCCTCTCCCAGGTTGGGCTGGATGGGGCAAAACAGAACATGGGTGCGGCCAGAGTGGCAGGTTTTGGGTGGTGTGTAGGGAAGTGGGTTTCCCTAGAATCCAGGTCAAGCTCTGGAGCCCCCGCCTGCCCGTTGGCTCACCATGCTAAACAGCTAATCCTTTGCAATAACATCCCTGGGGACAAAAGCAGAGGCAAGCTTTGTTCATAAAGCGGCCAGAATTTTAAAAGGTATAGAATAGTGTAGGGGGTGGAGAGTGCTGGCTTCATAATGAGGATTCCTTCTTACCTAATGTCTTTGTTCTCATTCCCAACAGGAGCCCTCTCTTGTTTGAACTGACTGCTAGGTTGGCTAAGAGCTCATGGGGAACCCTTTCTCAAAGTCAGGCTCAATTCCATTGGGCTCTTGCCAGAAGTGTGAAGGGAGAGGTAGAGAAAAAGCAGTGCTACCCTGGTGTGCTGGATGGGGATATGCTCCCCGTCTTCTCCTGATAGTGTTTCCCCAACCCTGTGAGAATAGGCTATGAGGAGAAAAGAGCAGGGAGAGCAAGAAAGAGAAGAAGAGGGAAACCGAAGGGCTCCAATATCAATGCTGGCTGAGCCTAAGTTGCTGCACTGGAAGGCCTCTGCTAGTCCTTGGAGTTCATACACCTATGTCTGACGGAATGGTTCTGAACCTTAGGAATAGGCTGGCACACAATAGATGCTCAGAAAACATTTGTGGATGGAGGGATGGGTGAATGGATTGAAGAAATAAAAGTTAGATAAATCTGAGTGGGGAAATGAAGGTATAATAGATGTGTGGATGATGGATGAGTGGTAAAGAATGATGGATGGATGGATGGATGGATGGATGAACGGTTGGATAGAAGGATGATGAGTAGGTAGTTGGCAAATTGGATAAAATAATGAAAAAAAAGGAAGAGATAAAAGCAGGAAGTGAGGGAGCAAGGAAGATAGGTGGGACGGAGAGAGGTAAGAGAGGAGAAGAGAAAGGAAGAAAAGAGATGAATAAGTAGTAGGTAGATGAGTGTACTCATAAAAGTTTAGTGACTGACTCTTCCAGGGTGAAAAAGCACTGGTTTGTAGTGTTTGTCAATTTCTCCCACCATGACCAATTTCAAGCTATTAACAAAGAGATGCACGTGACTGGCTCTCCCAAGCCAATGGGAGCCAGCTTCAGCATGTCACAGATGATGGATGGGTGATTGAGGTAGATTAATAAATTGTAGGAGGGAGGATAGAAAGATAGATGCTGGAGAAAGCCACTCTCAGTTGTCCTGAGTAGGGAAACAGGTTCAATCAATTTCAAGGCAGTGGAAATCAAGGCTAATTTATCTCTTACATAAGGCTTTTCCTCTGACCCAGGCCCACAGTGATGGCTCCTTCTTCTGAACTCTTGTAATTTTCCTGTCTGTCTTACTCAGAGGCATTTAGCTCAGACCTCCCAATGTTGTTGATTATTCATTCATTTACACAGATTTCTCGAGCATCTTACCATGTGCCGGGCTCTAAACAAGGGACTGATTACACAGGCATGAATGAGTTGGAGAGCTCACAGTTCAGTGAGAAAACAGACCAGTGAGTCAATCATTTGAATTTGGCATGAACCGTGAAGGAGAGAACTCTGTGTGAGTGGCTTGGGCTGCCTAGAAAAGAGAGAGTCAAGGACATTCTGAGAGAGGCTTATTCCTCCAACTAGGCTGATTATTGCTCACTTCCCAGGCACAGAAGCATCCTCCCCAGCCAGACAGAGGGGATATTTATTTGGTCGAATTCTTACTTGATGTTGGTTGGCTGGTCTTTGGATCCTCCTAGGCAGGGATCCCAGACCCCTTCCTCCCTTGGTGGGGGCTCCTCCCTCCAAATGTCTGGTAGATGGGAGAGGCTCCTAGGGATCCCCAGAGTCCAAGGCCTAAAAAGACCTTCTAAGGGGAAGAAGCCAAAGAAACAATTGTTCTAGGACTGGCTGCAGCCCTCAGATTATTATTCCATGTCTACAAGCCCTGGGGCTAAACTAAAGAGTTAGGATTTCTACCTGCTTAATTATTGGGGTCTGGGGTGGACAAAGAGGATCATCCATGGGAAATGATTGCTCCCAGAGCTTCCCCAGGCCCCTCACTCTGGCTCTGCCATTTGTGCCCATCAAAGGAACTACAGTCAATCTCATCTTCCTGGGTCTTGCCCCTCTCCAACTCTAAATCCAGTAACACACATTCCACAAAAAGGCTTTCCTGCAGAGTCTATGTGTCACATGCAAACTACCTACCATTGTGGCTGAGGGGGGCCAGAAAGCAGAAGAAACTCTTCCATTTTAAAGACTTCGAAAGAAAGGAATCCCATGAACTTCTTCAAACACTCATCTTCTATCTTATCCTGTCCTCCCTCTAGTCTAGTGTAAAGCCTTCTTGCTGCAACATTCTCCCTGTATGAGGTGATGGTGGAGTTTGATGTACTGCAGCCCCTACTCCATCCCTTGCAAGGTTTAAGAGATAAGAAGAACTGGGAGGTATGGCTTACAGAGAAGAATCCTTACAGAGAAGGAGCTGGGGCAAATTAATGCCTTTTCAGACTAGGCATGCCTTGCCAGCCAGCCTGCACTAAGTCCCTTCCTCCCAGCTATGAGCCATCCTCAAGCCTACTCTCAGACTTTTTTCATGAGGCATCTCAAAGCTGTTCCATCCTGGAAGCCTCCCCTTAATCAGCAGGTGCAGTAGCCTCACTCACCCTCTGCTATGGCACGGTAATACCTAATTTCCCCACCAATAACCTTCAGATGAAAGAGAAAACCCCTTTAAAGGATAAAACTCCTCAGGATACAGGGTTGGGAGGAAGCAACAAGCTGGTCCATCCTGTGTCTCTGAGCAAGACTATATCTAGAAACATCTTCTAAAAGACTTGCAAGAATGTTAGACTTTGGGTCAAGATGGCAGCGTAGGTAAACTTATCTTCTCTCATGAACACATCAAATTACAACTAAATTATAGAATAACCATCATTGATAACCACCTGAAGTCTAGCTGAACAGGAGTCCTATAACTAAGGATATAAATAAGAAGCCACCTCAAGACTAATAGGAGGGGTGGAGATGTGAAACAGGCTGGTCCTATACCCATGTGTGGCAGGTAAGAATTAGGAGGGATATCTCAGTAGCATAGGTCCCCACTGAGGAGCTATGGGGTCCCAGCCCTACACCGGGCTTCCCAGACTAGAGCACCAGAACCGCTATAACATCTGGCTATGAAAATCAGTGGGGATTCTGTCCAGGTTAAGACAGAGGACTGCTGTAGACCCAGGCATTCTCTGAAAAAGCTAGAGCACAAACTCAGTCACTCACAACACTCAGGCAAAAGGACAATGGCTTAAAAAATACCAGGAACATATAAGCAGGGACTGAATTATCTGGATTTGTGATGAGGACTGGAAGGGCAGCTCTCTCCAAAACTGAAGTGCTGGCAGGCGTCATTGTTCCTTTGTCAAGCCCTCCCCACACGCAGCTGGAGGGCACAGACAGACACTACATCTGAGTCTCCATTTACCTGGTAAACATCATTCTCCAAAACCTGATGATTTTTTGAGACCTTGCCACAACCAACTCACTCTCTACCCCAAACCTCTTTCAGTGGCTGGTCTACATAAGCAGCTGTGCTTGCTCACCCTGTGGACTTTCCTAAAATCTTTCAAAGGTCCACAAACCCCAGACAAGCAGAGACTGGCCTTGGTGTGCCCTGTACCTCATGCTAAGCTGCTCCAAACCCAGCGCTAGTGGCAACTAGCCTTGGCTCACAGCATAGCCCCTTCCAGGTACCTCTAAGCCCAGCACAGGCAGCTATAAACCACATATCACTTTGTACCTCCTATCAGGTGGCCCCAAACTAAACACAGGCAGCAGCTGATGTGGGCCTGCACCAGAGCCCCTCCCAAGAGGCTCCAGAACTGACCCACCTGGTAGCTAACTTCAGACCACAACAGAGCACCACCTAATTAGCTCCACAAATGACACACACAAAGGATAGACTCAGCAGGCGCCAGAGTCCCGCTAAACCAAACCCTGCTCTGTTGGGTCAGACCCCACACAACAGCTCCTCAGTTGTAGTTGTGGCCAGTCCTAATAGCCAGTCAGCCTGATAGTCAATCCCACCCACTGATATGTCAACAGCAATCAAAGATTAACTATAACAGGAGGGCACACATAACCTGGAAGGGCAATGGAAGGGAGAGGAGCAAACATTTGTAGCACATCTTTATGGACCATGATCACAGCTCTGGGCTATAGAGAAGGTAAGACACCATCCCCACACTCAAGGGCTTTTGGCCTACAGGGTCCTTCCAGATTTAAGCAACAGTTCTCTTACTCAGAGGACCTCCCACTGATTCTTCCAAGCCTTCTGACACCTGAAAAGATATTGAGTCTTAACTGTGACTCTCAAGTAAGCAGAAGCAATGTGGGGCTTCCCCAGGAGAAAGTGGTCAGATCTGGATCTGGTGAGATAAACTTGAGTCAGGACAGCTTCATAAGGGGGAGGTCCACAGAGCACACTGCCATTCCTATTTCCCTGGCTTGGCACTTTCCTGACACTTACCTAGGACTCTAGGGAAAATTCTCATTAGATCAGGCTGATTTCTCCTGTGGCTTCCCATCAACACCTATAGTGGAGTTGTCAGCCAGTTGTGATGGTTAGCTTTATGTGTCAACTTAGCCAAGCTACAATACCCAGTTATTTAATGAAACACTAAATCGGGTAGTATTGTGAAGGTTTTCTGTAGCATGTGCTTAACATACAGTCAGTTGACTTGAAGTAAAGGAGATTACTCTCTATAAAATGCTTGAGCCTCTTCAAATCAGTTGAAAGGCCTTAAGAGTAAAAATAGAGGTTTCCAGAAGAAGAAATTCTGCCTCAAAACTATATCATTAACTGTTCCCAACCTGTCACCTGCCCTCTGGATTTCAGACTTACCAGAGCCCACAACTGCATGAGCCAATCTTTGAAAGAAATATTTTTATGTAAATAGATATCCTGTTGGCTCTGTTTCCCTATAAAATCCTGACCAATTCCTGCTGCAGCCCAGTTCTGGCCTCCCTGGAGCTCTGACAGACTTTCTCAGTGACAGAGGAGCTTCCATAAGGGCCTATAGGGATTGGCTCTCTGTGGGTGCAATTGGGGTGAGAGTAGCAGGTAGGGGTATTTGGGTGGAGGAACTCTTTGACTTTCTTGGTGTGTGAATTTGGGCAAGTTACTTAATCTCTTAGAGCCAGTTTCTTTGCCTACAAAATGAGGCTAATCATAGCTCCCTGGCAGGAATATTGAGGGATTAAGGAGGTAAAGATGGTGAAAACCTCTAGACAGTACATGGCTCATAAGAACTGCTCAATAAGTTTTTGTTTAACGTATCACTTAGGAAAAATGAGCAGGGCTTTCCTCTGCTGGAGAAGAAATGGGGAAGGGCATGGTGAAGGGGAACTGACTGAGCCTCCTTCCCTTCCAGTGCCTGGGTGAGGCAGACCTTTACCTCTCTGCACCAGGCTCTCCATGCGTTTCCTAGATTCCTTCCAGCTCTGAAATTCTATGATTATAGGGTTACACCCTAAAATATAGAAGGCAGTGAAAGCAATTAGACTTGTGAAACAGAACCTGAGAGGAAAGAGTTAAAGACTCTAGGATTATTTGGCCAGAGAAGAGGTGGTTTAATAACACCCTTAATTTAAGGAGGGTTATTTGGATACAGGCACTGGCCAGCTTCTCCTCACCTCTCTAGAAGGCAAAACAAGAGGGAACAGGCTAACAGCATAGCTAGAGGGATTGCAGTTAGATAGTAGGTGTCTCCCTTCTCTGAGATAACACCTACTCCTTTAGAGGACTTGTGGGGGGGGGTGTGAATTGCAGACCTGCCTTGTAATAGGAAGTGGATTAGGCAAGCTCTGGTTTCCTCTTTGCTTATTTGAATTCCAGAAATCAATTTTCCTAGAATTGTGAAAAATAGGAGGAAAGGGGGGGGGTGGGAAACCTTGAAGGCAAACTGAACAGATGTGGTGGGCTGGTCCAGCAGCACTCCACCACTTTGCCCTGAGCTGTCGTGAAGTGTCAGCCCAGCAGTGCAGAGGTCATGAAGGATCAATCAGCTTGAGCCCCACAGATTAGGTGAGATGGGGTGGGGTGTGTCATGGAGAAAAGGCTGTGCTTAGGGCTTGCTCATAAGGCCTCAGAAAGCACATCCTTCCCTATCCCTTCCACATAGATTGAACGTGAACCTGCCCAGGTTCAGGCAGTGTTAACATTTCAGGAAGATATTAAGGAAAATAAGATATACTTCTTATCCTGAGGCTGCAGTATGTAGTACTTTCTCCCAAGAAATCTGCAGACTGAGCCATTCCCTTTCAGACCCTTGAACTTCTTACCCATCTTTGTCATCATTGTCAGCATCAGAATAACAATAGCAGCTATTTTTTTTTTGAGGGTATACTCTCTGTCAGGCACATTACATAGATTACCTATAATTGCACAACTCTCCCTGGTACATGGTGCAGATGAGAAAACAGGAAATGGAGACCTGGAGAAGTGAAGTAGTGTGCCTAAGATCACACAGCAGCAGAGCTGGGACTCAGCCCTGTGCCATCCATCCATGCCATCTGAACCTCACTACTAACAGATGAGATAGCATAATCTGCATCTTACTGATAAAGAAATTAAGACTGAGAAGTTGAGCAACTTGCCCTCGGTTCAACTGTTAATCAATGAAGCCAGATATCCCAATTCCCAAACCTCAACATTTCCCCTACTAAATGAGGGCGATAGATGGCACCCCCACACCAACACACCCATCAGCAGTTCTCTCATTCCCATGGAAGGAGGAAGCTAATCCCTGTGAAACCCCCAGTTGTTGACAGGCAAGGGTCACTCACCAACTCATCAAAGGATTAGACAAAATTGTATCAATAAATAGCATTATTATCTATTAAGTATTTACCAGGCATTATGCTAAGCCCTTCACATGGGTTTTCTCAGTCAATTCTCTCATATTGTAATAAAACAGATACTTCTATTCTTCCTGTGTTACAGAGGAGGAACCCAAGACACAGAGGTTAAGTAATTTGCCCAATGTCACAAGGTTAATAAGTAGCAGAACTGCGTTATGACCTCCACATACTCTGACTCAAGAACTCTCCTTCTAATTCCTTAAACTATACTGTTAGGTTTGTTTTTTCCCCTCTGAGCCAAGCATACTGACTGATTTTATAATCTAATAGCTACTTTTGTGATGTCTCTAAAAAATATTTCTATGTCTTCCATGATTTTCCAGTCTCTACTGAGAAGTTTACCCACAGCCTGTCTCACCACCCCATGACCCCATGATGCTCTGTCCCTACCCAGGCTTAGATATGGAGAAGGCTGTGAGGTCAGAGTGTTCAAGGCCTGGCTCCCTCAGTTATATGGCCTTACCTGTGGGCACAGTTGAGCCCAGAACTTGAACCAGAACCAGATGCAGGGCCACATCCAGAACTAGACCCAGAACCAAATTCAGACCCAGAGCCAGAGAACTCCCTAAAGGCAAAGGGGCCAGAGGAGCCTGCCTGACTCCACAGAGGCAGAAGACATGAGTCACATGGAAGATGAGGCCACCTCTGCCTGAGTCATTGCCCAGCCTGAGGGCCCTAGGAAGGGAAGAATGGTGAGGGCAGGAAAGGGACAAAGTAAGCGGGAACTCAGGCACCAGCTCAGCACCATCTTGCCCAAGCCCTGTGCTACTCCAGGAGAGACCAGCCCCACCCACCTTGGAGTCCTCCTGATCCAGGCAGAAGCATCACTGCCCTTGGGGAGGGGTGCACAGGGAGGCTGGGCAGGGAGGATGGGTAGCTCCTAATAGGGGAGCAGGGCTCATCTCCAGGCCAGACCCACACCTCACACCCAAGTCTAACCAGACTGAACTTTGTATAGTTCCCAGAAGGCCCTGCTAGTGAGCGCTCACGCTGGAGCTGTTGTACATGCTCTTCTTTTGCCACCCCACCCACTTTGGGTCTTAGCTTAGTTGGCATTTCTGCCAATAATTGCTTCTTGACCCTTGCACCCCAATCCAGGCTTCTTTCTGTGCCCTCCAGCTCTTCCTAGTTCCCCATTGGCTGCCCTGGTCACACTGCATTATAACCATCTGTTACTCCACATCCACCACTAGGCTTTAAGTCTGGGTCATCTCTCTATGGCCACAGAGTCTCATGTAGTTCCCAGCACATAGTGGGTGCTTAATAAATATCTGTTGAGTTAATGGATGGTTAAAACAGAACAAAGGAGAGAGCAGACTGTAGGCATCTTGTGGGTCCTACCCCAAAGCCCAAAGTTTTCAGAGCAGTGCCAGGTGCTCAGCTGGTTCTTGAAAAGATCAGATCAGGGTTCAAGGGCTGAGATGCTGACAGTAATCGTGAGGCCCAGATGGAAGGTAGGTGGAGCAGGGCGGCTCCAAAATGGAGGAGGGTCAGGATGTAGGGCTGGGAACTTGGCTCAAATTTCCCTCCAATCGGATAGTTTTCAGGGAGCCCAAGTGAGGAGACATGTCAGAGCAAGAGCAGCCTGTCTATCCTGTTAGAGTGCTGGCACTCAGACAGCAATACAGCAGGAGCAGGCTTCCTTCTGAGGGGAGGGGATCAGAAGGTGACAGAGCTGGGGGAGCAAGATAGAAGGGGAAAAACAAGAAGTGGTGCTTTCCATGGTCTCCCCAAAGAGGGTGCTTGCTGTGTAGCCACAGCTTCAAGACAATGCCCTCACTCAAACTGCTGCCACCAGAGCCTTCCTGCAGCAAATCAAGATCCATTCGTGGACAAAGGGCAATGGGGCAGGGCAGGGAAGGGAAACAAAAAGAGAGCTACAGAAAGGATGAAGGAGGACAAGAATGCAGCGGAGAATAAGAACCCAAGTGAGTAAATGAGAGGGATAGTAAAGCCAATAAGATGGAGAAAGCTCACATTGTACTGTACCTCCCAAACTACAAAACCCTTTCTCTAACATTGTCTCGTATGAATGCACAACTCCATGAGGTATAATTATTCTTTTTTCCCTTTTATTTGATTTCACTTTTTATTATGGAAAACTTCAAAAATTACACAAAGTAAATGAAATAGTATAATTTAAATCCCTATGTACTCATTCCCATACTTCAGCAATTATCACACAGTGCTATTCTATTTCACTATATTTTCACCCACTCAATTTTTATTATTTTTTGACATTACTATTTCTTAGAAAAATTTATATACATTAAAATGTGCAAATATTAGCTGTATAATGTTGGTAAATTTTCATATCCAAGAAATTCACATCCCTAACATAACATGGTATGTTACTATCTCACCAGAAAATTCTTTCTTGTTCCTTCCTAGTCAATCCTTCCCTCTTCTTCCCCCACCCAAACAAATTGAATTTCTAACTATAGATTAGTTTTTTCTAATCTAGAACTTCACATATATGGAATCTTAGAATATGTACTCTTAGTGCCTTGCTTTTATCTCTCGGCACATTGTTTTGGAGATTTATTTATCTTGATTCATATATCAGGAGTTTCTTTTAAAATTGCTGACTAGTTCCAGGGTATGAATATATCAGAATCTATCCAGCAAGTCTCCTGTTGATGAGCATTTGAGCTATTTCCAGTATGTGACTATTGTGAACAAAGCTTCGATGAACATTCATTTTTGTGGGCTTATGTTGTCATTTCTCTCAGATAAATACCTAGGAGGATTACCAAGTCAAAGACTAAGTATATGTTTAACTTTAGAAGAAACTGTCAAACCTTTTTCCAGAGTATTATAGTGTTTAGCATTCCGACCAGCAATGTGTGTGCATTCCAGTTACTCTAAAGTCATGTCAACATTTGGTTGTTGTCAGGCTTTTAAAATTTAGCTATTAATGATTGTTGTGTATTAGTTATAATTTGCATTACTCTAATGACTAATGATAAGCAGTGTTTCTTGTGCTTATTGGCATTCACACATTTTCTTTCATGAAGTATCTGTTCAAGTCTTTTGCCCATATTTAATGGAGTTGCTTATCTTTTTATCATTGAGTCACAGGAGTTCTTTGTATATCTGGTAACAAGTTCTTTGTCAGATACATGTTTTCTGAATATTTTTTCCAAATCTGTGATCTATTAATTTTCTTAATGGTTTTATTAGAGCATAATTTACATAAGATCAACAATTTTAAGTGTACGATTTGATGTTTTTGACAAATGTATACAGTCATGTAACCTCCATGATGTATGATGTAGAATGTTTCCATCCCTTGGACTCCTTTGAGTGAATCCCACACTCCTATCCCTTGGAAGTCACTTATCTGCTTTCTAGCACCATAAGTTTGCCTTTTCTAGAATTTCATATAAATAGAATCTTACAGTATGAAATCTTTTATGTCTGGCTTCTTTCACTTAGCAAATGTCAACCGATGGTCATTGGCACCAATTCAGCCAAGAGATCCCCAATTTGGGGTGCAATGAAAAAAGAAGCTTTATTCAGAGCAAACAGCTGAATTGTGATATAGCACAGCTGTGAGGAGGCCCTGAGGTGAGGCGGCCCTCAGGCGAGGCCCCTCTTCGGCTAGACAGTTCTACTCTGGTCTGGTCTGGCTGTTTTGCTCTGCCCTGGCCTGCTCCACTCAGCCGGCAGTGCTCTACGCTGGCAAGATGTGTTCAGTGGCTCTTGCCAGGGAAATGCAGTCCCCAGTCTTAGGTGGAAAGGGAACGTGCACTACCCAAGCCACAGGTGAGCTGACTTATACAGAGTGGTTCCCCACCCCTGGTCCCTGATTGGTCCATTCTCATGCAAGTGAGAACTCCAAATCCTAGCAGTTCAATTGATCCAAAAAGCACTGTTCTGATTGGAACTGCTGTGATTGGTTGGTAAGTGAAGATTGTAATAGAGCTATAGCTGCACAGCTCTGATTGGATGGGGAAAGTCTCAGTCCTATTGGTTGAAATAGGATGTCAGGAACTCCTTTATAAGGGTTGGTTCAGCTAGCAGGAACACAATGCAAGGAGGCAGTTCAGTACAGGTGGCAGGCAACTTAGTGCAGGCTTCTCCTTACAGCACAGTTTGCATGAGAGGCCCCTGTTTAAAAATAGCAGCTAAGCTCTGTTTTTAAATTTGAGTCCAGTTAGACACCAGGAGCTCTCATTGGTAGATATTTCTTTCTCGGTGTCAAAAATGTTTTTGAGATTCATCCATGTAGTTGCCTGTATAAATAGCTACTTTTTATGTTGAATAGTACTTCATTGTATGACTACTCCGCCGCAATTTATTTATCCATTTACCACTCAATGGACCTTTGAGTATTTCTGTTTGCAGCTAATATAGATAAAGCTGCTGTGAATATTTGCATAAATGTCTTACTGTGTTGATTATTTTCTCTTGGGCAAACACCTAGGAGTGGGTTTGTCAGGTTATGTAATAAAAATATGTTTAACTTTATAAATAATTACAAATTGTTTTCCAAAATGGCTTTGCCATTTTGCATTCCCACCAACTCATACCACTTCCAGTTGCTCCTCATCTTGCCAACACATGGTATAATCAGTCTTTTTAAATCTTAGACATTCTAGTCTTTGTTTAATGGTATCTCAGTGTGATTTTAATTTCTGTTTACCTAGTAACTAATGACGTTGAGCTTCTTTTTGTGTGTTTATTTTCCATTTGTTTCCATTTGTTTACATTTATTGGCAAAATGTCTCCACATTTTTTGCCCAGTTTTTAATCAGGTTGTTTTCTTACTGAGTGGGAAACGTTTTATTTTTTTAATATTCCAAGTCCTTTATTTAATATATGTTTTGCAAATATTTTATACCCTGTTCCGCTTGCCTTTTCATTTTTTAACTATGTCATTTAAAAAGCAAAGGTTTTCATTTTTATGAAGACTAATATATTGATTTTTTTCCTATAGGGGTTGTTCTTTTTGTGTCCCATTTAAAAAAATCTTGACTAACCCAACATTACAAAGATTTTAGGTCTTTGACCCACCATTTCAAGGTAATTATTGCTTATGGTATGAGACAAGGGTCATTTAAAAAAATAATTTAGGCATTCAACTTTTTCAGTACTATTTATTGAAAATTTCCCATTGAATTACCTTGGCACCTTTGTGAAAAATCAATCATGTATGTGTTAGTCTATTTCTAGGCTCTCTTTTCTGTTCCACTGATCTAAATGTCTATTTTATACTATAATATACTCTTAATTACTGTATTTTATTTTTAATTCTCAAAATCAGGCAGTAAGTAATTCCCCCAAACTCATTCCTTATTTTTCATAGTTTTTCTGTTTTGTTTTGTTTTTCAGTTATTATAGTCACTTGCATTTCCATATGAATTGTAGAATCAGCTTGTCGATTTTTAAAAAATCTTCTGTAAATTTGACTGGGAGTATGCAAAATCTACAGATCAATTTGAGGAGAATTGACATCTTAACAATATCAAGACTTCTGGTCTATGGCATATCTCTCTATTTGTTTAGATCTTTTAAAATTTCTCCCAGCAGTATTTTGTAGTTTTCAGTGTATTGTATAAATTTTGCTAATTTATCCCTAAGTAGTTCATGTTTTTATGCTATTGTAAATGTTACCTCTAATTTAAATTTCCAGCTATTAGTTTCTAGTATGTAGAAATCCAGTTAACTTTGTATATTGAACTTGTATCTTAAAACTTTGCTAAACTAACTTAATAGTACTAGCACCCTAGCTCTTTTGCAGACGCTTAAGATTTTCCAGATAGACAATTATGTTGACTATAAATAAAGGTAATTTCAAATCTTCCCTTAAAAACATTTCTTTTTCTTGAATTATTGCATTGGCTAGGGACTCCAGTACAATGTTGAATATCAATATTTACAACATGGGGGTGAGGAGTGAGGGGAATTGTTGAAGGTGGTCAAATGATATAAACTTCCAGTTATAGTATTAATATATTCTGTGGATATAGTGTACAGCATGGTGACTATAGTTAACAATATTGCATTCTATATTTGAAAGTTGCTAAGAGAGTAGATATTAAAAAATGCTCATCATGAGAAAAAATATAACTATGTGAGGTAATGGGTGTTAACTAAATTTATTGTGGTAATCATTTCACAATATATACATTTATCAAATCATTATGTTGTACACCTTAAACTAATACAATGTTATATGTCAATTATATCTCAATAAGTGGGGGAAAATTAGTTATAACAGACTTCCTTCCCTTGTTACTGATCTGAGAGGGAAAACATTCAGCCTTTCACCACTAAGTGTTGTTAGTTGTAGGGTTTTTTGTAGACTTTTTTTTTTTAGGTTGTGTAAGTTTCCATCTATTCTTAGTTTTCTAAGGTTTTTATCATGAATTTCTGTTGAATTTTGACAAAAACTCCTCTGCATCAATTGACATGATTATATGTCTTTTAAGACTGTTTAAATGATGTGTTGGTTTCCTACTTAGCTTTCTATTGCTGCCATAATGAACTTAGTGGCTTGAAAACAACAAAAAATTATTGTCTTACCATTCTAGAAGTCTGAAGTTCAAAATGGTTCTCATTGGGCTAAAGTCAAGATGTCAGCAGGTCTGCATTCCTTCTGGAGGTTCTAGGAGGAAATCCATTTCCTTGCCTTTTCTAGCTTCTAGAGGCTGCCCACATTTCTTGGTTCACGGCCCCTTTTCATCTTCAAAGTTTGCAAGTGCATCACTCTGATCTGTGCTTCCGTCATCACACCTCCTTCTCTGATTCTAACTCTTTTGTTTTTCCCTTTCATGTGCAAGGATCTGTGTGAATACACTGGGTACAGCCACATAATTCAGAATAATCTTCCCATCTCTAAATCCTTAACTTAATCATATCTGCAACCTCTCTTTTGCTATGTAAAGCAGCATATTCATGTGTTCTGGAATTGAGACATGAATATTCTGCCTACCATGTATGGTTAAGTATAGATTGACTTCTGAATATTAAACAACCTTGAATTCCTTTTGGTCATGATTTTACATATTGCTGAATTTTATTTTCTAAAATTTTGTTAAGTATTTCTGTATCTACATTCTTGAGGAATAGTAGTTTATAGTTTTGGTTTTTTATTCTTTGCCTTAGAATGCCTTTGATTTCAGTATTCAGGTAACACTGGCCTGAAGTTTGTAAATGTTCCCTCCTCTTCTATTTTCTGCAACAGTTTTTATAGATTTGGTATTATTTTTCCTTAAATGTTTAGTAGAAACATTGGTGTACCTGAACTGGTTTGTAATGTCTCATGAGAGCCTATTGTTAAATTTTCAGGACTTTGTAAACCAGTTTTTAAATATAGCCATTATTGAAATTAAATGAATTATATTAAAAGTAAAAGGAATACATACTGAATGACTGACTACTCATCACTTCTTAAATATTTTTGCTATATTTTATTAATAGCAATGCTCTTGAGGATAGTTATGATGATTTTATCTATATGGTATTCTACTCACATGCCTTCCCAGCTCCATGATCAGTGAAATAACTTTGGTAACCTGAAATTGGCCACTGTGGGACTAGTTACACCATGGGAATATTTACACCATGGAAACTGACAAATGCTTAAAACCAGACGATTTTTTTTTTTCTAGAAAGTCAAACGTAAAACATTTATCAGCACATCAATGGATAGAATTCACTAGTGAAGCCATCTAGTCCTGGAAATTTCTTTATAGAATGTTTTTTTTTTTTTTTGGTAGCTACGAATTTAATTTTTAAATAGATATAAGCATATTCAAAGTATTTATTTCTTATATGTGAGCTTTGTAATTTGTGTTTCAAGAAATATGTTCATTTTATCTAAGCTGCTGAGTTTAGTGGCATATAGTTAGTTCATAATATTCCTTAAGGTTTTTTTGAATGTCGGTAGAATCTGTAGTGACATTCCATCTTTCATTCCTAATTTGGTCATTTGCATCTTCTTTCTTTTTTCCTGATCAGTCAGGTTAGAGTTTTATCAATTGTACTGATCATTCTGTGGTGTAAGGCCTAATAAATTAACTTCCAAAATTATGTGCTGCCTTGACATCTAGTGATATCAGGTGGGCTTCAACAGGCCTATCTCAATTTCTCATCTCCACTCTGCTTCTATAGACAAGGTCCCTTAGCCAAACAGCTCACCTTATCAGAAAGACCAGGCGCAGTTCTTACTTATCCCTGAAGAGTGGGTTTCAAGTTCCCTTATAGCTAGTGGAATTATTTTAAAAATGCAAATCACATCTCAGGAACTATGGGGCACCTCTTCCACTTGGTATTACAAATTCTACCTCTTGACTGCCCCTGGTTATTCACTCTGTTCCCAAATGCAACCTCTATATGGTGCTACATGGCATACAGTGTCCATCTCTCCCTGGCTGTGAGTATATGTGATTAATAAACTTCTGTCAATTGCATCTCTCTGGTGTCAGGTGTTGCATGATCCACCAGCCTCCTAACACTTGGGAGAAAAATCTCTCCCTCATCAATTGGGTGAATAGAAAGCAATCAAAATACTTTCCAAAAAACATGTTTTGGGTTTCTCTAATTTTTCTCTCTTTTTAAAAAATTCAATTGATATCTGCTCTCATCTTCCCTTGAGTTTAATTGGATTTAATTTTCTCTTCTTTTTCTAACTTTTTTTTTGGAGGGGGTGTAAGTTCCAATTATTGAGAACATATTTTTTTCTAGCATAAGGATTTAATGTTATGTATTTATATCTAAGTACAGCTTTAGCTACATTCCACAGCTAAATTTGTTTAAATGTGTTTTTAAATTTATTTCAAGACATTTGCTAATTATTCTTTCAATTCAGTTTATGTAGAAATTCGTTGCTTAATTTCCAAATATTGAGGGGATTTTTCTAGAAATATTTTGGTTATTGATCTTTATTTTTATTTCATTTTGGTCAGAGAACATGCTTTGTATGATTCAAACTTCTTAACTGTATTGAGATTTGTTTTATGGCCCAGAATATGATCTATCTTGGTTAATCTTCCTTGTATTCTTCTGTTGAGTGGAGTGCTCTATAAATGTTAATTATGTTGTTGATTGATGTTGCTCAAGTTCACTGATATTCTGTCTAATTGCTCTATCGGTTATTGAGAGATGAGTGTTGAAACCAACTGTAATTGTGAATTTGTCTATTTCTATCTTTAGGTTTATCAGTTTTTCTTTTATATATTTAAAGTTCTGTTTTTAACTGCATAAATGGTTAGAACTGTTATTATGTCTAATTATTTTACCCTTATTTCATTTTGAAATATAGTATTTTTATCCCTTGCAATATTCCTTGCTATAAAGTCTACTTTGACCAATAATAATATAGCCTCCCCAGATTTCTTTTGATTGGTGTTTGCATGGCATATATTTTCCCATCCTTTTAATCTGTGCATTTCCATTTAGTGCATGTCCTATAAATAGCAAGTTGAGTTTTGCATTTTACCCAATCTTAAAACCTCTGCTACTCAATTGGTATGTTCAGACCATTTAGATTTAATGTAATTATTACTATGACTAGATATAAATCTTCCATCTTGCTATTTGCTTTTTATTAGTCTTATTTGTTCTAGATTCTTTTTGTTCTCTTTTTCTACCTTCTTTGAGATTAATTGAGAATTTCTGATGATGCCTCTCAAAAAAAATTAGTTGCGCATTAGCTATTTCTCTTTATTTTTAGTGGTTGCTATAGACTTTACAATATACATCTTCAAATAATATTTACCACGAATAGTTTATAACAGGAGTCAGTAAACATTTTTTATATAAAGAGTCAAAGAGTAAACATTTTAAGCATTGTGGGCTATACAGTCTCCGTCATAACTACTCAACTCTGCTGTTGTAGCAAAAGCTGCCGCAGCCTAAATGCAAACAAATGAGCATGACTGTTCAAATAACACTTTATTATGAACACTGAAATTTGAATTTCATATAATTTTCAGGTCACAAAATATTGTTCACCTTATGATGTTTTTCTTAACCATTTAAAAATGTAAAAACCATTATTAACTCATGGGCCATGGAATAACAGAAGCGGCGAATGGCTGGATTTATCTTCTGGGCCATGGCTTGTCAACCTCAAATGTAAAAACTTTGTAACAAAACAGTAAGTCCTCACTTAGTGTCATTGATAGGTTCTGCAACTTTAAGTGGAAAGACTTATGATAAAAACCAATTGTACCTTAGGCTAATTGATATAAATAAGAGTAAATCACTACAGCAACTCATCAATGTTTATAAAACTGTGTTGAACAAAACAATGTTATTCAAGGACCAGCTATATACATTTATTTTCTATCCCTCATCCTGTGACACTCTTGTCACATATTTTACTTTTACATACACTATAAACTGAGAATACATTAATATTATTATTATTTCAAATATTCAATTAACTTTTAAAGAGATTTTTAAATGAGGAAAAATGTATGGACATACATATCTATAATTTTCAGTGTCTTCATTCCTTTATGTAGATTTGAATTTCTATCTGGTATTATTTTCTTTCTTTCTGAGAGCTTCCTTTAAATTTTATTTTTATTGCAGTTCTACTGACAATGAATTATTTCAGCTTCTGAAAGACCTTTACTTCATCTTTATTTTTAAAAGACATTTCATTTGTTATAGAATTCTAGGATGCAAGGGGTTTTTGTTGTTGTCGTTGTCGTCGTTGTTGTTGTTGTGTATAGTTTAAATATCTCACTTCCTTGTCTCCTGGCTTGCATATTTTTTGATGAAAAGTCTGCTGAAATTCTTATCTTTGTTCTTTTTATGTAATATGTCTTTTTCTTTTGTCTGCTCTTGAGATTTTCTCTTTGTCACAGGTTTTCAGAAATTTGATTATTATAATGTACCTTGATGTAGTTTTTAAATTTTTGTTCTACTTGGGCTCATTGGGTTTTGGATAAAGAGTGAGTTTATACTTTTTAGCAAATTTGGGAACATTTTAGCCATGAATTTTTAAAAGCAGTTTTCTGCTCCTTCCATTCTCTCCTTATGAGACTCCAGTTACATGTGTATTTGACTGCTTGACACTGTTCCACAGATCATTGAAGACCTGTTCATTTTTTCTCCAGTATTTTTCTACCTGTGCTTCATTTTGGATAATTTACATTGCTGGATTTTCAAGTTCATTGATCCTTTATCTGCAGTGTGTAATTTGCTATTAATCCTATCCAATGTATTTTTTTTTTATTTTGGATATTGTGTCTTCATTTCTAGAAGTTCTTTTTGGATGTTTTTATATTATCCACTGTTGTCACATTAAATCATGTTTTCCTCTACCTTCTTGAACCTATAAAACATCTATAATAGCTTTTTAAACATTCCAGTTTGCTAATTTTATTTTATCTGTTTTTCTATTGGTTGATTTGTCCCCTGACTATGGATCATAATTTTCTAATTCATTTTCTGTTTGTAAATTTTTATTAAATAATGGACATTGTAAATTTTATATATTGGGTGCTGTGTTTCTCATATTCCTTCAAGTAGTACTGGACCTTATTCTGGTGCACAGTTAAGTGACTTGTAAATAGTTGGATGGAGCCTTTCAAAACTTGCGTTTAAGTTTCTTTAAAGTGGGCCCACAGCAGCCTTTAGACTAGAATTAGTTTAGCTTCACTCCTAAGGTAACACCCTTCTGAGCATTCTACTCATGTTTCATGTATTGTAAGTCCTTTCAACTCTGGCTGGTGGGAACACAAGTTCCAAGTTCTGTGTGGGCTCCAGAAATTGTTCTGCCTACTCCTTTCTGACAATCCTTTCTCTCGCTTTTCCTCTCACAGTGCCCAATCAAAGATTTAAGGGACATCTTTGCATATCTCCAGAGCTCTCTCTCTCTCTTTCTTCATAGCTTCCTTCTCTTTGGTAGCCTGTCTACAAGTGTAGCACCTTGGCTTCCCCAATTTCAGTCACTTTCTCCTTAATTCAGTGAGACCACCAGGCTCTATTTGGGTCCTCTTCCACTTGTTCTGTGACCTGGAAACTGCCTCTAGGCAATAAGCTGAATGATTTGTAGGGCTCACCTCATTGGTTTCCTTTTCTCAAGTATCACAGCCCTGTCCTGACTGTCTAATATTTGAAAAGTATTTATATATATAAATATATATATTCCAGTTTTATATATATATAAATATATTAATATATTATATATAAATATATAAAAATATTTATTATTCACAACTAGAAAACTGGAATATATATATATTCCAGTTTTCTAGTTGTCTAAGGTGCTAAGGTGACAGGGCAGATATGGTCCCTGTTACTCTATCATGTTGAAAGCAGAAGTCTTTACTCATGAACAAAGATTTTTAAAAATTTTAGTGAAGAGCCTAATTTATTATTTTCTTCTTTTATAGTTATTGACTTTTGGTTTCTATCAAGACCTCTTTGCCTATCTGTGGGTCTTAAAAATATTCTCTCCTATGTATGCATATATATATAGTTTTAGCTATAATACTTATGTCTATAATCCAACTCAAATTTTTTAATGTATGGTATAAAATTCAGGAGTCAAGCTCATTTTTTTTTTCTGGGTAAAGATGTCCTATTGCTTCAGCACCATTTGTTGAAAATTTTTCTTCTCTTCTTTGACACCTACATCCCAAATCAATTAACTATGTGAGTGCAAGTGTATTTCTAGAATCTCTATTGTGTTTTATTGGTCAATTTGCCTATCTTTATGTCAATGCAACACTGTCTTTATTGCTACAGCTTTATAGAAAGTTTTAAAGTAATCTGGTGTAAATTCTTTAGCTTTGTTTTTCTTTTTCAGGATTATCTTGGTCCTTTGAACTTCCATATAACTTTTAGAATAAACCTGTAAAATTCTATCAGCAAAGTCTTCTAGGATTATAACTGGAATTACATTAAATCTACAGATTAATTTGGCAAAAATTACAACTTATTGAGGTTGAATTTTCCAATACATAGATGTTGTACATTTCTCCATTTATTTAGGTCTTTTAAAATTTTACTCAGTAATGTTTTATAATTTTCAGTGCATAGTTCTTGCATCTTTCGTTAAAGACTTTCCTAAGAATTTTGTTCTTATAATACTATTGTAAGTGGAATTTTTCATTTTCCAATTTTTTTTGCTTATATATAGAAACACAATTTATGTGCGTATATTGACCTTGTATTCTGCAACCTTGCTAAATTCACTTATTAGGTCTAGTAAGGTTTTTATTCATATAAACTATGGTATCATCTGTTAAAACATATTGTTTTGCTTTCTCTTTTCCATCATTAATGTCTTATTTATTTTTCTTGTCTTGTTGCAGCGACTGTGATATCCCATACAATGTTGAATAGAAGTAGTAAAAATAGACATCCTGACGTTATGGGGAGAGTGTTTAGTCTTTCACTAATAAGGATGATTTTAGCTCTAGGTTTCATATAATGCTCTTTATCAGATTCTCTTGTTTTCCTTGTTTTCTGAGAGTTTTTATCATAAATGGGTGAAATTTTGTCAAATGCTTTTTGTGCATTTATTGAGCTACACATATATTCTCTATTATTCTATAAATAAGATGGATTATAATAATTGATTTACAAATATAAAATGAATAAACCTCATTAGTCAGATATATGTTCCTTTTTATACATTTTTGAATTCAATTTGTGAATATTTGGTTAAAAGTTTTTGTATATATGTTTATGAGAGATATTGGTCTATAATTTTCTCTTGTCTGTAGGATTTGGACTCAGAGTTATGTTGGATCCATGAAAAAACTGAGAATTATTCCTTCTTATTACATTTCCTGATGTAGTATTGGTATAATTTCTTCCTTAAATGTTTGGTGAGCTCACCAGTGAAACCACCTGGGCTTGGAATTTCATTTGTAGAGGTTTTATATAACAAATTTAATGTACTGAATAAGTATGGGAATATATTTATTTTCTATTTCATTTTATGTTTGTTTTGTTGTGTTTCCATGTATGCAAAGATTCTAGGTGGTCATATTTATGAGCACAAAGTTGTTCTTATCTTTCAGTGCTCCTAGGCCTGCCCAAGCTTACTTGGCTTTGTTGGCTGCTCCCACCATCCACAAAGGCCTATGTCATGCTCAACTTTATGAGCTTAATATCTAGTCTACTCTCAGATTCTCTGCAGCCTGCACATAGGGAGTCTGAGTTTGGTGCATAGTGAGCATCTGAGCGGTTGTGGTGGGGAGAGGGTGGCGGACACCTGAGCAAGGAGGCAGAGGACTGTTCTGAAATCCACTGTCTGGCAGGTCACTAGAAAAATGAGGGTCATTCCTGGTCCAACTAGTATTTCCTGGTGGCATGCTTTGTTCTGGGCTCTGTGCTCAGGCCCATTCAATAAATATCTTGAGTTCTGTCTCTGTGTCTCTTTTCCTGCCCCTGGGTCCCCTTTATTCTTTGTAGGCAGGTACTAAGTTGTATTAATTCATTTTCCATCCTAACACCATCTCCTGGTGCAAAGCAGGATTGCAAAGGCTTGCTAAATGAGCTAATGTGCTTATTTAATACTCTCAGGTACTCTCTGTGGTGGGCATTTATTATTTTCATTTTCCTGAGAGGAATCTGGGCCCCAGGAAGGTTACCTGCCCAGTATTGTAGCTAGAAGCGAGCAGATGCAGGGAACTGGGTGAATGAATGAGCTGCTCACAGGAGATTCTAGGAAATTTATGGGCTTTAACCAGCCAACTCCAGGGCAGACAGCCCTCCCCAGACAACCCATCCACATTCACCCACAGAGTCCCTGCGCACTCTAATACAGTCTGTACCTGGCACCAGAGAAGCAGTAATGGCAGCTGTTGAAACAGTGTCTGCTGTTCTGAGATCCTGGAAAGATTCAGAGACTGTATCTTCTGTCGAAGAACCTAGGGTTTAAGACAGAGCTTCTCGGCCTTTTTCATATCATGACACACAAGAAAATGACAATGGGACATAGCACATTGAAGTAAAGTTAGGAGCTGCTTTTAGCCAGAGATTATAGCTGGGTGAAGGGATAACAGATGCCTCAGGAATCCCTGGGCCATCTGGAAGATCTGGTTGGGGAGATCTCTATCTTAACATACCTATAACCCATTCTTGGCACATCAGTGTCAAGCCATGCCCAGAGGTGGGAGCTCTATTCCTGGGGATATGAGACTGTACACTCTCCAAACTCTCTGACCAAGAGTGTTCAGCCTTTTACAGGGAGCCCCAACGATGCAGCCTGTTTTCCTGCTTCACAGCCTGACCCCTTCTTTCTAAGCCACCATTGCCTACCAGGATCTAGGGCCCTTTTCTGGCCCCAACTCTCTATTAACCTCACTTTCTGTCTAGCCCAATTGTCCTGCAGATGTTATGGAGGTGTGATGGTGACAAGTAAGGGCCATGCAGTTAAATTCTGGCTCCACCATCTTCCAACTTTGTGACCTTGAGTGAGTTCCTTAATTCTCTGTTTAACTTTCCTCATCTGTAAAATGGAAGAAATGATGAAGGTACCTCATAGGATTGTTTTGAGGAATGGTGGGTAAACTGCTGCTGGCACAAGAAAGATGCATAATGAATCTTAGCTCTTGTCATTGTGATCCACCTTCTACCTCTGACCCACACAGCTCAGCAACCTGATCCTACCCAACATAAGACCTCTAACTCACCTCTTACTTTCAGCTCCCAGCCTGAATTGGTGCCCTCAGCAAGGCTGTGGTGCAGGGCACTGGGGTAGAGCAAACAAGATCCTGGGTAAGGCCACTGGCTACACAGTTGGCACCAAGGATGGCTTGGATTTGGCCTAGATGTTTAAGAGCTGAGGACTAAGCAATGCCTATGTTATCTGCTGTGTCCACAATGTCCACCAGGACAGCAATGTCAGGTCATTGGCCAATGGAACCAGCCTCTGAGGTGGTTATCTGAGAACCCTAGCAAATAGTCTATCCCCTTTCTTTACCTGTTATCACTGAACTTGGCTTATGCAGAGTGATTTCTGTGCCACCATGGAACCATCTTCTACCCAGTAAGTCTCTTCTGGTATCCAGCTATAACTCCTCCTGCTGTCATTAGCTCATTCACCATGCTCTGGCTTGAGAGTGGATATGGATAAAGACTGGATCCTCACTTTCCTCCCTGCCCTTAGCCCATGTAAGGTTGTCGTAAAGCTGAGAGAGGAAGTGTTCTTGAACAACAGAGTAAATATGAGAGTAGAGGGCAGTTCAGGAACTCAAGGGCTAGTTGGCCCTTCCTCCAGGGTCAGGGTAGACATCCTGGCATACCATGGCCACATCCTGGAATTCTCCATCCATAACAGACATTCATGAAGATGCCTACACTCAGACTGGCCCTGCCAATGTCAGACTGTGAAGGGTCCCAGCAGTGGAGAGACAGAAACAGCTGTGGCCTGCATACTAGAACACTGACCTGGGGGCCTGATGATTCTCCCAAGAAATCACACTTGGAGTTGGCTTTAGCATGTTCTGAGGTGAGATCATACCCTGGATTCTTAGGGACAGGATCCTACCCCAGCCAGGCCACAATCACACGCAGGGGCCCCGCATCAAACCAGGACTCAGCTACTAGTTGTTGCTTATTCTGCCCATCTGGCTCCAGAGGATGAGGGGGTAGCCCCGTTCTCCTTCTTAGGGAGAAAAGGAATGGTGTCAGGGGCAGCTCTCCTGAACACAGCTCAGGCATCAGAGTGTCTCACAGATTCATAGAGCTACACTTGCCCTCTTCTGCTTCACAATCCTCTAGTGACCCTCCTTGGAGAAGCAAGAACAGTGGGGAAGAAAAAGGTGGCAAGTAGCCCTATTAGGAGTCTCTCAAAGCAGTCCATGCAGAGTCGGGGAGGGCACGAAAGGAAGGCAGAAGTAGGAGAAGCCACATTTGAAAGGCCTGAACGAGTAAAAGTACACACATCTAAGCCCTAATCTGGAGAAGATGGAGCAATTTGAGCAGTGTCTAAACTCAGATGAAAAAATATGTCCCACAGACCAATCTTAACTCTGTCCTTTGCCAATTCATTCTTGCCCAGGTCACTTGGTTCTCCAAGCCTATAATCTCCCCCTTCAAAATGGTAGAGAGATATCCCACATCTGTATCAGGTGCCTGATACAGAAGAAATGTAGGAGGAAGGGGCCAAGAAGGGAAACAACAGGTACCAAAACCTTTCCCCACCTCCAGCTCTGGGCCTGCCAGAAAACCAGATGTGGCCAATCATCTCTCTCTTGCCTTACCCGAGGTGAGATATAATTTACACCTTCTCAATCTCAGGAATAAACATGGTCTTGGGATGGGACCCTCAATAGTTCCAACTCCGCTGCTTTTTGTGGGGATTTGCAGAAACCTGATGCAATCTCTGCTGTTTAGATCCTTACTAGCTGTGTGGCATTGGGCAAGAATCAATTCCTCTAAGGAGTGGCTAGCCTTTAAGTGGAATAAGCACTTGGCCCCCACCCTTGCAACAACTGTATGAAGTCCCATGTCACAGTTGAGAAAGCTGAGGTTCTGAGATGTTGTGTAAATTGCCCAGATTTCACAGCTGGTAGGGGTAAACCTAGAAGATGGGCAGTGCCCCTATTCCACACCAAAGCAGGCATTGGAAGAGCTACCTCCCAGAGCTTTTTTTGAAGAGAAAGTGAGATCTCACATGGGAAGTTCCTATGCACCACAGGTTGAACTCAACTAAGACTCATTTCTGCTTTGCTCTGTTTCCTGTGGGAATCAGACCATGGTTTCACATTTTTAAACACAAGGTGTCTCTACACCACTGCTCAACTCCAGGTCCCTGACCACTTTTGACAAAGTCCTTCATGGGTCCAGCCTAAATCCTTCCTGCCACTATTTAGTGTGTTTCCTCCTGTTTGGTCTTCAGGGGAGACAGACCCTGACTGTTGGCAAGTGCAAGGCCTGTCACCACCTTGCATCCCTGCCTTATTGGGTTGAGCTGAGTGGCCTGTAGCAAGAGTCATTTTCCACATGGGCCTGCATCCTGTGGACCCCTGGATGGTTTATGACCTCCTCAAGTTCCCCTGCCACCTCTGTGTCTTGTCAGAAGTCTCAGATAGTGCCTCAGTCTCCTGGAAGTCATGGTGCAAGGTGCTTTTAAGAAATCCTGCCCACTCCCAGGTGGATATTGACAGCCTGGAGAGGGGCTTATGCCACCTGTTCTGGGGACCTATTTCTAGTCCGGCAGAGTAATTGGTAACCTGGAAATTGCTTCCTAGTCTACACAACCCACATTCTCATTAATTTCTCCCTGTGAGGATAATTAGAAGAGTCATAATTATCTCCGTTTGGAAGATTAAATGAGGCTCTGTAGGTGAAAAATATTTTGTAGGCTCTTTATTACAATACAAATGCTGGTTGCCAAAGATAGGGAAACTGAGGCCCCACAAAATAAAATGACTTTCCTAAAGCCACACATCAAGTCAGTGGTGGTCCCACGGGAGGAACTCAGGCCTTCTGATCCCAACCTAGTGATTCTCCTGAGAAATCATACTTGATTTTGAAACAACCTTCTCTGTATGATCCTACTCTAGGGAATTAAAAGGCAGCAGAACAGAGATTCTGGGGAGAGACAGGAAGCCAGGGATGAAGGGGTTAAAGGAGCCTGGAGCCAGCATGACAGAAGGCTCTGAACATACCAGTAGGAGAAGAGGAATCCAGGAAGAGGTCTGGCTGTGATTAAGTCCTAAAGCCACCTAGACAATCAGACTGGAGATTGGTTGGTTTCGTGGGGGCAGATGGCACGAATTATAGGGACTTTAATGGGGCAATGGGACTCTCCCCACAGTGCTTTGGGAAGGGGTCAAAGTGGGGCCACTGCTGTAGCAGCCTGGACCAATTGCATTCACTCCAGCCTTTGCTGTGCCTTCCTGCCCTCAATACAATTCCGCCTCTCCACATGCCCCACAAAACCTACCCTCTGAGGAGTCTGGAAGGGTGTGCCATCACTCAAAGGAGAGAGAGAACTTTGATCTCTCTACAGGAGCCACATCAAAATGTAGTACCAGCCTAGAGCCACCATGTGACAGGTGAACCACCATGTGGCTCAGAGAATCATGAACAGCCAGCCAGCTTGACCCCAAGATAACTGCAGGACCTTAGACATTCATCAAACCACATCCTTGATGGTGAAGGATTTGGAGACCATTCTGTCCAAACCCTTCAACAGAGGCCCATGGCCATACAGCCAATGACTCAGAGTTGTACTTAAACACTATACACCTAAATCTTTTATTTTTTAATTTTTTAAAATTTATTTATTTACTTTTTATGGTGACATTGCTAACAAAATCCAGTAAGTTTCAGCTGTACATTTTAACAGTAAGTTTACACTGTGTTCACCTCCCGTAGTTAAATTTCTTTCTGTCACCACATATTTGACCTCCTTTACCCCATCTACATCTCCCTTCCCTACTCCCCCTACCCTCTGGTAACCACTAGACCATGTCCATGAGTCTGTTTGTTTGTCCTGTTCGTTTGTTGCTTTTAGGTTTATATCCCACATATAAGTAATATCATGTGATTTTCAGCTTTTTCTGTATGGCTTATTTCTGCTTAGCATGATTATCTCGAGGTCCATCCATGTTGTCGCAAGTGGCAGTATTTTATCTCTTTTTATGGCTGAGTAATATTCCATTGTATACATGTACCACAGCTTCTTTATCCAATCATCTATCGTAGGACGCTTTGGTTGCTTCCATGTCCTGGCCACTGTGAAAAATGCTATTATGAACATCGGTGTGCACATATCTTTTTGGATGAGTTTTCATGTCTTTGGGGTAAATACCCAGTAGAGAGATTGCTGGATCATAGGGGTAGATCAATTCTTAGTTTTTCAGGAACCTCCATACTGTTTTCCATAGTGGCTATACCAGTTTGCAGTCCCATCAGCAGTGTATGAGGGTTCCTTTTGCTCCGCATCCTCTTCAACATTTGTTATTACTTGCCCTGTTTATTATAGCTATTCTAACAGGTATACACCTAACTCTTGAACCAGTACTTTTTCATGACCATACTCCATCACATGGCCTTTTTGGGTCTCATTTTCCTCACCTAACCAATAATATCTTTTTGATTTTTAGCTGAAATAGAACGAGATGTTAGATGCAAAAGGCTTTGAAAAGTTAAATCCACCACATAAGTGATTGCAGCATTATTGCAGTTTGATGAACAGAACTGGGAAGACCCTGGAGTTTCCTGGGAGTAAGCCAGCTAGGGGCTCTGCTCTGTGGGGGAGCCCAGCTGACATCACAGTCCCTCTTCAGTGAAGCCCTGCTCAGGAGAGGCAAGTAATACTCAGTCTAAGCAAACATCATTAGGAGAATGGACTGTTCTGCAAAATAAACCCCCAAACCTTTCTTCCTGTATCCCAAAGACAGAGATGATTTCTCAATCACACCCTGAAGGAATTATCCCCATTCCTGGATGGGGTAGGGGAAAGTGGAGGAACAGGGATGGAGGGTGGACAATCAGTTCTCTCACCAGTTTGAATGCAGTCATGGCTAGCCGGAATACAACCTGCACAATGTTTGTCCACTTAAGGTGCTTATATCTGACACAGCAACTCCTCTTCTAGAAATTTGCCCCTCAGTTGTATTTGCACAGATATGTATGTATAAGGCTGTCCATTGCAGCTTCATTCATAATAACTAAAGACTGAAAACCTAAACATTTATCATTAGGGGATGGGGTAAATAAATTACATTACATCAATACTATTTAATGCCAGGCAAAGAAGGGAGTGTGTGTGTGTGTGTGTGTGTGTGTGTGTGTGTGTGTGTGTACAAATGAATATATGTTCATATAAATTAAGTAGATTATGTGAAGACCTCTAAGACATATCGTTTTTAAAAAGTCATATCTGGAAGAGTGTGTATAATATGTTCCCATTGATGGCAAAAAAAAAAAAAGAATGCATATAAAGCATAGAAAATTTATTAATGAGACATAAAAAGCTGTTAATAATTGCTTCCACGTTGGGAGACAGATGGTCTGCAGTACAGAGGGACTTATTTTTCAGGATATTCTTATTTTAGCATTTGTATATGTACTACTTTTTTCAGTTAAATGAAGAAAGAAAAAACAGTCTGGAAAAAGAACTACTTGGGCTCAGCCACATTTCTCAACTTCATCCACCTTGCAACTTCCAAAGTCTTCCTTCCCATGTCTGACCCACTCCAGCCTGTAGGCCTATTTCCACCACAGCCACAGCCCCCAGAGAGGCAGCTACCCTTCATTCTGTGAGGACCAAGGCCTCCATTTCTTGCCCAGATGCAAGAAGTACACAAGGGCCTCAAATACTTGGAGGAGGGAAATTGCCCCAGGTGAAAGCCCTGTGAGCAAGCCAAGGGGTTTAGTTTCTTATTAAGTGCCTAGAAGGAATGGCAGTTAAACATCAAACTTCAAAGAGTCCAGGATTTTCAAAAGTTGCTTTTGGGAAATATGCAGCTTTTATTGGAGGTGTCAGACATTAATGAGAGTTCTAGATCTTTCTCAGCCTAAAGAGCAGTCTCTCCTTCTCTTCTCTGCCCTCACTCTTTCCAGCAACTGGCTAGGCTCCTTTTGATGAATAAAGAGGGTTGAGAGTTCAAGGGGTATTATATCCCACTCCTCAGACCATATCACCCCTCCCTTTACTTCTACATCAAGGTGTGGAAGCTGAGAAGATCCAAGGGAAGAGAGTAGGAATCCAAGTGAAGAGCTGCGGAGAGGTTCAGACAGAGCCAAAAAAAGCCCAGCCTTGCTTACCTGCTCCCTTGAGAAAGGTTTCATGACAAATAGTAAAGAATTCTGAGGCCTGCCCCATGCCTGTTGGGATGAGATCCTCAATACACAATTGCTTCCTCTGGGAAATGATCACACTCTTAGATATTTTGAGATTCTTAAACAAAAGGATCACAGGAGCTTCTTTTTCTTCAAATATGTAGTTACAAACTAGCCTTACTTGATCATATTTTAAAGGCTGGTTTATTTCCCAGCCTTGGAATATACCTGGTGAACTTGAAAGATAAGCAGCATGTCCGAAATACAGGGACATCTTCCAATACACCCAGAACAGAGAACACCCTCAAAAATATCTGTGAAATAAATGTATGCATTCATGTATATATGAGTGAATGAATGAATAACCTGTATTACCTTCATCTATAACACGAAGATGTAAGATTTAACATTAGATATTAGGTATAGCCATTAGATGACATTAGACATTTAGATTAGACATTAGAAATTATTCCTGTTGGTTAAACATTGGAACCCCTGAAAAGGCTATACCATGAATTTTTAAAGAAAAGGATCCCTGTCTTACTCACCTTTCTATAAATGATGGTTAGATGGATGGATGAATGAGTAAATGAGTGTAAGGATATGTAACATTATGAATCTTGGAGATATGGGGAATAGTACGACAATCATGTATCAAAAGTTAGTCCTGCCTAAAGCAGGAGGTAGAACAAAATGACCTATTGGGTTTGTTTCCAAACTAAATCTCTAAAGCTAGAGTGAGCGTTCAGGAGTGTTTGTATCTTGACCCTGAGCATATGATGTTACTCAGGTTTCTCAAAAGTTATTTCTTGATAACCTGTGAATGGCAATCAAGAAATTTAGTCTTTCCACTGAGTGGATACGATGGGGTGGCCACCTCTGCTGGCCCCAGAGTCCTGCTTCTGCTGCCCTAACCATGGCGACTGCACTTGGTAACCCATATGAAACCAGTGTTCCTCCAGTCCCATCTCAGCAAAATCTCCTGCAGAAAAATGGGGAAATGAATTCTGTCCTTTTCTAAATACCATCTTCCCCATGAGTGTATTTCAGGTCAAACAGAGAACTAAAATAGAGATATGCCATGTTTATTTTTTCATTTCACTCAAGGAACAGGTAGATCTTGGCAGCAATATAACATTGGATAAAAGTTGACTCGCTCACTTCTAAGTTCCAAAAAAGAAAAAGAAAAAAAGAAAAAAAAAAAGGAGGCCTAATAGATGCTGGCCTTGAGACAGAGTTCTGTCCTCTTCCTCTCCTTGTCTCTCTCTCTTCAATTTCTCATCCTTTCCCTAAAGTCTCTACCTTCAACCAGTGTCCCTACTCCTTCACCCAGCCACTGCAGAAATCTCTCTTTTCATTGCCCTAAATTTGGCCAGATGTTCATGGAGACTCTCCTCTTGGCAGCAGTTGCTAGCTGCTCAGGAGAGAGGTGGTGAGTTCCCTGACCCCATTCAGTCTCCCACTAGACAGCTGTGGCTGATTATTAGCTGAGAACCAAGCATGTCTCTACTCATGGTGAGCACTAGTTATTTTTCCCAAGGCTAATACAGCCTGGTCTCATAGGAAGAAGGTCTATTTCTCCTCTAAGCTTGTCTATAACCCTGCCCTTTATAAAACAATAACTCCAGCATTAATTTGTCTAAGAAAGCATTACATGTTCCTGAACTTGGTTTACAGAAGAAGCATCTCCACATCAGTTGGTAAGTGCTTTCAGCATCTGGAATGATTCTAATTAGATTCCTTCTAACTCCCAATATTCCCTTGATGAAAGGTGGGAAGGCCACCAGTTATCATAGAGAATGGCCCATCCAGTAGATCCTGTCTCTGATGGGGCATGGAGAGTATGTTGTTATCATAGTATCACCATTGGAATGCTAGTGGGGATGCATCCAAACATTCCTTATTCCCCTGGTTGACATTTTTTGAATGACTTGACCCTTTACATTTTACCAAGCATGTTAATGCATATTATGTCTTCTGATCTAACTCCTGGGAGTTTGATGTATTGTTATCCCCTTCTTTCATACAGTTAAAAAAAAACCCTGAACTTTGAAGGCATGCCCAAGGGCACATAATTAGTAAAAGACTGAGTCAAGCTCGGAGCACAAGCCCCCTGTGTTCTCTACTTTCTTCACTTTACCTTTTTAAAAATTTTTATTTTTCCACCTAGAAGCCACCATTGTTGCCAAGACTGCTACTATGCCAAGGGAGAGTTACAAAAGCACTTCCCTCTTCCTGAGACTGAGCTAGATACTAAATGTCCTGAAGTTGCAGGGTGACAAACACCAGCATTTATGATCTTCTGAGACCTAGAAAGAAAATGCCTTGAGTAAAGACAGCTCCTTACATTATCTAAAGTGGAGAGAGAGAAGAAAGAGGGGGAGAAGCGGGGGAGGGAGAGAGGAGAAAAGAAGGAAGGAAGGAAGGGAGGGAAGAGAGAGGGGAGAAAAGAGAGTCCAGTAAACAATCTTCTAAGGATTTCTGGGAAATCACAAACACTTGAACACACATGCACACGCACACCCTACACACGTCTGTGTGAGGGTGTAATGGGATGAGTACAGGCTTTAGAGCCAGGTTGACCTGGTCAGTTTTCCAGCTCTAACATTACTGGCTGTGAAGTGGTAAGTAAATTACCAGATCTCGCTAAGTCTCTATTTTTCCATCAGCAAAATATGGGGATTTATTATGCCCATCCAAAGGCTGCAAAAATATCAAGAAAAATGTTGAGCCAGAGGCTAGAGGAGAGGGGGAATAAGGGAATATGAGCAGAGGGAGATGGGAAGGCTTTAATGAGAAAATGTTTGAGAACATCAAATAAGAATCTAAGAAGTTATACTGAAGAGACCATTCTCTAGAATTCACAGATTTCAGAAAAAAACATTCAGATTTCTTTCTCCTTATGATTTTGATACCAAGCCCAGCTCTTCTTCCTCTTAAGAATCTTTTTCAACCATCACCATCCTAATGTGTCCTCCAGACTTGGCAAAAGGGCTCTTCTAGCTACCTCTCTTCAGCCATGTTTTCTTCTCCCTTCACCCATAGCTCCTGTGCCAGAACCAAAGCCAGCCCAGCACAGATGGGAAAACCTGAGAAAGACCTGGACCTGTGTCCCTTGCTGGGCCTCTTTATAGCACACCGAAGACACGGCAGTCTCAAATGCAGGGAGGCTAATGGTGGACTTAGAGGGCTCAATCTGGAAGGAAGATTTGAAAAGGTTCAGGGTAGAAAAGGGCCAGGCCTACTTTATTCACTTTGTTGGCTTATGCAAAGGGCAAGAGCAAAACCATGAATCAGATATCGGTGTTACTGAGCTAATAAGCTTGGCTGAGTTCAGAGCCATGCTCAAGGACAAAGGGAGATGGAGGTAATGACTGAAGCCAGGAAGGCACCAAAAGCTGGGAGGGGATCTTGGCATTGATGAGATGGACAGTCTGCAGCCACAGACATCCATCCCTAGACAGAAACCCAGTGGACTGAGAGTCAGCAACCCAAAATGGAGTCCAGGAGAGGGAAATTGGGCTCCCATAGGCCTCTTTAGAAACAAGTTGGGGTGGTGGGCTGGGTATGAGGGAAACCACGTAAACCCTATGAGAAGCTCAGGCATTAGTGGGCCCAGCACCATTATGCTGTTCCCAGGGAATGATGTCCAGCAAAGCTCTGATCCCTGTAACATGGACCATCATCACAGGGACAGGCAGCCTTCTGTCCAAGGAGCCAGCCCCTCTCATCTTCTGAGGTTTCATTAAAATGGACCCTTCCATCCCCACTCCACAGCTCTACCTTGTGCAACTTCCTGGATTTTTCTCTGCCCCTGACTTTCAGACTTTCGCAGAACACCCCACCCTCACACTCCCTCTTTTACTCCCTCTTTTACATGCTGAGATCAAAGATCAGCCTTCCTCTACCCAGAGTCAAAACACAGGCTAGCTACCTCATCCGAGCCTAGAGTTCTATTCCTAGCTATGTGACCTGGAGCATTCCACATCATCTCTCTACGCTTCATTCCTGGAGGGAAATGAAGATGGTTACTTCTAGCCCCTATGCTCTGTGATTCTTCTCTCCCTTGCGATATTAGTAAAGTTGGGATATCCTGCATTCTGAACACTAAGCCAAGGAGCCTGTGAGGCAACCGAAGTTCAGAGAAGTTAAAGTGATTACCTGAGATTGCACAGCTGGATTTAGCTGAGTATATCAGAGACTCAATAATCGTTGATTGGTTTGCTACAGATGACTATTTTAACAGTGAAGGGCTGGAGAAACTCAATGAGTCAGGTGGCTAAAACAGCTCAGGGTCCCCAAGGCCTGGAGCCTTAGTAATGTTTCCTCCAGGATAGAAGATCTCCCCACAGCCCAAAACTTATTCTCAGTCTCTGATGACTGCTGTGCACTCACCCTGTTCTCCTCTTCCACTCAGACTTACACAAGCTATGCAGATTCTCTACTAGCAACAATGATGGGAGGGAGCAATCACTGCAGTGTCCTCTGGGAAATTCCAACCCTGTAAACACAGCCTCCCAGTGCTTGTGCAGGACCTTGACCCTGCCCTCCCTGCCCCCTTCATGGAGAGACAGGCAAGGGTAAATCAGCCTAGCTCTCTACAATGGGCCCCTGAGAGCCCAGGCCTGGGCAATCCATGTTTTCTGGGCACCAGAGTCATGACCTCATTCAGGGAAAGTGGCCTCCACCAGGCTTGGAGCCCTGCTTTCTCCTGTTAATTGAGATAAGACCCAATTCTCAGGACTGCTTCGGCTTGAAAGGAGCTTTAAGATGCTGGGATGAAAGGTGCTTGGTTGAGTACAAAGTACAATGCAAGCTGTCCTGGAGTGGGAGGGTGCGTGCTGAGTCACTTCCTCCCTCTTAGTCAGATTATGCCTCTGTAATCCAGAGAAACTGAACTCTCAACTGGAGGGGGGAGGGGGAGATGGGGCAGGGGTGGGGGAGCAATGCGTACAGGACACAGGCCAGGCATGAACCTCAATTCACCACCAAAAGGCCCTGAACTCAGAGGGGAATGGAGTATGCTAGCCTTGATGCTGGTGAGGATACATTTATAGTTTCATGACTCTCCTCTTAACATGATTGGGAGAGGGAGATAGCCCAGTGATAAGTATCCTTTGTTTACACCTAAAGAAACTGAGGAATCAGACCTTCCTCAAGGTCTCAGAGCACATCTGAGGAAAGAGCAGATCTGAAGCCTCTGGCTTCCTGCATCTTTCCCCAAAGGGCAGCCAGATGGCACTTACTCATCCTTTAAATCTGAGGCTCTCTTACGAGCTTCATAGTACCATGCTTTGTTTCACTAGGGGTATGACAGAAGCATCAACTCAAGCTTTGTCTTCAAGAAATTTTCTTCTGATCTCTTTAGTGCCTGGAAGATACTAGATGTTTCGGGGGGCAGAAAAAAGTGGATATTGAAGGAAGGAATGAGCTCTTCTGGAAGGTCAGAGAGAGAGGTGAGAGCTACCAAGAAAAGGGTTCCTGTGTTGGCTTCTGTCAATGGATTAGAAACATAAACTACTCCAAGGAAGGCTTTTCCTGCTGGTCTTCAGCTGACCAAATCCCTCAAACTAAGTTACTGGAATTCCCTTTACCTGGTGGCCCCCAAAGCTTCCCCTCCTGAGGGACTGGAGCTCCATTCAGTGTTTGGAGGTAGCATTCCAACATGTAGATAACAGTTAGGTCCCACTTCAGGCCAGTTCTGTGCTATGGACAAAGAGGACATGGTTCCTGCTTCAGAGTAAAGAAGAAATATGCAGCTGAGCAGACTGAAAGATATGAGCTGACACAGAAGGAGATCCAGGTGACTGTGCTGTGGAGACTGAGGGAGGAAGGACTGATCAGCTGAAAGCACAGAAGGCTACTCACTTGTACTTTGAAATCAAGACCTTCCCCTTTCCACTGGTTAGGCACCTCCCCACCAATTCAAGGCCTACCATGATTCCTTAAACTAGCCAGACCTAGCATAGCTTAAATCAAGCTCTAAGAAGGTTCTTTCCCTGGGACCTTTCTCATGCCTGGAGACCTGATAATTAGGGGTGAGAACAGCAACAGCAGAGAGTGGGGTTATGAGCTCATGAACATGTGGTCTCAGGGCAGCCCTGTCCCAGAGCTAGCACTTTAGGATTCCTGGTCACCTCCCCCTGGTGCTTTTTAATTAGAAAGCAGTGAGAAATGTCTGTGTGAACTGGGATGAATTCTCCCAAAGCAAGGGCGGTTAATCTCCAGAGAGGTTCTGTAAGGACTTTACGGGAGTGCTTTAATGCTACTCAGTTGTTGGAGGTTGCTTGGGTGGAGTCTGGCCTGAGCAGGGGATCCTTGCAAAGACTTCTTGGGTTTCCTTTAGCTGGACAGATCTGAAGGCTGCAGGGAGGGCACAGAATTGAGTGAGAGTGTGAGAAGATGGGTTTGCTTGTTCTATTTTTCTGGGCTGGGGCTCGCTCCTCCTGGCACTGGGCCTTCCTGGGGCCCCAGCTCCAGCTCGTTAGTTTTAACTGGAACAGTTTCCTTTGAACTCAGCTTGATTTAGCATCACCATGACAATGGATCAGAGTTTTCAGAAGTCGACCTGGTCCTCACCCCTTAAACAGTTAGTTCCAAGGAGAAAAGCAAAAGGAAGAAGAGGAAGAGGGAAGACAAAAGAGTGAGGCAATGGGAGAAAACGGAGTGTAAGGGAAAGGGGAGAAGGAGGAAAGAAAAGGAGGGGGAAAGTAAAGGAGAAAGTAAAGGGAGAGGAGAAGGGACCAACTGGTGAAAGGTGAGGAAGGGGAAACAGAAAAAGAGAAGGTGGGGAGATGTGGAGGGAGGAGGAAGGATGCCAGGAAATGACCTGCTTTGCTTAGGGAAGGCACTGGGCATGCAGAGGACAAAGTACCCCCTACCATCTTTACCTTCCCAGCCCTTCCCACGGCCCCACCTATCTGAAGCAAGAGAACTTAGCACCAGACCTTCCACGCATAGCCTGGGAAGAAACATGCACTGTTTGCACTTTCCCAGGGGATTCCCAGTAGCTCAAGCCCAAAAGCGGCCATCAGCAGGCAGCAAGCCCACCTTTACCCCTTCCTCCTGCAGGAACCAGGCTGGTAAGAGCCAAAAACAAGGTCTTGGAGCCTGAGAACTGAGGAGGGGTCAAGGATCCCCTACTTACTTGTTCTATGACCTTGGCAAGCCACCAGCCTCTGTAAATAACAGTGGGAGGGAGGGTCAAGTGAGAAGGCTGCCCTGGTTTCTGCTTGTCTGCTTGTCTGCTTTTTGGTTCTCTCACTTGTCCAGGAACTTCAGGACCTGGCAGCTACTTGGTAAGTATGATCCTTAAGTTCCAAAACACTAGCACACTGTCTGACACACAATAGGCAGACACTAAATATTTTTCAAATACATTAACAAATGAATGAACTATTTTTTTCAATGAGTGGTAATGGTGGGGAAAGGGTAACAGCAAACCTGAATCCTCCAGAATTTGATGGAGTTGAAGATCTCTCTTTTCTCAAGACCCCATCTGTCCCCATCTCCTTTAGAAAGCCCTCAGACTTGCCACTTCTCCCACCACCTGCTCAGACTCCTCACGCCTGGAATCCTTGCCCTCATCTCCATCACCAGGCACTGTAATCACCGATTCTCTCATCTATTTTCCCAGCTAGATTGGACTCCAAGAAAACAGGGGCTATGTCTTGCTCCTCAGCTCCTTGAGTGCTCTAAGCACTGAGTCAATGCTCTAAAATGTTTGTGAATGCATGAAACTGAGCATATGTGTGAAACAACAAATGTGTAAACAGGACTGGCAATGCAGCATGCCAAGTGAAAAACAGGCCATGAGAGGATAGTGTCACAGAGGTTGGGAGAGGGAGGCTTCTAAGCATCTTTATTCATGTCTGTTCTATGAAGAGCTGAGGAGAGAGGTATTTCCTAGGCCCTTAAGGGCACAGAGAATTTGAAGAAAAAGAAAAACAGTTTCTATCTATTCTCAAAGGGAGTCAGATGATGGGGAAATCCTTAGTCAGAAGTGAGGTGGTATTCATCAAAGGCTTCATGAGACTTTCTGAATGACCTTGAAGGAAGGACCCAGGCTAGAATACATGTATTGTCTTAGGACTAAAAGAGGCCTCTATGTATGCTCACCTGTTCATGCTTTTGTGATTTCTTTCTGAGTCCACTGGGTTGCACCAGACACCCCACCAAGCAGCACAATGAGTGGTTTGAGCTCTGTGAGTTCAGTCCATCACTTCTCAGCTGTTTGATGTAATGTTAGGTATTAGCAAGTTGCCTAACTTCTCAAGATCTCCACCTTCTTGCCTGTAAAGTGGGGATAATGATAGACCTGGACTCATTTGGTTTTCATGAGGGTTAAATCAGACTGCTTGTGAAGCACTCAAAACAGTGCCCAGTGTGCCCAGCGAGAGCTCTATCAGCATTGGCTAGTATCACCTGGCATCCCTTTTGAGTCTTGTTTTTTCCACGCATAAAATGGAAATAAAATTCCTTCTCAGCACCTTCGTTTCACCCACCCTTTTGTTTCCAAACAAATGAGCACCATTTGTCTGTGGAAAATGATATCACTACACTTCACTCTTGAACAGCACAGGTTTGAACTATGCAGGTCCACTTATACACAATTTTTTTTAATATTGTAAATGTGTTTTCTCTTCTTTATGATTTCTTAATAACATTTTTCTTGCTCTAGCTTACTTTATTCTTAGAACACAGTACATAATATATATAAATAAAGTATATCTTAGTTGACTATTTATGTTATCAGTCAGGTTTCTGGTTAACAGTAGGCTATTAGTTGTTAAGTTTTGGGGGAGTCAAAAGTTTAATATGGATTTTTGACTGCATGGGGGTCAGCACCCCTAATCCCCATGTCATTCAAGGGTCAACTTTGTTCCCATCTGTCCTAAAAACCCTCATTCTTTTCCCTCTCTTTCCCCATTTCTCACCGTTGGCTCCTTTTACATTTTATCTATTTGCTCTTAGAACCTCCCTCTCTAGCCCTCACCACTCCCTTTCTCTTCTCTTTTCCTAAGTCCCGCCTTTGGTCTCTCTGTCTCTCCCTTCCTCCCCCTCCTCCCCTGCTTCTCATTATAAAAAGAAATCTTTCTAAATATGCCAAAATTGCACTCATCCCCCAATCACCCCAGTTCAACACAAAGGGCTGGTTCTTCTGGCTGCTCCATGTGGCCTCCTTGCCCACTGCCTTTGGATCGTGGCCTCATTCATGTGACTGGAAGGGCTAACTGGGGATTTTCCCATGTGGCTGTTGGGGAGGAGGTTGCAAGGGCCATAAGAAGGAGGGTGGAGACAAACGGCTTAGAATCTTTCCAAGGTTCAGTTTATCCTCAGAGGGGAAAAACAAACTGCTTACTTGATAATATGAATAACTCCTTGAAACCTGAAGAATTCTATCAGACTTGCAGGAAAGATTAAGGTTAGAAATCAAAAAGACTGCAGACCAGGAGGGCCACCATGTGGAATGTTTGGTCTTGAGGATATATGGAGTTGGCCTTCCTGTGGTGGGTTGGGAACCCTTTGGCATGGAGGCTGAGGAGGGGCTTCGTGATCCCTAGTCGACCCTCTAGATGTGATCATTCTGGGATTCTTCAGGGAGCATCATGCTCCCCGTGCTCTGGGCCCCTTCCCCACAGCCACACCCCTGACCCATTGCTCTCTGTCCAAGTCCCTGGTCCACAAGGGCACTGACCTAGAGGGTTAGCAGCTCCTCCCCTCCAAAGCCAAGATGACCTTGCTCCTACAGAAAAGAAACACATCTGACACATTCTGGAGGAAGGGCTGAGGAAAGGGAAACTGGGGCTGAGGAGGGAAACATCCAAGGCCTTTCAATCCTATAGGAACTCAGCCTCTCATAGAGGTTCAGGGACAGGTACCACAGGCAGGGCTGGTACAGGGTATCAGATGACTCTTCCTCAGGCTGTGGCATTGCCCAGGCTGGAGAGAAGTGGTCAGAGAAAGCCTTGTCTTCAGTATTCTCTGCCCTCCTGTCCTCCCTGGACTTCTGAATTTCCACTCTCTTTCCTGCATTTTCCCTCAGCAAGCTCCCCTCTCTTCCCTACCCACCCCCACCCCACAGCAGCTGGGCTGCTGGAAGTCAATGGTGCTCCTAAGTTAATAAAAAACTCCTGTACTTTGCCCTTGAATCAAGGCCATCATTCCTTTGTCCCGGAGCAATGGAGTTAGCTTGCTCTTCTCTGCCTTACATAAATTAGAGAGCAAAGGGGAAGGTGGGGGAAGGAGAATGGAATTAAAGTTTATTAAGGGCCTCCTGCTATCATCAGGTATCACGCTGGGCACTCAGCAGACACTGAGCTCACAACTGCCCCACCATGGGGCAGGGGTATCCATTTTGCATTTAGGAAACTGAGGTGCAAGCCTTAAAGAAACTTGCCCCAGATCTCACAAATATGAAATGAACAATGGAAAATGCCTCGAGGCTTCCAGTGGAGTTTTGAGGGTGTTTCTAACCCATAATTGAGAACGTTGAGAATAACTGTGATGTTACGGCTTATAAAGAAGAGTGGGGGTCTGTGTACTGCTTGGGCTCATATGCAGAGGAAGGGCTCTAAGGGGACTTAGAAAGGCTCACGTGGTTGGACATTCATTTGGATCCAGAGGTCACCAGAACAGCCCTGTGTAAAAATGGAAAGAGTTAAAGAGCACCTTAAGTCCAGGACACCCCTCCAGGAACTCTGGAGAATCCTCGTTGGGCCTTGAGAAGATCAGGACCTTGGGATATATATTGCTAGAGAGGCCAGAGACATCAGTTTTCTCCCCATGTGGGCTAGGCAGGCCCTTAAAATGGGAAGCCAGAAAACAAGGTTTGGAAAGCACAGATCTGTCCCTGCTTCCTCCACACCTGTTCTCCTGGCCACCAACTCACAGGGCACCCTGAGACACACTAAACTGGACCCTCCTTCTCTCCTTGGCTGGAGTAATATCAGTTCTTTTTGCTTCCTTCCACCTTCTCTCTCCCACTTGACCTCTCCTCCTTCCTCTGCCTGCTCCTTCCCACTTCTCTACTACTATCTGCCCTAAAGAGCAAATTCTTGTCCTAACCAGGAAGCTTTGCTGGAATCTGGGAGGCCTGGTTTGGCTAAGGGAGAAGAGGCAGTAACTACAGATCCAATAATAGGCCTCAAGGAATGAAAAACGCCAAAGGAGGGCCACCAATGGCAACAGATGAGTTCCTGGCAGAAGGAGAAGCTGCGGGAAACATGAGGCTTCTGGAGAGATGTGGGCTGCAGGAATGGAAGAGGCAGATCAGGATAGGGAGCACTCAGGTCCCAGCACTGCCCTACAGAGGAGGCACATAGTAGTAGCGGACAGCTGGGAAGGTTCATCCATCTACACCAGCCAAGTCCCAGCCCAGCCCACCAGGATGTCTGAATAGAAAGCAAATCCAGAACAGGGGCTGAGTCAGGAAAGACTGAAAAGTCAATGGCAGACAGGCAGCCCTGAGTCTCAACAGGCATAGCAGCCATTCTAAGGCAGAGTACTCACTCAGGGCCATACCCTCTCCAGGCCTGAGTCTGAGAACAATCTGAAGCACCAGGAGTAGGCTGCTTGGCCACCTTCCACCACCAGCCCAGGTTAACCCTTGCACAGCTAGCAGCTTCAGCCTGCTGACTTGCACATCCAGTCACAGTTTCTAACATCTCACCATGCAGTGGCCTTCCTCTACCTCCCCAGCCAGCTCCTGGAGCACTGACTGTCCTGTCCCTCATTTCCTCCACACAGGGCATGCTCCTGCCTCCAGTCCTCCCAGAGGGCCTAGCACTCCTACTTCATGAGATGGCCTGAGCTCTCAGGCCTGTGAGGGTGGTCTGTCCCCAACCCAGCCAATCCTAGAGAAATAGGAATAGAGAGTCTAGAGTGCTAGAACAGACAGATCTCAGCAGCCCTCCTGGACAAGGAGACAACTGAGGACCAGGGCATACAGGTGCTGAGGGCAACTCAGGATCACCTTGATGAGGAGGAGATCCAAGGTGCATGGTGCCAAAGAAGAGGTGAGTGGCAGCCCCTGTCAGGGAAAAGGCAGAGAGGATGGGGAAGGATAAGGATATTCCCAGGCTCTCCCAGGGGAGGGCAGTCCTGTCCAGTTTCTTGAAGGGGCAGGTGTTATTTGAGGTTGGGGGTGGGGCCCTGCCTGGCTCAGGGTGGGTCTCTGCAGGTGGCTGGAAGTGAATCACACCTTCCATCTATGTGTGGGTATGCTGAATCAGTATGTGTTGTCTTACATGTCTGGGGATATAGGCATTACATGTGTGCAATAGGCCCCAGGGTGCTGGCCCTGTGTGTGTAAGTAGGCTCTATATCTTGAAGAACAATACTTGAGATTGTTCTCAGAATGTGCTGGCACATCTGTATGCACAGGGACCAGTGAAGGCCTATCTATAGAAATGCGAAGTCACTCTCCTGTGGCAGCTGTAGAAAGATGGGCAAGCACCAATGTGTTCCGAATCCCAGCAAACTCCAGTTCCTGAGTTTTCAGCTCTCCCAGCTAAACTGTGCACAGCTGTGTGCTGCTTTGCTGCAGCCATAAACAGACCTCCCAGGATTTTTCCAGAGGAAATAGAGAAATGTTTTGGTGTCTGCTCTGAGCATTAGGAAAGAGAGTGGGGTGGGATAGGATGGGGCTTGAGAATAGAGCTTCAAAAGAGAGGGACCTCAAGTCAAAGAGGCAAGATCATTTCCCAAACGTCATAGAGTAGGTGTGTGTCCTGATGGTTTCTAGTTGTGAGGTCCTCAACAGGGCTCCAGCTACCACCTGGGGAAGTGAAGTGCTGGATCCCTAGAACCCAGGCCACTGCTGCTTCCCCTCTGCACAGCCCTCTCTTCCTGAGGGTGCAGAGTCCCTCAGCAGGCCTGGGCAAGTCCCCACTGTCTTCTGAGAGAACGAACATTCCAGCACACCTCCGTACCTTCCACACCGTCCACATCAGGACAGCATGTCAGGGGATGTACCACACATGCACATGCATTCCAGCCACCACGGCATTGTCACTGACATACCCGACCACACACACACACACACACACACACACACACACACACACACATCACTACCACATTCACACACATATATCCTATGCCAACATTTCAGAACTACCTTTATAGATACCATACAAACAGCCCCGCCACACGGAGACTCTAAACCATATGCTCTGGCACAATGCGTGCCCACCCTCATAAACACAATGATCCGGCACACCCATCCCCAACTCTTCATCAAAGTACGTATACCTGGAAAAATTTCCCCCACCCCCATATACAATTCCAGACCTTTCCAAGCCTAAGAATAAGCATGATATCGTTCTTAGGCTCCTCATCAAAGCAAATTCTTTAAAGATTAAAAGACTTATCCCCCTACTCTAGGAATGGAATTGCTCATTCATCTATACCCCTTCCGGGCCCCTCTTTAGGGGATAGAAATGTCTCTCTTCTCCCTGTCTGCTCTTTGCCCTCTGGGATAGAAGAGATCTTGTATATCCACCCAGCAAACTCTTACGGAGATATTACTCTGTGCCTGGCATGTGCTGAGAAGAGTGAGGCATAGAGTTAAAAAGATGTTTTCTCTACCCTTAGGAAGCTTACAGCCCAGCAGAAGGATGGGACATAGACTATACTAAAGCTGCTAGGCACACTGCCAGGAAGGGGGATAAAGTCCAGAGGTGGGAGAGGACACCGCCGGCCTTGAATGCCAGTAGGCTTCTGGGAGGAATGGCATGTAGGCAGGATTTGACAGATGGGAAGCATTTACCTGTGCAGATCATCCAGGTAGGAAAAAGAATTTGGCTTCACTCCTACTTCACAGAATTCTCTAGCACAATACCCTGTTCTGTTGTATTCCTATCACTTATCTGAATTTACCTAGCTTATTTGAACGTGTTTTTTTCTATCTCCATTCCTATAATATAAGCTAAGTGAAAGCAATTCTGCTGTAATTAGAACAGGGTCTGATGCCCTTTAAATCATGGAAGGAAGGAGGTATAAAGGGAGAGAGAGAGCCTTAAGCTCCAGGGCATGGGAACATGGAGGTCCATCTTGCAGGAGGAAGATGGAGGTGGGCCTTGAAGGCCAGGCTGAAGAATGTGGACTGCAAACATCCTCCTAATGGAGAGCCATTAGGTTTGTGAGATGACACCCATGTGAACAGGCCACTGGACCCCTGGGCCAACTATGGAGACTGCAAAAATGCTTTTGACTGTGGGGCTTCTGGGTCTCTGTTGCAGCCAATTGATAGGTAAACTCTATATTGTAACAGTATTCAAATGTATGGCACTTAGCATTATAGGTTTATATGTAAACCTACTGTATCAGTATAGCTTACACTATAGGGGTGGCCCAGAGAAAAACAGATAATCAAATAGACAAGATAAAATCAGATATGTCTTCTAGCCTTAGCTTCACCCTCAGACCAGACAACAGGAATCAATCCTGGATGGGGACAAGTTATAACGCAGAAGTCTTGTCTTTGAGAAAACACATTTATATGGAGCAGCCACTTCCATGCGTTTATCTAGACTAGATAACACAAGGAGTACAGTGTCTTGCTCTTGCTAGAGAAAAGCTTGCTTGATTTTGGGTGAAGGAGGTGGGTGGGGCTGAAAGGGAATTCTTTTGTGAGTTACCTGCCCCCTTGTCCCTATATGTTATAGGGAGGTTTCAGTTTAAACTTTCTCCTATTGGTGAGAGGTTTTATTTCAGTAAATACCACCCAGAAAGGCCTGGAGGTACAGGTGGGCACTCTATGGCATAATTAGCATGTTAACCTGCTAATACTGTATGTGCTGAACTCCCTAAGACTTAGCTAACTCAACTGGAGCCATCTGAAGACTCACCAGCCCTCGAGCTCCTAGTCCTAGAGCTGAAAGCTCCAGGACTGCATGGAGAGGTTGCATGAAAAGGAGGAGCCCTGGCCCTGAGCTGGAAAGAAAAACCTATGTTCTGGTCTCGACTCCTAGGTAGCCCCTCAAGAGCAGAGCACCTCACCTCTCTATTGGAGTCAGGTCAAGTCAGGTGCCTCAGGCTCCTGCGGGGAAGGAGCACGGCAGCAGAAGGGACCAGACCCAGAGAGACAGAATGGAGGGGCATAACCTCTAAACTCAGAGAAACAGAATTTCAGCTCCAACTGTGCCACTGGCCAGCTCTGCTATCCTAGGTAAGTTAGTTCTGCTTTCTGCACCACAATTTCCTTATCGGTAAAATGGAGACAATCATTACCACTCTGCCTCCTTCAGAGGGAGGCTGTGGAGATCAAATGTGATGGGAGAAAAAAGGAATTTGTGTTGCATATACAGGGAAGATGAGGACATTCCCTCCTCCCTGCAGCACAGGATGTGGCATCAGGAGAGACTAGAAAGGCCCTGGACTCAGAATTATTCAGGAGGCTCTTGTTTCTCAACAATTGACCAGGCTCTGAAACCCAGCTCTACTACCCACCAGGCAGATAAACTTGAACCAGGCAATCTCAGCTCTCTTGCCCTTAGTTGCCTTATCTTTAAATTGGAAGAAGAGGAACTAGTACTAAATGGTTGCTAAACTTTGCATTTGTTCCCTGGACCCTCCCTCCCCAGATTCTAGGTTTTTCCCTTCTGTCCTATCTTACTCTCAGCCAAGTGGATCCTGAAGAGGAGGAAACTGGGCTCCCAGTGAATGTGTCCACTGGCTGGTAGCTGAGAATGGCTGCAGAATGGGGACAGAGGATAGGACTCACCAAGTAGCAGGGACAGCAAAGAACCCAAATTGAGTCTATAACCACTCCCTATACAGATAGGCAGGAGATTGAGGCTTGGGTGTGCCAAAGTGGAGGCTCATTTATAACCCTTGCTTTTTGTGCCACACTTCCTTTCTTTTGTTCAGTCTTTCATTTTCATTCATTCACCTACTTCTGTAGCAAACATTTATAGAGCCACTACTACATGCTAGGCACCACCCTTGGGAACACAGCAGTGAGTTAAGTTCACAACCTAATGGGGGACAGCAAGATATGTAAACAGGTGGTTCTCACCCAGTTTGAGAAGTAGGAGAAGAGTAGTCTGCATTGGGTGCTGTGAGGCACAGAGGAGGGCCTGCACCCAGCCAGATGGGACAGCTCGCTCTCTCTCTCTCAGACATTGCAGTCAGCCTGCTGAAATGATGGGCAAGTACAGAAACTGTTTGGTGCCCAACAGCTTAGGGGGTAGTAGAGGGAAAAATGCCTGAGAGAAAGGTTACTGGGTAGAATAATTAATGTTTTGCTAAGGAAGAAAATATAAGCATGTGCTGCTCAGCACACAAACACCTCAACCAACAAAACAGCTTGGAACAAATGGAACCACAGGATTTTTTCCACAAAGATACAGAAAAGAAAAAGAACATAATAGAAAAGAAAAAGAAAAAGAAAAAAGACAGTGGTTACAGACCTCCGGTGGGTGAGGAAACCAAGGCCCATCGCAGGGAATGGCCTGCAGTAGCTCCTTCCCAGCATGCAAACCCCACACCTTGTTCTTGACCCAGCTTGCCATTTCATTCCAAAGCACTCATCTAAGTTACTGAGGCAAGGGGACTTTCAGCACACACTGGTCAAGAATTTTAAGGACTAAGATTTATAATTCTACAGGGTACATTCAGCAGATGTTACTTCCAGATATCTGCCTTCCAACCCTGAGTCTCCCATCTACCTGGGGAAGGTTGTGTTGTCTACAACTCATGTTCACAGTGGAAACACCTGGTTAAATAGGAGGAGATAGAATAATTATTTTTGTTTCTATTCATGTGAACTGTAAACATATGCTCAGGATCTCCAGGAGACAGGATGGGCCCAAATCAGCACTTTCCAAAATAATGCCAAAGTTTGATAGGACCTGCTAATTAGCACTAAGAAACCTCATCTTCTTGGGTGCATTTCCAGGAGCACTGTCTCTCTGGGGGACAGCTCTAGCATTAGGCTCCCCTCTAGAACAGGTCTGAGCCTTAAGAGACAAAAGTTCAGGAAGGATCCTTTTTCCATTGTCGTCTTCAGAATGCTGAAGGGCTGGGGCCTGATAGAAAATGTATAAGACAGTTGCTGCAGCACCAAGCTGCTGACCTTACACTCCCCTTTCCTCCCAGACTACAACCAGATCAGTCCCAGAGTCCAGGCAAGGGCAAATCTTTAGCTGTACGGGGACTAGCTGGAGCATCATATAATGAGAAAAGTCTTGGCCCCTAGCTCTTCACTGGGAAAGGGTTTTGCCAAACATCTTGGGCAAGGGTGACCCCACTTTGTATGCCCAGGGAAGATGCAAATCTAGCAGTGACCACAACATGGGGTGTGTGGGGAGAGGGTACAGGGTTTGCCAATGTGACTGCCACTGTCAGGGGCTGGCAGTATTTGCAGCTCTGGCTCTGGGATCGGTAGTCAGCCTGAGGTCTTTCACCGCTAGAGCTGCCTGCTGCCCCCTTGGCAATTAGAGATTGCCACATGTGTCTGCTGTTCTCCCCTCCTTGCTTCCCTCTCCATTTGCACCCAAGGTGTGAACACACCTCTTGTGAGTGTTTATATCTCTACTTGAACTTATAATAGGCCAGGTTTGGGCCATCCAGCTCTTAAGAGTGCTCTGTCAAAGTCAACATAGATCTGGACCAGAACCCCAGCTTTGCCAGATATTAACTACTTCATCTTGACAACATCTTTAACCTTTCTTCAACAATAAAATAGCAAAAGTATTTATTTTACAGGTTTATTGTATTAAATGAGAGGTTTTTTAAAAGCATCTTGTTGATGTTAGTTCCCTCCTTCTTTTGTCTAAAAGTCTTAAGGAAACAGACTTTAAGAGATTTGTATGCTCTTATCGAAGTGCTCTGGGGATAAACACCTGTGAGGGGAATGAAGGAAGCAAGATTGGGTATAAAGAGAAGTGGACTTTCATGCAGTGGTGACGAAGGCCTTAGCTGACCCAATGGGGAGTTACGGGGCTGGAACAGCCCTGCAGAGATGTCCTACACTGAAGTAAGGGGGCCGGACCTTGTATCCCATATTGACCTGTCTTTGGATGCACACCGTCTCCACACCTCAGGAGAAGGCATAACCTTGGGCAATGCAGCTCTCTCCAGCTGAGGGTAATTCTGCAGAGACAGAGCTGTGCGTTTTCCCAGCTAACCAATAGGCAGCTGAGCAGTGAGTCCCTCCAGATTAAAGAGGTTCTGGACAATGCATCCCAGTAGCCACTACTACAACATCTCATCACTCTCTCATCCTCTCCCAAAAAGTGAGTTAAATTCACTCTATAGATACTCTTAGACTTAACAATGGGGTTACAATCTGATAAACCCATTGTAAGTTGAAGATATTGTAAGCCAAAAAATGCATTGAATACACTTAACCTACTGAACATCATAGCTTAACCTAGCCTACCTTAAATGTTCTCAGAACACTTACATTGACCAACAGTTGGGCAATTAGCTTGAGTTTCATCTCAAGTGTAATTGCCTTCCTCTTCTTCTTCTAACCAGAAGCAGGACATGTGAAAACGCAAAACACCGTTTCCAAAAAACACTGCAACACAGTACACTGTAGAGTATCGGTGTTTCCCCTCGTGATCCCATAGCTGACTGGGAGCTGTGGCTCACTGCTGCTGCCCAGCATCATGAAAGAGTATAGTACCACATATTGCTAACCCAGGGAAAGATCAAAATCCAAAACTGAAAATATGGTTTCTACTAAATGCATATCACTTTTGCATCATCATGTAGTCAAAAATTATAATTTAAACCATCATAAGTCAGGTTCTGACTGTAGTAGAGAGGAATGAGAAGGCTGTTATTACTATTAGGGCCCAAACTCTTACATAGCTGTGTGGCAGGGGTTGCAGGGAGCATAAAATGCCATAATAAAAACTGTGAAGTGCTCTGAAAATTGTGGCATTACTAATGCATGGTAACTGCACATACTATAAATTCAGTTAGTCTTAATTCCAGTTATTCTTTCTTGTGCCCCATAAATTTGCTCCTCCCTGTCAGGCTGTTTGTCCTTTTACGAGGTGAGAAAAATGGATCACCATAGCCATGGCTCACCTAGAGGACACTGGAATGCTCTGCTACAAGGCCTGGTGAGGAAGCTGCTGCTTACAGGACAGGAGTGGGTTGGGTGTGCAGGCAGCAGGTATCTGAGCCCCTGGATGCCATCTTTTGAGAGGAGTTGGCCTCAGGCCTGGCTTTCCAGATGTTGAAGAATAATGTTGAGGGGTCTGAACAGGAGATGGAGGATGCAGTGCACTAAAGTACTTCCTTCAAGTGCCTCCTTTGTTGGTTAACCATGTTCTGGCAGTGAAGTAGGTGGCCCTCTTGGCCCACTTACCTCTCCTACCCCTGCTCCTGAAGGAAGTCTCAGTTTCCACATTCATCCATTATCAGCCTCCCTCTCAGGGAGAGAGATGTGCCCGAGAAGTATTCTTTAAATCAGCAGGGCTGCTCTACCCTCAATGTGTATATCTAGCCCTCCACAGAAGTCTACCATATTCACTACACACCCCCCGCCCCACCCTACCCCCCACACACCCACTCATCTTTGGGCATCATCTCTGGGTGTTTCAGAAGCCTGGTTATATTGCTTTTTCTTTCAAGCAATTGTGCTGGACTCTTCCACCTAGACCATTTCACCCAATTTAATCCCCTTTTTCTCTTCTCAGCCCCCTTTTACTCTAAGTCTTTGATGGTGAGGAGAGAGGGGTCTTCAAAGGAAATTAAATTTCCAATACCAGTGCCCTCTACAGCCGAGGAGTTAAAGGTACAGAATTGGCACTCCACTAAGGCTCCCATACCATTTTTCTGCGTAACTACAAACGTTGGCCTCTGAGTGTCCTAGGTGATTTGGAAGTCTGCACACCAGCATCCTAGAGTCTGCCTAAGCCTTCTATTTGCTTCAGCTGCAGATCTCCAAGAACAGAGGAAAAGAAGCCTGAATTCTGGCAAGACCACTCTAGCCAGCATCATCAGCATCACCTGAGAACTTGTTAAAATACAAAATCTCAGGCCCACCTCAGACTTTGGTGGCAGGGACTCCACCATCTGTAATTTAACACAGGCTTTCTAGGTGATTCTAATGCACAGGAAAGAAGAGTATGCAGGAATTCTCCTTCATTCTACCTTCAGGAGAGAATGGTTGGCCTTGACCCTTTTTCAAAACAGGACAGCCACTAGCACTAGTGCCACCAGGTCTAAAAAGCAAAGGTGGATGTGGCCTGTGGGCAGAGTGTCAGAGGTTCCTGGGTAGGTAGTGAGGAGGGAGTCCAGAAGGACCTGGTGTGGGGGTGCGGGAGAGTTCTGGAATGCAGCCCAACTTTTATAGGGATCAGGCCTCTCCATAGACCCCAAGGCAAAGGAGTGGTGCTTGAACTGTATGCATTACTATCCATTCCAGAGTCAGCCTCCTATAAGTGCTTCATTTCCCAGGAAAAAACCTAAAGCCCTGGAAAGTTAAGTCCCTCAGAAAAATAGTAGCTGAATCAAGACTCAGGCAGAAAGGAACTGATCTGGAAAAAAAAAAATGTCCCAGCTTTTGGGATTACAAGGATTTGTTGATTATTTAGTAATTTGGCAAACAGTACCTACAGACTGCCACTGCTGCATGTTTATCTGCACCCAGCCAGTATGGTAGGGGTGATCATTTCCATTTTTCTTGTGTAAGCATCCAAAGGTGAAGTCATTCTTCCAAAGTCTATAGCTTGGAAGCAAGTAGCAGAGTCAGGGTTTGAATCCAGGTGGCCATCTATAAACCCAGAATTTGACCCGTAGGTGATTTCTCCTGTGGGAAAAAAAAAAATCCTAATGGCCAATGCCAACAGCTCCTCTTGTCTCTAGAAAAGCCCATGCATAGAGATATGTCCCAGCAGTTTTCCCAGGGACACAAGCCAGCTCTGCTCCCAGTGCCAGCCTAAGAACATGCAGAAAGGGCAGAGGAGAATCAATCAGGGGAGAGGGGCTTTGGCTGTACCTTTACACTTCACTAGACTGAGGGTCTGCCTGAGGACCCTGACTCCCTCCTCTAGACTGCAGTGTCTCCCACCTCCAGTTCAGCACATCCCCATTATTTCCAGACACTGGAAATAATGTCTCCTCTATTTATGTGTTGTGTTTTGTTTTGGTTTGGTTTGGTTTGTTTTTTTTTTTTTTTTTTTTTTTTTTTTGCTTCTGTGGTTATCCCTGGATGAATGCTCCTTTCCCTGGATTTACAGCATCCTCCTGTGGTGGGGTTGATGTCACTTTAATGAGAGTTATAGCTGCCTTCAACTGTGACTGCTGCATTCCAATTTACTGCCTGGCCTCCAGGAGCCCAGCAGGACTTCTCTCTGGCAGGGAGGGGTGGCCCTGCTCCCTGGCCTGGGATTGGGTAGAGGGCGGAAAACAGCAGTCTCCTCCTTATGCCTGGAGACAGCTGACCCAGCTCTGAACTAGGACTTCGGGCTCTTTGATGGATCTCAAGCAACAGGGAAAAATAACAATTGGGAAAACAAAGAATATTAAGAATGAAGACAATGGGGAATTAGGTAGGGGTGTATGTGTGTGCAGAGATCTCTCTGCTTTCCTGACCCATTCTCCCGATACACCCCTGTGAGAATCAAAGTTCTGAACTGGAGGTTCCAAGGCAGAGGAAGGTGGAGGTATTCACAGAAGGCCTTTTGTTCCCTAGTTGAATCCAGATGTGGTCAATAGTAGGGGCAAGGGAGGGAGGGGCACTGGAGGCAGGCCTGGTGGGAAGAGGGGAACTGGGAAAGCACAACTCCCAGCAGAAGTGCCAGAGGTAGTCTGAAATCATCTACGAACCTCAGTGTCTTCTGACTGGGATCTAAAACTGTCACCCTAAGTTGGCCTAGTTAATAATGAAGTAGTGTTGCCGATGGCTCAAGCACCTATGGAAAAACTGCTACCATTTATATTAGGTACCTCTTACTATGCAGCCAAGGCTTCCAGTTATGTGGACTTTCCCCTCTGCCCAGCACCCCTGCTACAGGCCCAACTGTGGAGGCAAATGCCTAGCCCACACCAAGACATAGGGGATAGCATGGAGTCCCCGGGTACTGAATATATTTCGGTACTTCATTTAGTTATCACATCAACTCGATGAGATAGGAATTATTACATCCATTTTACTAAGAATTCAGGCTCTAAGGCTTAAAGGTTTAGTCACTGGTGCAATACCACACAGCCTAGAAAGTGGTAGAGCCCATTTTGGAGCTATGGTATTTGCTCATCTTAAGCAAGCCAGAAGTTTGGGGGAGACTGACTGATACCATCAAATGGCCAAAGACCCACTAGCTCCTAGAAATCTTAAGTCAGCTCAATGTTGCCCCACAGTCATGCTGGAGACAGACTCCCTCCCAGGGGCAAGACCTTGGCCACACGTATATAATGCCCCAGCTAGGTTTATGCTCCACCTTGCCCTCTTGGGAGGTGGGAGTCATCTCCCCAGTAGCTGTAGAGAGGGAGGCCAGCACTGTCTAGGAGAGCATAGGGTACAAATTCTCCTACAGGCTGTTGACCCAGAGAAAGGAAAGGCCTGTTCCTGTTCTTCTTCACTTCTATGTTGCCTCATCCTCCTCACAAACAGGAAGTCCATAGTCAAGTCCAAAGGCACAGCTGGGAGAGGGAGCCAAGGGCTGCAGCAGCGTGGACACCTCCCTTGGCTAGCCTCTCTGGAACCCAACGTAGAGTGAACACTTGGCCTTTTGCAAGAGGCCATGGCTGGGGTAGGGAACTCGAGCTGTGTGAGTGCAGAAGGCCCTGGATAGCATGAGTGGGAGCTCAGACTGTGAAGTCAGGTGGCCTGAATGTGATCCTACTTCTGCCACACTATCTGTGAGACTTTGGACAGAACACTGTGCCTCACTGTGCCTCTCTGTAAAGTGGGGAAGTCAGAGTTCCTATCTCTAGAGTGCAAGTGGGTATTAAGTGGGTATTTAAATATGGGATGCCATATTTAAAGCATTGGGGCCAGTGTGTGCAGTATAGTGAGTGCTTGAGAAGTGTTAGCTATTATTGTTTTAGATTCTATTTCCCATGTCACAGCTTATTCCAGCATCAGTCTCCTATGTTCATTATGGGTAGAAAGAGCCTTTTGGATGACACCATTTGGTTTCCCCAGGTCTCCACCAACCTCTCATTCCAGAGGCCCAAGGGACCATAGAGGTATTAATTAGCAAAGCCTCAGGACAGGCCCAGGCAGTGAGGGAGTCTAGTTGATGTTAATTGGTACTATCAGATCTTTGCCCAGTTAGGATGAAGCAGTGTAGGCTGCAACAGCGTCTCAGTCCTTGGGGTTCACAATCTACCCAAGACTGCACCCCAGAGCATCTGTGGTGGGTAGATAGGCAGGCTGCTCTGCCCCTACCCCCAACTTCACAGGGCCCAGCATGTGAGAACAGCAGGGGAAAGACAGGGAAGTAGAAGGGATGGGGCTACCATCTCCTACATAAGGTTCTCAGGCTAACCAACACTCTTTGAGTGCAAACATGATGCACTCTTTGAGTGCAATCATGTATACCAATATCAAGGGCTGTGAAAGATGCCACTCTCTAGCAATGGTTCTCAACAAATTTAATAGCAGCTTGTTTGAAATGCATAGTCCCAGGCAATGCCCTCAGTGGTTGAAGTCCAGGGACTTATATTTTTAACAAGCATCCAGGGGATTAGTGAGGTTGGTCTGTAGGACCACATTTTAAAGAACACTAGTCTGATGTTCGTATGTCCAATATTACATATTTAGTGAAAAGCCATGGGTATACAATAAATGCTGATTGATGAAATAATGAGCAAGTGAATGAGTAGAATAGAAAGGCTATGAATCATCCTGTAGTGTCTAAGCAAAAGATCTGCCTTCCTCTAGGAATTCCCTTACTCAGGGGAGAGTTAGGCCTTCATCCCCAGTTCACTTGCTTGTGTGTCTGGGACCAGACTTTCCTACTGAAGTTGAAAGTTGCTGTTTAAATTCTAAGGGAAATTCTAGCCACGCAGGAGAAACCCGGCAGAGTCCCTCTCAAGCTTGGAATCTATCCAGAGAAGTCAGGAATTCCTCTGGATTCTATTTCCAGAAAAATGCAATTACACACAAAGGTTTGCCTATTATTTCTAGAGTTCTGGACCCTGAAGCTATCAGGGTTTAAGAATTCCTCCTGTGGTATCCTTTCATCCGTAAGTCATTGTTCACAGCAGGGACCTGGACAAAGTAAGGGGAAGACCAGGAGGAGGGTCTGGGCAGAAGAGCAGCCAGGGCTCTGCCCTCTGGGGCAAAAGCCAAGCTTTGGGGCTTGGCTTTTTTTGTTCCTTTCTCTCTTCGGGGAGAGATGAGGGGCAGTTGGACAGCAGGGTCAGAGCTGGGGGTCTGTAGGACATCATGCAGGAAGCAGCTGAGATTTAAATGTGTCACAAAATGAGACTCCATACTCATTCCAGGGAAGGCAACAAAGGAAGGGGAGGAAAAGTTTTACTAACCCCCACTTGGTGCAGGCACCTTGCTAATTGTATGTCTGATCATATTAGTCCTCACTGTAATCACTGCAGTAGGAACTAACACCCCCTTTTCACATGTGAGGGAGCAGAAACTCACTGAGGGCAGGGGGAGACTTCACAAACCCACTTTCACACAGCCAATAAATGGTAGAACCAAGATTTCAAAACCAGGACTAATAAAAACCAAATCCAGGATCCCCTCTAATCTATGGGACTGGAATGGGCTCAACCTCTGCAAACCCACTCCCTCCCAAGGGACAGTTGTCCTCCTCTGTTGCCACTGACAGCCCTTTCACAGGTTCTCTTCTGTTATTTGCAGGAAATGAGAGTTTCTGAATGGGCATCAGATCTCTTCCCTTCTGCCCTCACCATGATGGCTTGGATCACCCTGATGGCCTCCACTCCTGCCCCACACAAAGTCTTGGGTTTGAAAGCTTCTCTGGTTTCCTCTGACTTGTTCAAGGGCATCTGTGCAACACAAGTACAGAAAGATCCCCAACTTCCAGGAAGAAGACAAAGTTATTTCAAAAAATTAAGAGTCAGTCTCTATATAGATGACACAGACACTGAAACATTTAGGACAGACTGTAGACAGAGCCAGAAGCCCAAGACCTCAGGATGAGACTTTGGCTCGAGGTCTAGCTCCACCACTTTCTGGTGTAACCTTGGGCAAGTACATTCACTTCTCCAATTTCCTCACCTCTTAAATAATAATAATACCAGCTTCCCAGAGATATTATGAGAATTAAGTAAGAAAATGTTAATTCTACTTTTAAAAGGGCGGGGGGAGGGAAGGAAGGAGATTGCTTACCCAGAGTCATGCAGCTAATTAGTTCTAGACTTAAAACTTTAACCCGTATCTCATGTGTCCCAGTCACTAAATCTTTATACAATACCTTCAGTCTCTTAAATAGTGTCTAATCAATAATCTGGGATTAATGAGTGCATAGACCTTTCTATATTGCCCTAACGAAATACTTCAGTACTTTACTGCTTCACTTTTTGTGGAAAAATAAAAATATTTTTAATTGAAAGAACAGAGATTAATATAATAAGCATCCAGATTTTCATCAAAAAAAAAAAAAAAAAAAAGGAAGCGAATGAATCCAAAGTTCCAGGCTCGGGCTTATCTTAAACAATTGATGAATAGTCACCCAATTTCTCACCATTTCATTTTTAATAATAATATTATGATGATAATAATAAAAATAAGTGAGGTATTTGGGGAAACATTTGAAATTCCAAATAAAAAATATAAAATGAGGCAAAAATTTTAAAAGCTGGAAGTAAATTTAGTCATCTTTTCTCATCTATAAAATGGAAATCATAGTAGTAGCTACTTCAAAGGGTTGTTCTGGATTTGATGAGAATTCATGAAAAGCCTCAGACCTTCTCCAGAATATTAGCATATGTAAACGAATCCTATTATTGATCACACTCCTCTGATTTGTATAGGGACACTATATGCAGGTCTAGGAATTGTCTACATGAGGAAAAGGTGGAAAAATTAAATTCAAATCAAGAAGATTTGTATTGGACATTAGGAAGAACTTTTTAGTTGAAAGCTGGCTAAGATCCTGTACTTGCACAGTAGTACCTAAGTTCCCTCAGGACATTATAGGGTGCTTTCCTTTCATAGACATTAAAAGAGAGATGAAACACTCTGTCTCAAGGGCTACTAAATATGGCCCTAGCTGGAGGCATGAATTGAAGTTTATGTCTGGGGGGTAGAGGTCAACCTTTGCAGAAAGTGTTATTATTCACATTATATTTATTATATTAGAATCATATTCATATTTCTTTAAAATATTTTCTACAAGATCACATATGAGAAAAATAATTATGATTAGAGTAAGCTATCAACTGTTTATGCCATGGCATGTTCTATAACTATTAAGAATGACACGTGACTGTGTCAATATATGAAAATATATGTATGAAAAAATATTGAGAAAAGCAGAACAGGAAACAGAGCATGCAGTGATAACTTCATAAATGTCACAATGCTCAGAAGATAATTTGGAATAAATATTGATCAGGTTTTATTCTCTCTCAAGTAGCCTAAGGCCATTATATGTGTTTTTAAAAGTTTATATATATAATGGGATACATAGGTGAAGCACAGGGGATATTTAGGATAGTGAAACTATACTGTATAATATGGTAATAGTGATACATCATTATACATTCATCAAAACCCATAGAATGTACAACACCAAGAGTGAACCCTAAGGTAAACTATGAACTCTGGGTGACAATGATGTGTCAGTGTAGCTTCATGGATAACAAAGGTAGCACTCTGGTGGAGGATGTTGGTAGTGGAGGAGGCTATGTTGGGGTCGGGGCAAGGAGTATATGGAAACACATACCTGTTATTTTATTTTGCTGTAAACATAAAATTACTCTAAAAATAAAATGTATAAAATTATTTTAAAGTTCTGTTAGAATGATAATCAAATATATGTATTATATGTGTGTATGTGTGTATGTTATTATTTCCCATCAATAAACATGGTGTATTTTTCCATTTGTTCAGAAAAATAAAATAAATCTAAAAAAAAAAAAAAGACATGACAGTGATGGTGGTTCTGAGATCCAGGTTTAGAAGAACGGGTATTCCTTTTTCTGTTAGATAAGAGATACAATCCCCAATTCCGGCCCAACTAGGACTTGACCTTCCTTCTCTTGGCAATTATAGGTCCTTCCTACAATCTCTTGTCTAAAGCCTCAATGCTACCATCTGCCAGATAGGAACCAGAAAAAAATGGAGATGTTAAAGGACCCCAGCAGCAACTGTGACAGGAAAAGTTGATGGCTCTGGTTAGAAATGGCCCCTGTCCAGGCACAAATTGCTCATACTCTGATCCCTGATGAGAAGGCAGGACTACTCATCTCAAACCACAACATGTACATTCATTGTGTAAGAGCAGTAAAAAACTGGTCTAAAAATCCAACTGATGTTTTTTTAGTAATCAGTTCCCTCAGAGTTTTGCATAAAGGAAAGGATATATTTACCCATGCAAAGTATAATAAACACAAGGCACCCAACCCTGCCTGTTCCCCTCCTCTTGCTGCAAGCAAACTAAGGTCTCTGTTGGAGCTGAGGATACAGCTCCACAGAGCAGAGTCAAGGGTTGGGGGTGCCCCCTGGTGATGGAATTGCTAGGGCATGAGGGGACAGGATGTTCTCAGGGCCAAACATCTGTGTCTCCCACGGTCTGTAGTGGCCTTGTTCTCCATGGACCACACAAACAATAAGATTCTTGACAGCAGGGACTGTGTCTCAGATTCTCTCCCCACAGCACAGTGCCAGGTACACAGGACTATAGAAAACCTCATTAATGAGCACCCTCTTTGTACAAGCTGCTCTGATGGGCTCCAGGTGGATACAAAGATGGGCAATGAAATGGAAGTCTTGTGTGGTGTTGCAGGAGGGTAGACCTGGCTTCAGAATGCTAAACTTCTAATCTGAGCGATACCACTCATAGCTGGCCTCAGTTCTTTCATAACTTCTGGTGCAAACCCAATGCTATGAAATCATTACAACACAAGGCAGTGGGTGAAAAGTACCTGAAGAGTTACCAAAAAGGTAAGAGCTTCTTTTCCAGGCTTCCCAAACTCAATTCATGTTATACCCAATTGCCCAAGCCAAAACCAGGAAGTTGTCCTTGACCCCTCCCTCTCACCTTCAAGTCCAAAGAAATACCAAATTCTCTTTCCAAATTCTATTTATAAAATGCAGCTGAAGTCCAACCTCTCTGTATATTCCCCACTGCCATCGCCAGGGTCTGAGCTACCATTATTTGTCATCTAGACTGCTGCACTCCACTTGATCTTTGTAAAACACAGGTCTGATCATGTCACTCTCTTACATAATACCTTTCAGTGACTGTCCATTGCTCTTAGGATAATGAAACAAAACGAAACCCACATCTTAACATTGCCTGCTAGGCTCTGCATTACTTGGTCTCTGCCCAACTTTCCTGTGTTATACCTAGGTAGTTAGCAAAGTTTCTGGGGAGCCCACCAGATTAAGGCTCCATACAGAAGTTGTCCTCTTTACCTGGAACATTATTTTTGCTGATCAATCCTGATTCATCTTTAAAGTCAGCCTGGACTTTGCTGCTTCCCAAGGCCTCCTGGTCTAGGCTAAAGTCTCCTCTAATTCTACATGGCACCAGTTCTGATGATTGTAATTTAAATATTTGTCTTTGCACTTATTTTTTGATGTTTACTCTCTTTGCAGCAGTCATTTTTATCTCAGGTTTTATCTGCCTTGTTCCACTGCTGTAACCACAGCATCTAGTATAGTGTCTGACTCTAGATGACCGACTGACTGGATGAATGAACGAATGAATGAATGAATTAGAAGTCCAAGCAGGGGAGCAGGAAAGGTATCCTAGAAAAACAGCATGGAGAAGGAGATGGTTATATTTGGAAACTTCAAGAGTCACAGATCTGGAATAAATGAACTGACAGGAATCTTCTCTTGCAATTCGGATCATTCAGGCTTCCTTTTCCTTCCTAAAAATAGTTGATTCAGCCCAACTCCATCTAAACTTTTCCTCAGTATGGTTTTCTGCCCAGAGAGACCAGCTGCTCACCCAACTGTCCTGGTCTCTCTTCCTGTTCCATTCTCTGTACAGGCCCACTGCCCCTCCAGTCCACTTTCCCACCACACCCTTGGATTTATGTAACTGAGTAATTGTGTGATGCTATAAAACTAATTTGCATTTCTGCTTGGGCAGCGAAGTAGCTAAAACTTTGCAGTTTGCCTTAAGAGGCAGAGGAAAGCATCCCCAGCTCCCTCTCAGACTCAGAGCACGAGTAGCCAGCCCTATCTGCAAGGGCCCAGTAACAGAGCGCTAAAAAAGAGCCCAAAACAAATGACAGCCATGGAAAGAAATTGAAAGAATAATCTTTCTACTGTGCAAAGACAAGCTCCCTATCACATTCTCCCCATCTCCTGATAGAGTTCACTGGTTCGGTTTCCCTTTTGACCTTCCATGGGACTCTGTCAACACCTGTTTTCTTGGTCACAGATTGGGAGATGGTGTGGCATTTCTCTTCCTGCCAACTCGAGACACATCAAGATAGAAAAGCAAAAGGGAAGTGTCTACCAAGGTTTGGCTGCCCACTTCCCAGTTTTGGAGGTCTCGAGCAGCATGAAACTGGAAGACCTAAAGAGAATAAAGAGAAAAAGTGTTCCTGAATGTATGTGTGTGTGTGTGTGTGTGTGTGTGTGTGTGTGTGTGTGTGTGTGTGTGTGAGGAGAGGGCCAGGGGAGTAGGAAGGCAGTGTAGATCACACAAAGATTTAATATTTGATGCCATGGGAAGAATAAACAGTATTAAATAATATTAGCCACCATATACTGGGCCTTTACTATGTGCCAAACATGCTGTGAAGTGTTTTGAACTCAATATTTCATTTAATTTTTAAAACAACCCAGTGAGGTATTTATATGTCCATTTTACAGTTGGAGAAAGCAGCTCACTGAATTACACAGCTCTTAAGTAGCCAAACTGCAGGACTGAGATCCTGATGCTTTTGCTTTGAACCACAACTCATAACTGCTTTCCTAAGGCTAGAGATCAGAAAGAAAAGGAAATTGGTTTATGGTGTGGCAGAGGGCTTGAGATTAGACATAAAGAACGTTCTGATGATTGGGGCCATTTGGTTGGTAGGGCCATTTGGTCGTAGTCGGGGTAATTAGGCTTGTTAGAGCTCTTCCTCTGAGGGCCTTTACATTTAAGATGAATGGATGCTTCTGTACCTGGCTAGTTTAAGGGAAACATTCTGTGTTCCCACCACAGGGCTGGCCTGTTTGAACTGACGGCTTCACTAGGGTATGATATTACCACACACGAAACCATTAGATTACAGGAGAAGATAGCACAGGATGTGTGCCCAAATGGGGCTGGAAGAAAGCAAGAGCCATAGGCAAGCAGATGCTACTGTGGTTAAAAGCAAGAGCTCTGTGGTCAGGCAGACTTGTGTTTGAGTCCCTGCTGGCTCTCCTGCTTGTATGACCTTGGGTATGTTACTTAACCTCTCTAAGCCTAGGTTTGCTAGTCCATGAAAAGAGGCTAAGAACAGAACCTATTTTGGAGGGTTGCTATGAAATTTTAAAAAGATGATACATGTAAGTGTTTGGTACAGAACTTAGACATGACAAAGATACAATGAATGGTAGATGCTATTATAATTGTTCTTGTTGGAGTACAGAGGTAGGATAGTGCAATACGGAGCAGAGCTATATGTCAGTCCGTAGCTGAGAAAGTCTTCCCGGGAAACTCAAGTTGTGTTCTTAATCTTGAAGAGCTGGTCAGGTAAAATCAAAAGAAAGGAATAGAGACAGAGGTAGAGCTCGCAGAGTAGAGTGAGACTTCAAATTTTTTATCTTAAAAGAAAAACATTATTTAATTTGTGGTTGAACTAAAGAAGAAATTGATTATGGGAGAAGAGGTGGTGGAAAGAGATGAGGTCTTCTATCCTTGTTTCTAAACGAATAATTTGAATAGAGACAGAGACAGCTTCAGAGACCTAAAAAAATAAAAATAATAAAATAAAAATAAGACACAGAGCGTTTTTTGCTTCCTTCTTCTGTGAAGGGACCTGGGACTATGGCTGGGGGCAGAGCTGATGAAGAATGGGAAACAGAACCTGAAACAGGGAAGTTATGAAATGTGGGTGGAGGCCCTAATGACTATATGGGCTGACTCACATGGGAAGACCTAGCTTTAAGGCTGAATTGACATGGGTATCCTGTCAGTCAGGGGGACAGTTTTGAGACCCTGGGCACCTCTCTTCTTCAGTGCTGCTAGCACAGGGTGGGAGGCCCTCTGGGAGCAAAGACTGTTTGCTAATCCGTTATTCTCTGACAGCCTGCCTTATCCCTCTGATATGTAGAAGATAAACTCCTTAGGGGCCAGGATGGTTCTCCAGAAATGATGCTGTTTGTTTTAGATCCTCTGTGTTTAACTGTCTGTCAAGTACCAACTATCAACCCCTTATATTAAGCATCACCAGGGCATTTGTTTTAAAATGCAAATTTTCAGGGGTTTTCCCTAGGGAGTCTGGCTAGATTTGGGGATAAAGTATATGTTTTTAACAAGTACCCAGGTGATTCTTTTGGTGAGGCAAAAGAAAACACTGAGTTAGATAATCCCTCGAATCCCTCGAATTCCTTTTAGTCTTGAATTTAGGCAGCAAAGTGTAGTAAAAAGAGCCCTGGATTGGTAGTAAGAAGGCAGATTTTGGCCTGACTCTGACCCTGCAGTTCAAGGGAGTCTGTCTCTGCTATTGATCCCTTCACAGTACTTGCATGCCTGGGTACCCGTTGTCATCTTTGGTGCTGATAAGAACCCTGTGCTGAGGAAGATCTAGAAGAGAAGGAGGCTGCAGAGCAGGGCATTCACCTATCTGCCATCAAGATTTCAGAAAAAAAATAGGGGAGGACTAGAATAAATGGACATCAGAACACAACAGGTTCCAAGCATCCCCTGGGGCATACTCCTGCATGGGATTGGCAAGACACTGTAGGTATCAGCAACTCCCACTACACAGGGTGACACTTAGGCCCAACGAAATTTTAAAACATGCCCAAAGCACACAGCTAATCAGAGGAAGCAGGAATCCAGACCCCTCTGCTTTCACCCAGTTCATTGTTGGGGTGCATGGCTGGGTAGTCCTATTTTCTTGGGCCTTGTGGAGAGAGCTCCTGATGGTCAAGTGCCAGTATCCCGAGTTCTTGGACAGTCTCCAGAATGGACTAGAATCTAACATTTCCCTGGATTTGCTCAGCCTATTACTGAGAATAGGGAGAGAGAATGGTCTGGAGAGGTAGACAGGACTGAAGAAAGGCAGTGAATGTGGGAAAAGAGGGAGGCTGGACTGAAAAGGAAAGCCGCGTAGAGGCTCACAAAATGTGGGCGCTTTGAGAGCTGCATCCAGAGGGGTGTCCTGACTTACCAAGATCTCACACCTGAGAGATGTCAAAGCAGGCAACAACCTCAGCTCCCCTCTTCAGATTAGGGCAGTGAAAAGGCTAAGTGTTAGGCGAGGTATAATTTTGCAGAAATTCGGGTTGTCAGAGGAACTAAAAGATCAAAGAAAACCCCTAAAACACCAAGCCCGATTATTTCATCCACGTGGCATAAGAACAGGCCAAAAAAGGGGGGCGGGGTAAAAGTGACCCGTCCCACCCCTGCTGGGAGGAAGAGATTTGCCGGGAGAGCCAACCCGAGACAAAGCCGGGGGAAGCAGACGAGACGCAGCAGGGAAGGAAGGAGATTGAGAAAGCGCTTTTTCCACAAAGCCGCTGCGCAGCGGTCCCCTCTCCCCGCCCTGGTCCCCCGTCCGCCGCAGGAGCGTGGAGAGCCGCCGCGGGCCCTTTAAGGGCCGAGAGGTGCGCGGTCTCTTTAAGGCAGGTCTCAGTGCTTTCTGTTTTCTGAAGGAAGTGACGGGGGGTGGGATTGAATGAAAAGTGCAAAACAGAGTCTCTAAGTGCTGGGTTGGGGGCCTCGAGAGCTGCGAGAGCGCAGAGTCCACCCCGTAGCCTCCTGGGTTACGCCGCGGAGGGCAGCCCATGTGCTTCTACGCCACCCCACTAGTGACCCACGTCTGAGACCCTCGGGGAGCCACTCCCGGGCGCCTTCAACTAGCCACCAACTTCGATTGAAGTTTGGCAGCGCCTCTCGCCGCCTGCACGCCGAGTGCCGGAGCTGCGGAGGGCGGCGGTGGCCCACGGGGATGTGCCCACCCGGCTCCCGCGAAGTCCCAACGGCGTCCCGCGCGCTGCTGTTGCTACCGCTACTTGTGTGGCTATTGGGGGCGCCGCGCGGCGCGGGTGCGGGGGCGGGTCAGCGGACAGAGCTGCGGGTGCGCGTGCGGTTGCCCGAAGGCCAGGTGACAGAGGAGAGCCTGCAGGCGGACAGCGACAACGACAGCATCATTCTCGAGCTGCGCAAGCCCGACGGCACCCTCGTCTCCTTCATTGCCGACTTCAATAAGGTGAGGCACCCTCACTCTCCAGGATGGGACCTTCTAGCCTGAGTGCCCGGGATCTCTGTCGCACTCAGGCCTGCAGACAGAAGATTCGGGCCAGGAGAAGGACGAGAAGGACGTGACTTACCCAAGGTCACGCCGGGCTCGTCTACACACCTTTTTGCCTAGCTCCACAGCCCCCAGCCCCATCATTCTTCCCTAACTCCTCTGCTACTCCCTCCCAATCCCCCTTCCAGCCTCTCACCTCTTTGCTCTGGGCGCCTAGGCTCTGTCTCACACTCTCTGACCAGCCCTTTCCTCATTTCCTCTTCCGGCTGGCCCAGAGCCTCCAGGTGCAGACCCTCCTTCAAAAGTCAACTTTAATGACCCTGACTTCCTCTTGGAGTAATTTCTGTGTGCTCTTGCAGAAAAAATCCAAGGCTAGGAATGGGAGATCCAGGTTCTCACTGTGTAATCTAGGGCAAGTCCCTTTCCTTCTTTGGGCTTCCTTTCTCACCTCTGTGCAGGACAATGAAGTGTCTCTTGGCCTTGCAGCCCTGCCATCTTGCAGTATGTGAACAATTCCCCCTTCTGTTTCACTTTCCCAAGCTGAAGAGAAGCTACCTCTCCTTTTTGGTCTGGAAAGCGGGGAAGCTTGCAGCAGGAGGACATGGGGAGAGGCCTCAGATGAAGTCCCCATGCTCTAAGATGCCACTTCTTATCCTGCCTGGAAGTGGGGCTGGCCAACCCCCACAGTTTGGCCCAGAACGTGGGAGGGGAGCAGAGACCAGCCTCTACTTCAGTGTGTGCATATGCTGTGGAGAGAACCAGAAGGTGGACCTGGGCCCTGAGATTGGAGGGAGTAGACAGTAGAGTGCTGGGGATTTATCAGCAAATGGGCCTGAAGGGGTGGTGAGTGACTAACAGTGACCCAGTAGCAGGAATCCTGGAGGAAAAGAGGGTGGGTGAAGTGTAGGTGCCCACAGAGAGTCTCCTGATCTCCTATGCCCCACCTCCTACCCCTGTCCTGATAAAAAGAAGCCTGGTGAGGCTCTCTTTCTGAGGTTGTGAAGAGATGAGGCCTGTTAGCTAGGCAGCTGTAGAAGGCCAGGACTGTGCGCCCCTTGCCTGAGCCACCTCTTTCTTCTCCTTCTTAGAGTCTGGGAGATGGGGCAGATTTGGGGAGGTAGCTTGGGACCCGGCAAAATTGCCATAGATAGAATGGGGGACAGAGATCCAGAGGACAGTGGGAGAAGGTTTGACTGCTGATCTGTCTCAGGAATACTGAGTTGTCATTCACATGGGACATAGGTGGACATGGGGGGTGAGGTAAGGGTGAGTGGTCACAATTGGAAAGACTTTGTGGTCCTTCCTTACTCAGTAGGCCCCAGCCAGGTTCTTAGATTCAGATAGAGACAGGTCAGTTTGTATGTGGCAAGAGGGAAGCTAATGGGAACAGAATACCTCCTGCTTTCCCACCTGAACTCCAGGGGAATTTTGTCAAGTATGTTCTTTTCCCAGGAAATCCAAATAGTGGCTGCATCCCTCAGGTGGCAGCAATTGAATCATCCTTTCTAACATTCCACTGAAGCCCTTTGCCCTTGAGAGTGACCCTCCAGCTGGGCTGAGCCTCCAACCTTCCTGCCCACTGCCCATTTTTTTATGGATTGTATCCCTGGAGAGAGACTCCCCTATCCCTGGGGCCTCTCCAGCAGCCAAGGCTGTAGTTAGGACATCAGTGAAAGAGGCAACAGGTAGAGCTAAGTTTTTACAGCCCCTAGTTGCAGCATGAAATATTTTATTGCTCTACCCTGAGGGCAAGGAGAGAGGAGAGCTCAGGAGGTAGTGGGGTGGAGGACTGAGGATTCGGGCTGAGGGTGTAGTGGGAGGGCTGGCTGCCCAGTTAGGTATTCCATTTGTTGCTGTTTTTAAGAGCTCCATTTTAATTTCTACAGCAGTTCAAACCTCCACCCAGATTTCTGAAGTCTGCTTTTCAGATTAGCCTCTGACCCAGAAGCTGCCATTTCACACCCGCCCCTGGCATCTACAATTTCATAAGCAAGAGCAGGAATTGGGAGTGGAAGGCACAGAAAGAGAACCAGCTCTCCAAGGTCCCCTCCAGCTCTGGGTTTCTCAGTCTGGGGCAGGGTGGAGCTGGCAAACGCAGAGGTGTGGTGGAATAGCCTTCCCTCCCAACCCAATCCAAATCTTTCTGGGGTGGATCTCTCATTTCCCAGTCAGTTCTCAGGCCTCATGCCTCAAAGTCTTCGGTAGGTTTCCACAAGAAGGTTCTATCTCGAAGTAATGATATTTTCTGTAGGAAAAGGCCTGCATGTGTTTTTTGTTTGTTTTGTGTACCAAATCCATTTGGGCTGGTTTGGGAAAAGTCCGTAGTCTGCTTGGGAATAGTGACATTGGCCATTTCATCACTTTTGGGAGATAGTCCAGACTGAAATGAGACAGACCTGATTTAACCCTGGGAAAAACTCTTGATCTCTGCAAGTCTTCGGTTCTTTATCTGCAAAATGGTGATAATAGTAGTACCAATTCCATGGTTATAGTGAGAACTAAACAGAAATGCATGCAAAATACTATGTGGCAGCTATTGTGCTAAGTGCTCAAGAAATGGAAGCCATTAACTTTTATAATTATGGCTCACATAGCATCTTAGCATGGACCCTCCCTGCTAAACTTGGACTCAATGAGTTTGAATGATGGACTCAAAATCACACATCAAGTCTACACTGAGCCTGTAGGAGCCTCGAATCCCTCACAGTAAGCTTCTCTTTTAAGCGCCATGCATTAGAGTTTTTCTGAGAATCAAATAATAGAAACACATAGAAGCAGAAACTCACACACATACGTAGAGATATATAGAAAGAAATTTATTACGAGGGATTGGGTCCCACAATTATGGAAGCTGAGAAGTTCCACTATCTGCCATCTGCAAGCTGGAAACCCAGGAAAACCATTGGTGTGGTTCCAGTCTGAGTGGCAAGGCCTGAGAACACCAACGTCTGAGGGTAGAAGATGGTGTCCCAGCTCAAGCAAAGAGAGCAAATTCTGCCTTACTTTCCACTTTTTTGTTCTGTTTACACCCTCAATAGACTGGATGATTGCCCACCCACTTTGGTGAGGGCTATCTTTACTCACTCTGCTGATTCAAATGCTAATCTCATCTAGAAACAGCCTCACAGATACAACCAGAAAATAATGTTTTACCAGCTCTCTAGGCATCCCTTCACCAAGTCAAATAGACACATAAAATTAACCATCACACTCCAAAATTGCTAGTCAGACCCTTTGTTGTGACATTCTACACGGGGCAGCATTGAGGCTCTTGTGCTGTGTGCATCGCAACCTTCTGTCTGGCCAATTTCACCCACCACCTAACCCCCTTCCTATGCCCCCTCCCAGCTTCAGTGTTTGCCTCTGCAAAGAACAGGGTTCCAACAGGGTCTGCCTCTCATACTGCTACACTGGACCTGAAGCTGGTGACACAGTAACAGTAATTGATTAGCCTTCTCTAGGACACATACCCTGGAGCCAAGGCGAGGATTACAATTCCACTAGTAGCTTGGAACTATCAAATGGCCATTGTACATTATTAATGCAAGTCTTGCCCAAAGGCTGCTGACCATCAGGCAGATTGAGCTGTGGCTCTAAAAGACATGCCATAGCTCAGTGGCTCTCAAACTTTGCTGCGCATTAAAATCACTTGGGGAGCTCTGGAAAATCCTGATGCCTGGGCTTCTGTCTATACCAACTAACTCAGAATGTTTGAGGGTGGGAACCAGGCAGCAGTATTTTTTTAAAGAGATCCAGGTGATTCCAATGGGCAGTGAAGTTTGGGAACCACTGGCTTAGCTGCTCCAGGAAAGGGGAAGGGACTTGGAAGAACTACCAGGTTAGACCGTCAAACGAAGGTAGAGCCCAAACTCAGTCACCTATTTGAAGCTGATCATTCTACCAACAATAACCCTAATGTGTTTAAGCAGCATATAGACTTTAGGCATAATTCTACATGCCTTCAGTACAGAACTGCAATTCATACACACACTCAATAGTCAATGTTCTTCTTTATAATCCAAATTCTATATATGTAATTATACCCATATGTACATACTCACTGGGCATATCTAATAGCGGGCATGTCACCATCCCCAGTCTTTAGCCTGGCTTTTTGTATGATAGCCTTCTTGGTCCTTCTCCCCATGGCTGCTGTCCTTATCCAAGTTCCCTTTACCTTTGTCCCCCAGTCTGAGTGTCCAAAAGCTTGGAGAGGGATGAGTCATGTTTCAGGCATGGTTTGGTGCTGACCAGATGGGGAGGGTGGGGCCGAAAGATATGAGAGTCATGTGCAACTACTTCAAGGTGGTGGGTACAACAGGAGAAAGGAGGAAGGAGCTACAGACTACAAAAGGGTGATGGAGGGTATTGTGAGGGCTGTGCGCTGGAGCTATGAAAGTGCAGCTGTATGGCAGTATGAGTCAGCTCAAGGTCACTCTGAAGGACCCAAGGAAATTAGAACTTGAGCCCTGCCCTAGGCACTGATGATTGAGTGGGAGCCAGAGAAAGGAACAGTACAGAGAGTGCCAGAGTCCCTGCCTTGGGGGCCCCTGATCTGAGGAGCAACATAGGAAGCTGCATGGCTGTGAAATATACAGTTAGTAAAGATGTGGAATGTGCAGATGGCTACATTGCTGCCTGAGGTTGTTTATTCTAATGGGATATCACATCACATGGATGTCAGGCAGGAGAACCTTTTAGAGCCCAGTCTCCCTTTACCCTGTCTATGTTAGGTCCCCGCAACCTAACATAGGTTTTGAGGCATGTGATGGATAGGATGTCTTTTGCAGGGAACAGAGGGCAGTACAAGGTGCTTTCAAGAGAAGCCCAACTTTTTGAGAGTCCAGAGCATTTCCTCACAGGAGTTTATGAGAAGTCACAGGGAGGAATGACCTGGCTCAGATCCATGTAAGAGCAGTCCCTGTGCCATGTATGGGAAATTCCTCCAGGATCAGGGATCAGCAGTCCTACCCAGAGGTTCAGATGTGCTCCCTGGAGGTTGGCAAACAGCTCCCACTTCTGAATGCCTATGTCTAGGTGGAGTCCTAGCAAAATATCTGGATTAGACAGTGAAAACTGCCACCTGGGAACAAGTGAGTAGCCTGCTGGAAAGAAGGTAGGGAGAGAAAGAAGTGGGGTTCTTCCCTACTAGATTTCCCAAGCTCCAGATAGTTGGTGGTGGTGATGGTGGAGGAGGAGGAAAAACTCAGGACAGACTCCTCTTCCACAGGAAGACAGAGGGTTCAGCCATGAGATGAGAATTGTGTATATCTGGATCTCATACTTGAGGGATCATTCATGTCACACAGTTAGTTGCTATCACAGACCTGGCCTCATTTGATCCTCACCACTGCATCATGAGGCAGATATTGCCTCTATTTTGCAGATGTGCAAGCTGAGGCTCAGAGCTATGAAGTGACTTTGACAAGATCCAATAGCTAACAGTCCAGGATTAGGGCCCAGAGATCCTCCCACTGTATCCCAGTTGACTGTGTATACTGTGGCATTTAGGTGGGCTCCTTCCAGAAGGCTTAAGAAACCTAAATAGGGTGGGGGAAAAGGAAGAAGGAGACTGGAAAAAGCCTTGCTGCAGAGGAACAAATCCACAGAGAAACCCTCCCCTATACACATTTGTGCCACAAACTCATAACTCCCGGTGAACTTTGAGTATTGACCCCTTAGCAGCTTTGTGCCTGAGACTCTTTCTTCCTTGACTCCCTCCTCCCTCCCATGGCCTATAGAGAGATGGGGGGCAGGGATGAGGGGACCATTTTTAAAAGTTCTCACAGATACTACTGAGCACTCACTGTGTGAGTTGACAAGCTGTGTGACTTGACAAGTCACTTAACCTCTCTGAGCCCCAAGCTCAGACATGACAGGAACACAACAAGGGCAATAGTATGGTGCTTGCAGGCTTTTGTGAAAAGTGAAAAAGGGACCTTTGCAAAGCAAAAGCCAGTGTAGGCATGTGCAAAGTGAGATGGTGGTGCAATCCAGGTCCAGACAGGGCCCTCCTCCCCTGCTTTCTCTTCTTGCCCTGCTAAGTAGATTGTTCCGGCTCCTCTTTTTCTACTCTAGGGACCAAAGCATCATTAGGAACTTCCATCCTTTAAGTTGGCAAGTGTTTAAGTGGCTGCCCCTGGGGATTCTGTTAAAGGGCATGAAGCAAGGGAGGAATTGGGGCTGGGAATCTCAGTGAAAGGGAGCCGTGAGCCCCATCTTAGGAGCCCTGAGTCAGCGAGACAGTGGGGCGCAGAATACCCACATAAAGCCTCACATTGTTCCTGGGGCAGTCAGGACAGTGGTGACCTTTTTGATTTGGCTGACAGAGCACTAGGGGCTGGGGGAGGAGAAGAGTGGGGGTGGGAGGCACTGCTCCAGGCTGGTGGTTGCACTAATGTACTGTAACAAGAAGCCTCTGTCCCAGGCCTAGCGCTGAGAGTGTACAGACATCTTGAATGGGCACTAGCCTAGGGATGTGCTTGGCCAGCTTTGGGTTGACTCCATCTACCCCTGTTTTTGCTCAAAGAGACTGGGCACACCAGCCAAGGTGCTTCTCTCTCTGCCACACGGCAGGCTGCATGGGGTTAGGAAGACATTGATTCCTGGATTAGTCTCCAGGCTGAGCCCTTTCTTTTCCAGCCCAATGAAGCCGGCCCCTCTCTAGCCATAAAGCAGTTCCAGCCAGGAACAGAGGAATAAATATTTAGATTAGCTCAGCCTGGGCCTCAGAATCATGCTCTCTGGTGTGATGGGAAGGATACCAAGATGGCAGAGGGAGCTCCTAGGAGAGAGTGCCAGCTGTCCAAGAGCAAGGAGGAATTGGGGAGTGGCTGGGGGGCAAGTTGCTTCATGAGAACCCTAGAGAAGTGGCTCCAACCTGGGCTGTACAACCGCTGTGATACAGTGGTGGGTTGGGAGAGGGATGTTGAGGGAAGGGGCAGTGCCACCATCCTGGCCTCTTTAGTTTTCAGCTTCCCTATGGTGGAAGGCCAGATGGACAGCAAGGTCTGAGACAGGAGAGCCTCACTACTCCACTACCTAAAGTGGGCTCTCTGGAGAAGGGTATGTATAGAGTGGGGATGTAGCTGGAAGATGGTGATAGGGAAGGCAGCAGGGAGTGGGAGGGCATGAAGGAGTAGAGAAAGAGGAGATTTGCTAGTCTGGAGGTGTGGTGATGAGCCTATGAGAGGATGTATGTGAAGCAGTGTCAGGAGAGATGCTACATGTTAGGGTGTGTGTGACTGACTGAAGGGGAAGTGCATGTGAGGGGGTTGTTAGGCTGTGGTGAGAAAAGGTGTGTATGAGATGGAGCATGAGATGGAGTATGAGACCAGGGGAATTCAGTGAGGGAAAGAGGGTGTAGGAAACCAAGTGAGAAGATAGGTTTGTGAGATTGTCTGTGAGAGATGTTGCATATGACCCTGAGAGTGAGGGGTGAGTTAGAGGCTCCATGGGAGAGACTGTGAATGAGGAAATGTGTTCATGTGAGCAAGTGTGTGTGAAGGAGAATGAGAATGTGCAACTGAGCCAATGTTAGCCTGGGGCAGGAGAAAGCTTTGGGAGCACCTGGGTGCCACTGGTGAGAGATTGGGAGCAACTGTGTGTGAAAGAGATACTGAGAAACAGCAAGAATATGTGAAAGATTATGGACATGTGGCCCCTGAATGAAGAAAGCAGATGTTTGTCTGTATGTATCAGTTAAGATTTGACTTGGCTGCAAGTAACACAAAACCCCAACAGGGACTAAAGCAAAAGAGAAGTTCGTTTCCCTTTCTAGTCTTATCTAAGGCTGGAAATTGGCAGTTGGCTAGTGTGACAGCTCCACAATCATCAGAGTTCCAGCAGGCTCCATCTGTGGTCTTGCCTCCCATCCTCAACATTAGGCTTTACCTGAGGACTCTCCCCATCTAGGAAAACCACATCAGGAGCCAGGCACAGAATACCTGTTGTTAAAATGCAGAGGGCTGGATCCCCTGCTTTTCTCAGAACAGGTCTTTACTGTCTCTTAGGTGTTCACCTAGAGCCCCAGTATAGCTGAGCCAAAGCAATCTTCTCTCTGTGAGATACAGTGGATCTCAAAAAAACATGGCAGGGAATGGACACAGAGAAGGGTAGACTATCTGAACATGGTTAAGGGGCAAGCTTGGAAGAGCAGAAAGGTCACAGGACTGAGTCAGGAGAGCTGGGCTTCAGCTTCTGCCCCTGTGGCTATGTGACTTGTGAAGGTCACGTCTCCTGCTGAAACCTCACTGGATCGTGAATTTTGATCAGATGCACAATGGCACAGAACAATTAAGGTTTCTCATTCAGCTCTAAACCACAGATCTGTTCATGTCACATCCAGGCTCAAAACCCCCTGATGACATCCACTGATCTATTAGATTAAGCTCAGACTCCTTGACTGGTCTTGTGCTTTGGCCTTCTTGCCAGCCTCTTCTTTCAACCACTCACTGCCCTCCCCTATATCCCTCCCCCATCCTATGTACATACCATCACTTTTCTCAGAACTCTTCCATGCTCTTGTTTGTTCACTCATTTCTTTGCTTATTCATTATCCAATACTTATTGTGTTTCTGCTGTGTTTTTAGAGGTGGAGATACACTGGAAATATGATACTATTCCAGTTTCAAGGAGTTGAGTTTGGAAGGAAGGACAAGTAAAGCAGTCTTTGCAAACATAGTGAGATTGGTGCTATAGAGATCAGGGGTTGAGCCTCTGCTGGAGGTTGGTTGAGGGCAGCGTTGGGAGGACAGGCAGAGGTGATGCATTTGAACTGAGTCTCAAAGAGTGATAGACAGATCCCCATGCAGGCCATTTCCAGCAGAGGAGTCAGCTCATGAAAGGTACATGGCCTCCCACTCATTCTGGGAGCCACCAGCTCTTTGATTCTATGCTCAGGGAGTACAAGAGGAGCTGTCTACAGAGATCCGGATGCCAACCTCTGGAGGATACACTTTGTGGAGAGGACAAAAGGAGCCTTTGAAGGGAATTGGGCAAATCAGATGACAGTAGAATGGAGGGATGGATTGGGTGGGGGCATTGAGACCCTCATACCTCCCTGTCTTCTGTAAATGTTTCTCTCTCTTTGCTAGAAAGCCCCTCATCCTTTGACTGTCAAGGACCACTGAAATGTCCTTCACTGTGGGCAGCCTTTCCTTCCTCCCCAACTTCAAGCCTCATCATTAAGAGGACAACAAACATTCCTCCATCCATCTTTTGCTCCATAGTACTTAGCGTAAACCTTAACCCTAGGCCTATCATAATGCACTAAGTTTGGCTATAGGAGGTCAGGCTCCCCGAGAGCCTCTTGAAGACAGATGTCTTTGCCATAGTCTTGCCCACCCCACTTCCCAGCCCAATGGCTGTAAAGGCCTTTCCCTAAGTAATGTTAATCAGTGCTTTCCCACTGATTTGCTGATTATCTGCAAGCCCCAGAGCAGTCACCTGTCCTCTGTAGGTCTCAGGTGCATCTCTAAGAGAAAAATCTTTACTCCTGCCTCTGTAGGTCTGGAATAAATCACAGCTAGAGCCAGGCAATGGGTTACAGCAATGACAGAGAAATTTAAAGAGGTCAGCTCACAATGTTTTGAAAACTTTCACTCAGTTTTTCCTCTCAATAATCCCTTGAGGTAGGTACCATTAGTTTTAGTCATTTCACACATGTGGAAACTAAGGTACAGAGAGATGAAGTAAATCCCCAAGGTTACGTGGCTAGTGTCAGCAAAACCAGGGTTTGAGTGCAGGTAGTACTGGCTCCAGAGCCTTTGTTCTTAACTACTGTGCTCTCCTAGAACGTACCTACTCTGTTCTTTACTAAAAACCACAAAGGACTTCAGCAGATGCTCTTTCTCTCCATGGCACATTTACTACACCCTCTGCATGGCCAAGAATTCATCCCTGGTACTATGTTCCACTTCTTTCTGGTGGCGTGCTCCTGGTGGGCTGCAGGTTCTGAGAACTCATAGGAAAAGGAGCCTTGTAGAAACCTCTCATCTTGGGAGCCCTAGCCTTAGTCCTAGTTCTTTGAAGCTTGCTTCCAGTTCCCCTCTATGGGCTCTTCCCCAGCTATACCACCTGACTTGGGTGCTAGGCCACATCCAGGTAAATCATCCCAGGTCAGAAAGTGAGGGGAAGCCAAAAAGCCAGGCTTCCCTCTGGGCTGGGCTCAGCTTCTGGCTATATGTTTCCTGAAGCAGGGGAGCCTCTCCCCCTCCCCTTCTGTGCTGGAGATAAAGAGACCCCTGGAACTTTAGTAGTGAGTCTGAGGTGTAGGGAGTAAAAAGTAGTAGGGATAACTGTTAGGAAGGTAGAACCAAAGAGATCCAGAAACTAGGGATACCCATTCCCTCTCAGGGGTCAGAATGGGGAATATAAGTTTTCTGGAGAAACAGGACTACGAAGACTGGAAAATTCAGGGTTTAAAGAGACTCGGCATAACAGGCAGACAGCAGGTTAGAAGGATGTCCTGCCTCATCTTACTCTGATACTTGTGTCAGATGCTGTTGTTCTTATTCATGTGGAATCCTGTATGGGAGCTGCCACATTCCCCCAGCAGGTCTCAGAGGACTCACAGACCACCACTGGATGGATGGGCACAGCTGGAAGAGGGATCTCACCCTGGCTCTGCCACTCACAAGCTCTGTGGCCAAAGGCAGACTGCACTACTTCTCTGGGCACAAGCTTCAGTTTCTTTAGCTTGGCATCAAGGGAATTGAACTAGTTGATCTAGGAGGCAAATATTATGCTTAAGAGCCTGGACTTTGGAGTAAGACTGCCTGGGTTCAAATTTCCATTACATTTTCTCTTGGTCCCATGACCTTGAGCAAGTTACCCATTCCAAACTTGGTAGTAATCATAGTTACCACCTCTTGTTGTAAAGATGTTAAAAGGGACAATATATCCTTTTTGACTCATTGTAACAATGATTTGTCCCTTCTAGGTTATAAACTTCAATAAATCTTTGTCTTACACAAATAAATAGGAGATGCAGAGGAAATCTCCTAGCTCAATGAGAAATCCTTATTCCATCTCTTCATCCCCAGTTTCTACTTTGTTAGCATTCTGTTGTTATTTAATATAGATGCAGAGGGGAAACGCAGATTTCTTTCATCCTCTGGTCTGGTCCAAGAATTCAAATAAATTCTTTCTGTTAATGGTGGGCAGGTGATGTACCCAAACAATGAGGCTACCAACAGCCATAAGACTATAGGGTTTTGCACGTTCTTGTGGTATTGGAGAAGATGGGAATATTCCAGATAGGATTCTTTTAAAGGAGCATTGCTGATAATACCCTTGGAAAGGAAGTCTGGCATCAAATCTCACCTGGCAGGAATTGAGCCTGGAATAGAAAGTACATAAGTATGGTCAGTCTCCATTCTCCCCTCAGCTGTCCCAAGGAAATGGAAGATCGGATGGCCCAGGCTGGTGGGGCAAGGAGGTTCCAGCCTTGTGGCTCAAGAATGGATTTCCTATTGAGAGGAACCTGAGGTTAACCCAAGCTCTGATTCACCTTCTGCACAAGTCTGGAATCATAAGGAACCCAGTGGAACCTTTCTCACCAGCTGTGCCTCAGTTTCCCTTTCTGCACTATTGGCGTAAAATCTCCCCATACACTCTCACAGCTCATTGTTCCAGAGATCATCTATAGTAAAAGGAAGAGAAACAGCTTCATAAAGTCAGAGGACTTCAGTGCATGGAGATTTATGGAGTAACAGCACTCATTCGTTCAGATCACCTGTGACATTTGCAATTACCTGCAATGATGCTGATCACCATAGCTAGCACTTTCAGAGCACTGACTCTGGGCAGGCATTCTTCTGTGCCCTCCACAATAACTCATTTAGTCCTTACCGCAACCCTGCCAGGTAAATGCGTTATCATCTCCATTTTATAAATATGGCTTAGAGAAGCTGAGAGATATGCCTGGGTGCCGGCTAATACATTATAGAGTTGGGGTGGAAACATGGGCCCTCACTTTCTGTCCTGGGAACTTAAGCGGGACCCTAAACCCCATTCTCAGAGCACTTATACTCTAGCAGGCATACAGTGAGCACTCACTGAATGGGGGCTCTCCTAGTAAGTGAGAACAGGGCACATATGTTGAGAGTTGAATACCTACACAGGGCTTTATACTCTCAGTGCCAGTGCAGAGCCATTGGAGTTCCTAGAAGAGAACCATCATTGTCACTAGCATACCTCCTAGGCAGGGGAGTCTTTACAGATTCAGACCACTTCTGATTGAGACCTGCTAACTTCTCACTGGGAGCAGTTAGGCAAGGTGCAGAGATGGGTGAGAGCAGGGGGAGCATCTCAGGTGTAAGGGGGTTGGAGCACAGGGTTCCAGCAGTCTGATTGGGAAGGAGACACCATCCCATGGCCCCTCTGCCCCTCTCTCGCCTCCTTCATTCATGCAGTGAGTCAGTAACAGGAAGGAGCCCTTGGCCTGCTGTTAATGTCATTAGTAACCCTGTGGGGAAAGGGGAAGTAGAGAGGGAAGGGAAAGGTGAACCGATCCAAGTCCCTCAGGCCAGAAGGCAGCAACAGCTGCAGAGAGTTTGTGCAGCATTGGCCCTTAACCCCATTCTGCTTCCAGAAATTCCATCTGAGATGGGGTGGCCAGGGGCTGGCTTGATCAGAATTCTGTGGGGGCATTTTTGAAGAGCTCTAATTTCTAGGCCTTCCAAAAAACCTAATGAATAAAAATGTCAGGGAGAGAAACTCTGGAATCTGTACTTGTAAAAAGTACAGCCTTTCCCCCATGACGTCCTGGCCAGGTAGTCGTAGGGGTCCTGACCCACCCCAATCAAAGTGACACAGGGGTGTCACCAAGAGGAAGTATTGGCTATGAATGAACCAGGTGCCAAAAAGGGATGCTACTCATTTTGAGATGAGGTTCTATACATCTGAACAGTTCTGTTTTGAAAAGCTTTCTAGCAGTTCACAATGTGAGTTTTCCCGGAGGCTCTGGAATATCTGGGGTATGTTCTTTCTTTTAAGTCACAGGTTAAAAATTCCTAGACCAGAGGGAGGGAAGTGTCTATTGCAGGGCAGCGTGTAGGTATGTGTCTGCTCCAGGGCCTGAGCTAAGCACTGACTGGGCTTGTGGGAAGGTCCCACTCCCCTCCATCTTTCTGCCCTTTTCCATCAGTATGTGAAGATCTTCCGGGCCCTGATCCTGGGGGAGCTGGAAAAGGGTCAGAGTCAGTTCCAGGCCCTCTGCTTTGTCACCCGGCTACACCACAATGAGATCATCCCCAGTGAAGCCATGGCCAAGCTTCGACAGGTGAGTGCCTGCCCTGGGCCCGCCCTGGTCTAACTTCTGCCCCAGAGCCCCTAGTGCTGCAGCTAGACTGGCCCCAAGGTAAATCTCCCACCCAGCACCTGACCCACCTTCATCCCTTGTACCCTACTCTTACCCTATAGTCCGGAATTGATTTCACCCCAGGCCAAATCCGACCCCATTGCTCCAGATCCCTAATCTGCACTGAATCCCCAACTCCTATATTCCTCAAGTCCCCTAATCTCAGTTTCTCCCCATTTATGATGGAAGCCAGGGGCTTGGACTCTGAAGTTGGATCTGCCTTCAGACCCAGGGCCATCCTCATTATCCTGGTGACATTGGTTAAGTTACCACACCTTCAAAGCCTCTATTTTCTTAATGAGAAATGGTTATAGCAAGAATTAAATGAGATAATGTATGTAAGTGTTCAAAGCACTTAAGCCTGTCAACCTGCTCCCATTCCCTTCCTAGACTCTGGGCCTCTCCCCAATCTCTTCTAAGTTCCCTAAATTATCTAGCAGGGCCTGCCATAGGCCCCTCCCCTCATGCTTGCCCTTCCCAGAGATACTCAGTTACCTGAATGCTGGAAAGTGTGGTCCCCCGGGGCTCATTTAACCTGGGATGGTTTGCCTGGCTTGCCTACTTCTAACACCCCCCTGCACCCCCCCCACACACACTCAGAACAATATGTCAGAATTCTCCTTCAGGCTACAGAGAACAGTACAGTGGCCAGCTGAAAAGGCTTGACTGCACTCTGAGTATTACTTTGTCTGCTAGTTAGAGTGTGGGCTGGGTAGCCCTTGACTACCACCAAGCAGATGGCTCCCAGGTTCTAAAGATAACCAGCCTGGGCTTGTCTGATCAGGGGAAAATGGGCAGGGAGCATTCTGAGACCATGTGGGAGTGGCTCTTCTACTCCACACAGAAAAATCCACGGGCAGTGCGTCAGCCTGAGGAGATACGGGGCCTGGAGCACCTGCACATGGACATCGCTGTCAACTTCAGCCAGGGGGGCCTACTGAGCCCCCACCTCCGTAATGTGTGTGCCGAGGCCATGGACGCCATCTACACCCGCCAAGAGGACGTCTGGTTCTGGCTGCAGCAAGGTCAGCAGGGTGCTGCCCACTACTGTATCACATCAAGTATGATAGATATGAGATATGGGAGTTAAGGAGAGAGACGTCTAAACTAGGCCAGGATTGATTAGGGAAGTGGTGCCTGTGTGGCTCTTCAATGAGAGGAGTCAGCCAGGTGAAATGACCCATTCCAGGAAGGGACACCCAGAACTGTGACTCTGCTGGGCCCTGTGGAGGGAGATTCCCCCGGCAACTCCCACCTCATCCCTGACTTTAGTGAGAGTGGAGATGGGACCTTCTGTCCCATGTGATGGGGGCACAAGCACCAAGGTCTGGATGGGGCCCAAAGACACCCATGCCCACCTGCCTACCTTTTAGAAATCAACTGCTCTCCTTTCCTTCACACCTTCCCTGCCAGCATGTCTCCCCCAAGAAGCTTGAGGCCTCCTCTCACCTTTGTGTGATACTTGACTTTCTGGCCCGTGTGACCTCACTACTGGGCTATCTTAGTACTTTTCCCAGGGCTGTCCTCAGGTCCTCTGTAGAAAGGACAGGGAGATGTAACCATTCCAACTCCAGGTCCCTGGTCCCTCTGCCCAGCTAGCTGCAAACTAGAGAAATTTCTGCCCAGGGTAGCACTGGATTTAGAAATGCCCAATAGAGCTGTGGTTATACCCTCCACACACACACCCCTTCCCAGTGGGCTCTACCCCAAACTGAGGTACAAGCTTGATACTGTCTCCCAGGGGCTGGTCCCTCCTGTGACCACTGATCCAAGCCAGGGCCTATGTCCCTGTCGTTTCCCCCAGCAATTCTCATGTGCACACTCCCATCTACCCCACTCCCTGGCCATTCTGACTTCCCAGTGTGTTTGTGCTAGCCTTTTCTCACCTAGCTCTACTCAGATATCATTTTCTTTAAGAAGCTTTCCTTGATTTCCTACTTATTCCCCCACTGCACACCACTATTCCATCACAGTCCAGTATAGTGATGTTTTTAAGTGTAGGATGGCAGCATGGCTAAGTGAAGGCCTTGAAATCATATAGACCTGGGTTCTAGTCCTGCCTTCACTACTTACTCTGTGATCTCAGCCAGACTATTAAACTTCTCTGTGCTGGTTTTCTCATCTGTAAGACAGGGACGAGAATACTTAGCTTATAGTAGTAATGGATGCCTAAATAAGCCATGCAAGGAATGGCCCTGCCCCCTGGCTAGGGGAGCTCCCCACTCCTCTCCCCTCCTTGACTTTTGCCTCTCTCTCTCAGGTGTGGACAGCTCCATGTTCAAGGCTCTGCCCAAGGACACAGAGCAGGCTTTGCTGCCTCACTGCAGGCAGGTAGAGGACCTAGGGAAGCCCTGCGTCTGCCACTATGGCCTGAGCCTGGCCTGGTACCCCTGCATGCTCAAGTACTGCCACAGCCATGACCGGCCAACGCCCTACAAATGCGGCATCCGCAGCTGTCAGAAGAGCTACGGCTTCAACTTCTATGTGCCCCAGAGGCAGCTGTGTCTCTGGGATGAGGATCCTTAGCCAGGCTGGGGTACACAAGTGGGCCCCAGGGGGCTGCTCTGGGTTTATCACTCCTCCTTCAGCCATTAGAGGGTGTGACAATCCCCAATGAGGCCTTATTTCCCTTCCCTTCACCTAATTCTGGAGCCTCTGGCCCCATCATTCATGACTGTGAAATTGGATGTGGCATAGCAGGGATTAACTCATGAAGGCAGCTCCCACTCCTACCCTGTGCCTTCCTTGAGGACAAAGTGGAGAATGGGGTTCTCCACACTGCACCCCTCCCCTCAATCCCCCCTGAGGTGCTCTCTTTCAAGCAATGAAAATATCATGGCCTATGATTCTCCTATTTAACTCTTTGAAGGTTTAGACTCTAAAAGGTGTCTTTTCCTGTTATACCCACCTCCCCACACACAACCCCACTCCCAACCATCAAAGGAGCTAGCCACTCTGCACCTTCAACTGCTCAACAAGGAGGGAGGATCATTGCCCCAGAGAGGAGGCTGTTGGGAATGATTCCACAGCCCCTATACAAGATCATAATGCCTTCTTATCACTGGCCTCCAAAGTCCACATTGGGGCAGGTGGGGACCTCCCAGCTCTGAGACCACCTGTGCCTTCCCCCAGACCCGGATTTGGGACTTGGCCTCAAGAGCAGGCACTACCTTGCCCCCTCTAAACAAAAATGTTTGTAGGGTTCTGGGGCAGAGAGGGAGCATGAAGTATAAGGAAAACTTGAATCCCAGATATTGTAATACAAAGTATTTATCATTTCTACCAGAAATAGAAGTTTAAATTTTTACTTGATGGACAGCTCTAGACTTGAAGTTCTCAGAGAACTTTTGGCCAATGCTGCCACCTGGTGTCAAGAGAATTGTGCCATACTCTATCAGTGAACAATCTTATGACAACTTCTAAAGCAGAAGTCTCCAACCTTTTTGGCACCAGGGACTAGTGCTCCTATGAGAATCTAATGCCCGATGATCTGCAGTGAGCTGAGGCAGTGATGCTAATGCTGGGGAGCAGCTGCAAATAAATATGAAGCCTTGCTTGCTCACCTACCACTCACATTCTGCTATATGGCCTGGTTCTTAACAGGCCACCAACTAGTACTGGTCTACAGCCTGGGCCTTGGGGACCGCTGTTCCAAAGTACCTGATGTGTTCTCAGCCACTGTGTGGTGGAAGAGGATGTGGGTGGGGGAGGTGTTACTGGGGAAGGATAAGACAAAATTTCTGTGCTTAAGAAGACATGCATGGATGAGCAAATCAAACAGTAGTAGACAGCATGAGATATATTAAGTCAAGAGATAAGGTGAAAATTCTGGAACCAGACTTCCAGGGTTGAAATCCTGAACTTGTCCTTATTTGCTCTGCACTCTTGGGTCAAGTTACTTTGTCTCTGTGCCTCAGCTCTCTCAAATATAAAATGCTCTTAATTATGAGACTTAAGTAAAGTCATACATGTTAAGTGCCCAGTACACACTGAGTGTTCACTGTGTTAGCTATTATTATAAAGTTACTATTAGTGAAAAGAGCAGACATTTTCTCATCTATAAACCCAAGGCAATTAAACCAGACATCTCGAAGGCCTCCTCACTTCAAAAGTATCTTCCATTATAAAGAGGTTGTAATATATGAAGTGCTGAGCCAGATACTGGAGGACATCCAAGGAGGAGGAATATTCAAGCTAGATTTATTGCAGCAAGTTTCCTGGATGAGATGGGACATGGGTTGAGGCTAAAGGATGGTAAGAATTTGGCAAGGTAGAGGGGACTCTGTATTTAGGGCCTGGAAAATTCCCAGGGGTACCATGGGGAGCCCAACCCCTTAGGAAAGAGGGGACCGGGCAGAGTCCGATCCTTCCTCACAAGCCTTGGAGAGGGAAAGGGGCTTGCAGGGCAGTCCCCATTACTCTGCTTCCCAGCACCCCCAGAACAGTCTGCTTCTGTCTGTTGAACCAGTGTAGGCCAGAGAGTTGTGGTGGGAGCCAGGCTTGCTTGTCCATGGTCAAGGTAGGGGTCAGTGGGGAGACATATTTTTCACGTCGCCTTGCCTCTTTCTGAACCTGTTTACAAGGACCAGCTTTAGCCATGCTGGGGGGTTGGGGAAGAAGGTGTTCCTCACCAAGCCCTTTCTTCTTTCCCCTCCTGCCCAATGTGAGGCTTCAGTCCTAAGCTCCAACCCCTCCTCCAGGTAAGTGAAGTGATTACTTGGAGAAAGCAACTCCTACTCTATGTGTCTGCCTTTATTGCTGGCATATTCCTCCTCTACTCACTTCCAAATAATCAACAATAATGCTTTTTTTTAAAGTACTGTTTTTAAGAATTGAAATGTTTTCTGATGTCCCTTGGGAGTGGCTAGCACCTCCAAGCCTGCTTATTCCATGCAAGTAAGGGGACTTCTGGACACTGTCACTATAGACCACTATGTCTGCCATCTCTTCTTGGTCTCAGGGCATGGGGATGAGAATTTGGGCCTGACCCTACATGCAGGCAAAGTCCACACCTGCCATCATTCCAAACAACCCTCTTGAACTCCAACCCCATGCTGTCATGGTGCCTCCAATTCCACCATTATAATCACTTTTCTGCCAAGTAGTTTCAGCATTTCAGCATGCATAAGAATCCCTTGGGAGCTTGTTAAATAGATGTAGGTGGGTAGCTATTTGAAAAATACTGAGATAATGCTTTAATTTCCTCCACAGGCCTTTGTGGGTGTGTGAAAACACCTGTGAGGGGTAATCTACCTATAGTAAGTCCTCATTTCTCTGGCACTTTAGGGTTTACAAAGTGCCTTCATATAAATTAGCTCTATTGGCTCCTTGTAGTGATTCTGTGACATTTTATGGATGTGGCTAACCTATAAAATTGTGACTTACCTAAGGTCAGACAGAGCAGAGCTGGGATCCAAACCCCTGCCTTCTTACTCCATGCTCACTTACTAACCCAAATGGGTTTGTTAGATTGGCCAGCTGGAAGCTCAGCACAGTGCAACTACCAGAGGGAGGAAGGGTGGACAAGGAGCAGCGAAAAGTGTGGAGTGCAAGCTAGGGCCAGTCCCACAGTAGCAATCTTTAGGGAGGAGGGGTGTTGCCCAAAGCTTCTCTGGGACTAGTGTTGGAAGGAACAGGCTTCTAATTGGTTCCCTTCGGCAAGGTAAGCAAGGCTCTTGGGTGAGAGACCAAAAGTCCAGACCCCACCATTGCCTCTTCAAGCCAGAAGAGAGACAAGTGGTGCCATGTATCTCCTGGCAGGGTCACCCCAGCCTGGACTGGGCCTTACCGTACTTTTTGTAGGTTTTCTTTGGGCTCCTTCCATGCAATGTTATTAGCCGAAATAAGTTTTAGGCGGGAGAATTGTACAGCCTCATAGTTGAGGCATCTCTACGTAGCTAGGGTTTTCACAAGACCTGGATGTGGTAGGTGGAGTTTCTGAGGAGTCTGGCAAAAAATTGGGCAAGGGCCTCTCCTAAGAAGCAAAGCTTGAGGCTAACAATGCAGGTGATACATGTGAGGAACGTGGAGGCCGGCCTAGCCTCAGCTCTATGTGATCTTCATAAGTCACCCTCCCCCCCCACACAAGCCCCCAGTTCCCTCATCCATTAAGAGAAAGGGCCTTGCTAGGTCACCTCTAAGGTCTTCCCCGCATTGACATTCAATGTATAATTGCTGTCTGGCATTCTATCTCAGATTATTAGCTACTTGGCTACTGATAGACAATTGAATTATTTACTGTTGGTTGCTCTTACAAGCCATGCTGTAGAGAAATGGTAAAACTGGAGATCTACAATGGCCAGTATTTGTTAGGTATCATTATATTGCCCTCCAAATGGGGCTGTCCCAATTTATACTCTTACTAGTAGTGTACAAAATGTCCTGTTCCCCCTACTTTGCTGTATCAGTAAGGGTTCTTCAGAGAAAAACATGCATGCATGAGAGAGAGAGAGAGAGAGAGAGAGAGAGAGAGAGAGAGAGAGAGAGAGAGAGAGGAAGGAGGGAAATTTTTACAGATTTAACTCATGCAATTGTGGGCTCTGGCAAGTCCAAGATTCTAGCAGGCTGGCAGCTTAGGCAAAAGTTGATATTGCAGCCTTGAGTCTGAAATCTGTAGGGCAGGCCAACAACTGGAAATTTAGACAGGATTTCTATGTTACAGTCTTGAGGCAGAATTTCTTCTCTTTCAGGAAACCTCAGAGTTTTTGCCCTTAAGGTCTTCACCATATTGGACAAGGCCTATCCACATTGTCAAGGGTAATCTCCTTTACTTAAAGTCAACTGATTGTAAGTGTTAATCCTATCTATGAAATACCTTCACAGCAACATCTAGACTAGTATTAGAGCAAACAACTGGGCACCATATCCTAGCTAAGCTGACATATAAAATTAGCTATACCATTACCATCACTTGATATTATATCATAAATTGCCATTTTGACCATAAGAAATATTGTCCTATCTCCCATATTCATTCTAGGGTTTATTCTCAGATATCAATTATTGACTATAGCCAGGTAATGGCTGTGCTGGTTATTCTCCCACTTGCCCCCACCCCAACTCCTACCCCATTCATTCTCCACCCTCCTCTGCCCTGCTCTGTGCCCATGGACACCAACCTCTAGATCAGCCCTACCTGGGCTTCTTCGCCTCTGGCTCAGCCAGTGAGAAGCACCAGAAATCTGAGGGCAGGATAAGAGAGACTTCAAGACATGCAATCCCTGCTCCTTGCTTCTTCAATTCTGAATTTCTGGCATTGGCTTCCTTTCCCCACGTCTCCAGACCTCCTTGGGCTCCTTGATCACTGTTGCTCCTTTTGTGGGTAGTGCCCACATCCCTTGAAGTGATCAGCTCACTGCCTTGGCCCTGGCGCCTGTGTTATGCTGGGAGAATGTTCTGACTCCTAAGCAGAGAGAGACAGGATGAAGTAACACTGCACTCATGGTTTCCCACCCCTCCTACAACACAGGAAGCAGAAACATCTCTATCCAACCTCCATCCAGGCCTCCCTTTCAGGATTCCTACCTGTCTTATGGTAGGGGAGGTGTCCCTTCTCCTCTGACCCTGACCCCAGGGCTCTGAGTCCCAGCCCCTCCCCTTTCCTCTCTGGAGAAATTGTCCTTTCTCTTCCTTTTCTCTCTTTCCTGACTCTTTCCCATCAGCCTGAAAGTATTTAATCTTTCCCATCCAAAAAAAAACAAAACAAAAACACCCCAAACCCAAGTCCTTTCTACCTTTGCCCTATTTGTCCCTGTTCCTTCACAATGAAACTTCCTACCAGAGTCCTCCACCTCCCCAGCAATTCCCAACCTTGCAATCAGTAACAAGTCATCTATTACTGACACTGGTGAACTATTTCCACAAAAGTGAGGGCAAATTCAAAGTCCTCCTTGTACAAATATCATCACCCTCATTTACCTGTGTTTTTCCACCTCTTTGCTCAGTGATCTGACTAGCCTGTACTGCTTGGGAGTCCCCAGTGTTCCACACACCCTCTTGCACATGCTGTTCCCTTTGCTTGTATTGCTTATGCCTACTCTCACCTCCTTCCTCCTTGCTAGAGATCTCTTCTTAGATTTCTCTTCCTCTAAGAAGCCTTTCCTGATGCCCATGGCCAGATTCGAGTAAGGCATGCCCTGCAGCAGGTCCCCCATAGCACCCTCTATTTCCCTGTGAGAGTACATGCCACAGTGTGAGGGACTTGCCTGTTCATGGGCCTGCAAGCATTACCAGATTGTGAGCTTCCTAAGGGTGGGGACGACATCTAGTCTCCATTCCATTCCCAGCTCCTGGCCTGATGCATAGCTCCAGTGGATACTCAATACATGCTCTGAATGGATGAATGAATGAATGGCCACTGATTTCCTACATGTGGGCTATAGGATTGGCATGTACCTCAGAAGCTCCAGAGGGCAGTGTGGGAGGTAGGACATTTTAACCAGCAGACTGTCCAGCAATAGGAGAGACTGCCCAATAAGGACAGGGGACCTGTCCCTGTGTTGACTGAGCCGAGGCTGGCTGACTACAACGGGGATTCCAAGTAAAGTCTGGCCTTTGATGGGGAGCACGGACTAGAAGACCCAATAGCACTCTGAAGCTTAAAGTCAATATCTTCAGCTTGCCTGGAACTGGGGCCCTCCCCTGTGGTTTACCCAGACACTGGACAGACAGGCAATCACTACAAGATGGTGGTGAGACCTCTCCAGTCTTGCAGTAGAGATGCTCAAATCAGTATTACACACCCCTATCACCACAAGAGGGCACCTTAGGCTTAAGCATGTCCTGAGCATGCAGGTAAATCAGGAGGTTTACCTGGTCTGAGGTAAGTTGGGAGAACCAGGAAAGGGCTGAAGCATAGCCCAATGGTGGCCCTAATGAAAAAAGTTCATTAGAAAACAGTTGTTATGCTTTTTTAAAATTAATACATATCATTATGATCTATCATTCGGAACCTTCAAGCACAAAATGGACAATGAGTTTGTGTGTATTCCCCCTAGATGTGAGTGAAGGCTAGATACTAGATGGTGTGGAATGTTCGGGGTTGGGGGCTCAGCATTAGGGATATCAGAAGCAGGGAATAGCTTTGTATCCTGACTCTTATGTCCTCTACAGTCTAATCCCCAGAAACAGCTTTATCCTGGTTCCCAGAGACCCTCTTACTTTATCACTCTGATACTAACCCCCTCTACCTCCATCCTACTTTGCTCCTCTTAGCAATGGTGCCATAAGATGTACTCTGAGGTGTGATTTTAAAAGAGACCTAGGAGTTCTTCTTGGCCTCTACCTGTTTTCCATTATCTCTTTTAAGAAGCCTGAGCTTGGATTCATTCCCTGTGGTTGCCCCAAGGCAGAGAACTGACCACCACTCTAGGCCCCCACACTCTGGGCCCTACAGTCCATCTGGCAGACACAGGGCTAGAGGGAACTTGTTTTTTGGTGGCTTGCCAGGACACCTTGCTCTCCACCCTTCTTCCAGCCCTGACAACTCAGTCCAGCTGACACGACAGGAAATAAGAGTGAGCAGCAGGGCCTGTAGCCCAAAAAGTTACTTTCCTTTGCTGAGGTGGGTAACAAGGATGGGAACCCCTCTTCCTCCTCTGAGTACCTTTTCCAGGGCAATAACTCATTTCCAGCAATGTGTCTGAAGATTGATTCCTAGAGATTTCTAGAAATGGAGCTTGTGGAGCTAGTGACTTCCTAGAGGTATAGCTACAAGACTCAGATGTCACCTCCAGAGGACCAGAAGGACCTGGAAAGTGGTCCAAGTTGATAACAGTTTGGGGACCACAGAATCCTGGAGTAAGACTTTAGCTACTCCTTGTACAAGTCCTTTAGCTGTTGAAAGAGGGTGGGGAGGCAGGGAGAGAGTATTTGCATTTTATTTGCATTTCATTTGCATTTGACTCTACTGATGTCCAAAGGCACTAAAATTTCCTGTCCTTGCTTCTTTTTCCCTTTCTTCCTCTCCCTTTTTAACCTCTAGGCAACCCTCAATTTCTTTCCTCTTCCCTACAGTTTTCCCTCTTCCAGGCTAAACATAGATATGGAGTATTAGGCACAGTTGGGTGGCATCTTCCTCACCACCTCCCATCTGCCTAGAACTCAAAAAGCTGATTTCATGGAGACTATGAGTACTAGTGAGGAGAGAGGGATAAAGGGGTCTTTTGAGATCCTATTCCAGTTCGTCTAGTTGAAATTATCACCAAGCAAGTCAGAGAGGGAAGGAACAAAAATTGTCTAACCCTGCCCCACACACAGGTGCCACAAACCAACCCAGCCTTCTAAGACCCAGGAAGAAGATATGAAGGAGGAGCAGAGAAAGGGTCTCTGCTCTGCCTTTACTTGCTGTGTGGCCTTGGGGAAGTCTCTTCCTCTGTGGACCTCCTATTCTTCATATAAATGTTACCTACGCTCCTTCCACCTCAAGTTATAAGATGATAGAAGGGAGGAGAAGAGAAAGGGAAACTCAGGCTCAAGTGCTGGAAGCAAAATTAAAAGCACCAGCTTTGTAGTCAGGCAGATATGGTCTAAATCCCAATTCAGTCATCTACTGGCTGTATTAATCTCCCTGAACCTAGTTTCCTCTATAAAAGGAACCTAAAAATTGTTATCTTCTCTTTAAAGTTGTGCTGATTAAATAAGAAGGAGCATGTCCTGCATGTAGCACCTTTCCTGGCATATAGGAAGTGCTCAATCAATATTTATTGAAAGAATGACTAAAGCAATGAGTAAACGAATGAAGGTAAGGTAATGCCTGCCACCATCCTCCAGTTCCCACCACTTCCCACACTCCCATCCTCCCACTCCATGTCTGGAACCCAAAACTGCACTTCCAACTGTGAATCTCCAAGATCCCATCTCTGCCTCATTGGGCACGACCCCCAAGGTCCACCCCTACTCCACCCCAAAATCCTAGGCTGCTGGAGCTCGGAAATCTTCAGGTACAGATACCTCCGGCTTCTAGAAAACTAAAGCCCAGAGGGGGAAAAAATGTAATTTTGCACATGAAAAAGAGAAACAGATCTCAGACGTGGTAGTCAGAGAATCAGATCCTCAGCACATACAGCCATACTACTGCTATACAAATAGCAAGATGGAAATCACAAAGCACACAGTGGTATATAAACTATGGGCAGGTATTTTTCTAGAATGATAGCAGGTGACACGCAGTTGTAGATAAGAAATGGACCTCAGGGGAGGGGCCAAGCCTGAAGTGGAGGAGGGGAGAGCAAGAAGGGAGAAGAGGAGGGAAGGAAGGGATGGGCTGCAAGTGTCCTGAGTAGGGGGCGGGGGTTCCTGCATTCACTAGGCCTCCAAGAAACTTTGATTACTTCCCACAGCCAGAAGAAACAGGAAAAAAGTTCCCTGTCTTCTTACTGAGAGTAAGAGGAGACAGGGGAATATGATTAGGGGAGGGTTTTAAGGGCCTCAAGTGCACTTATTAAGCATTTCTTATTTCTCCAGGACCACTGTAGCACCCACTGAGCCATTTCTGATAACTGTTATATACCCAGCACTATGCTCAGTGCTGTGGGGGCATCAATTAGTTAACAACCAGGAGGTAGGGTAAGAAAAGTTCCATAGAACCCACCACAAGGGCCATTAGAACATTGAAGTGTTATGGTAATTTAGTGAGAGATCAGATCTCTTCCAACTTCAGAAAGGAGGTGGCATTTGAGTTGTGCATGGAGGGAGGAAAGTGCAGTGCTTTAAAATAGGAGCCCTAATACTTTACTGTCTGTGTAACATTGGACAAGTTAAATTCACTAAGCCTTATTTTTCCCATCTGTAAAATGGAAACAATAACAGTTCAATCTACAAGGTGTTATGAGAACTAAATGAAATGGATGCTTTAAAGTGTTAGTACTGTGCCTGACACATAATAAAAGTTCAATAAATTCTGGGTATTATTATAGGGATTATTGGGGTAGATGGTGGATGGATATACCAGGTGGAAGTAACACTGTAAACAAGACATAGAGACGGAAAAGCCCAGGACCTGTTCTGTGAGCAGGAAATAGTCCTTAAGACTAAGGTAGGTTGATAATAAGACATGTCTGGAAAGGTGAGCCCCTGCCCTTCCGTTGGCATATGGCTTTCTGTGCTTACAAGACAGGTGGCCCCTTGCCCTTGGCACCACTTACTGTGACCTAAGAGAGTAAGGAGAAGGGGATAGGGGAGCTCAGATCTATGATGGGTGCTGCAAAGAGCACTGAAGTGGAATCCAGGGACCTGATTCCAGCCAGGCTCTGTCTGTCACCAGGGAATTGTGTGATTTTGTCATCCCCCAGCTCTGTAGGTGAGGGGGGTGGCTGTCTCCACAACCCCTGACATTGATAAATAACTTTCATATCATCCTGTCATAAAGCCTCAGAGCAACCTGGGACCTTCGTGGGGTAGGCAAAGGGCAGTGTCTTCACCTGGAAAATGTAATAATAGCTGGGCCCCATCTAAGTCCCAGGAAGCTGTGAGGATGCATGGGAGCTGGTGAGCTTGGCAAACTGCTAACTCCACGTAGAGAGTTGTCAGTTAGGATTCACGCTTGCTCCATTTTACAGATGAGTAAAATGAGTTCTGGGAAGTGAAGAGCCTGTCTCAGTCTCATTGTCACACAATTGATAAACCATTGAGAGACAGGATTCCAAAAGCAGATTTTTCCCTGTAACCCATGGCTTCTCCAAACATTCCAGGCTCCTTGCAGCGATTACACTTCGGGAGTCTGACCAGGTAGAAGTCTGGTTGGGTAATAACCCTCCAGGGGTTCCTTCCTAAAAAGGGCGAGCTGGACCAGGAGTCCGGGTCGCTGCAGGTCTGGTGCAGAGAGGCTGCCAGGGCTGGTTGGGGCAAAGAGGTGTTCCACAGGGTGGGGACCCGCCTTGGCAGCACCCCTTGCTTCCTCTCCAGACCCCTAGCTCCTCTTATGCAAATTATTGCTTTGCATGGGCTGGGGTCCAGGTGCCAGGGACTGGCCAGAGGGCGTGGTCGACGGCCCCCGCCCCGCGCCGCGCCGCATGCTCACCTGGGGCGTGTAGTAACCCTGGCCGCTCCGAGTGCTGCCCCAGCGGGTGGAGCAAAGCGCGCGACGGCGGCGGTGAAGGCTCTGGCAGCAGCTCCTGCGGCGGCGGCGGCGGCGGCGGCGGCGGCGGCCGGGACGGAAGGAAGGAGACCCTGGCTTCGCAGGGGGCCCGGCTGGGGCCGACGCGAGGGTCCTGGAGGGGCGCTGGTTTTGGCCCCGCCTGGGGCAGGATGGTGAATCTGGAACTCATGCACACAGGTGAGGGTGGAGGGAGTGAGCTCTGACAGGTGTTACTGCGCGTGGGAAGGGGCGAAGGGGGGGCCACCATTCTCGGGGGTCTTATCCCCGGCGGCCAGGAGAGGTCAGTGTGAATAGCGGGTCACCCAGGGGCGGGAGTGGGAAGGTAGATTTGGTTGGGGGAGGGGACCTTGGAGAAGAGTAAATGTGGGGGCTACAAGGTTGGGGAGTGGGAGGGCTTCTGAAGACTCCAATGCGAAGAGTGGCCGATTGGGTGTGCTGAACTGTTGTACTCGTTGAAGTTGCCTTATTCACCGATTACAGAGAGGTGGCTCACTCATTCAATTAGGGGTGTGGACCAGGTACTACATAAGTGAGGAAAATACGTGTATCCACATGTTACATGTTTTGTGTCCTTGGCAATTATGTGAAGTTGAGACAAAGTGGGCATCTGTGAGATCTGAAGTTGGGCCAGGGGAGCCTAGGAGAAGTAAGGGGGCAGGGCAGTTACAGAGGCACCCCTGGGGCAGTTGCCACGCTGCACATGTATTGATTGGGGCTTGCGGAAGCATGTGTCTTGTGTATCAGAGGTAAGTCTGTCTGTCCCTATGTGAGTTGGGAAAGGTGGTAGAGCAGACCCCATGTGTGAAGGTGTGCCCACTCCATGTGTGACAGCATGTCCACGCACCTGCTCTGCAGGTCTTGGCAGTGCTATAGGCTCAGTGCAGGGGGAGGGGTAGTGGTGAAGAGTCCAGTGTGCAGCTGCTGGTCAGGAGCTCTATAAGATCGCAAATGAGGAGAACCCTGCACACAGGGCCGTGAGATAGGTGCTTCAATCTCTGCACCTGAGATGGGGTGATGAGAGACATCCTTTGTGTCCCATGTCCCATGGATTCAAATATCAAGCCCTCCTTTCCTCGGGTATGAGAACTTAGGAAATGCAAATACTTTTCCAGGACTCAGTTTGTCTTGTGCGAATGGTATGTGGGCATAGAGTGAACCAAGACCCCTCTATTCACTCGCTGATCTATCCTTCCACAGCTGTGTTAGGGCAGGGACCACTATTCCTGACGGACTGGGCTTGGCTTTAGGGTAGGCCTTATGGAGGTCTGAGGGCTTGAGCAGAGAACAGATTCAGAGTGAAGAAAACTAAACCTAATTTGGCCATCTCAAACCAACAATTTGCCTCTCAAAGGGGGCAGCACCCAATGACCTTTATTTAGGATTTCAGCAATGTTGACAGGAATTTTGTTGCCTGCTCTCCTTTCTGGAGGAGTAGGAAAGAAGACTAAGGGGAGGCAATTTTCCCAACCTGCCCCCAAGGAGCAGAGTAGACTGGAGGCTTTGGCCCTTCCTGAGGCCCACCAGTGCTGAAAACAAGCAACAATGGATACCCAGGGAGCCCTAGAGTCCACAGTTCTCAGAGGAAGTCTTGGCAGGGATGAGCGAGGTGTTAACTCTGAGTGCATCCCCAGGTGCCAGGACCTGCCAGAAGAGCTAGACAACAGGGTCCATCTAACTAGTGTCACCCAATGTTTGGGGAAAATCTGTTTTGAGACCCTGTGACACCAGCCCTGCTCTCCTTCTTTTACCTCCCACCAAGAAGGCCTTGGTTTGAATGGGAGCAAGAATTTAGAAAGGTGGGCTCCAGGGAAAAGTTATTTAGGACCAAGATAGGAGACTTCCTGGGGGGTTTTCACCTTCTGCTCTGAGGGAAGTGGGAGGAAGTGAGGGAGGTGGGACAGCTGGGACCCAGCAGGAAAGCAGCCTAGGGACTAAGAAAATCTAGCAAAGACCAGGAGAGAGAGTGAGGTTGAGGTGAGAGGGTCAAGCCTCCCTTGCCTTGGCCTTGGTGGAAGCTCCAGGATGATGCTTCTCAAAACCCAGACACCTCCCTCACACTTGTCCTCTGTAGACAGGGGTTCCAGCTACAAAAGGAGAGACTGAGCTAAACCTAAGGTGGGGTGACTCCCCAGAAGGGGGTTTTCATCCACCTTCAGTGGGCTACCTGATTCATCTCTGCACATTTACTTGCTGCCCTTCTTTTTTAGTCTTTCTCCCCTCAGGGCTGTCTGGGCCCCTGTGTGGCATCTGGTTCTCCTTCAGCGGCATCTCAGAGGCTCTCTCAGTTTGGGACTCTCTGTAGAGTCTCTCTGACTCGATCACTAATTGAGGGTTCTCTTTGCTGGCTCTTCTCAGTGGGCCTTTCAGTCCAGGGTTGTCTCTGCAGGGTTTTTCAGTGCAGGCTCTTCTGTGGGGTCTGTGAGGGAGGGTCCCTCTATGGAATGTCTCATTACGGGCCCCTTTTTAGGGTCTCTCCTTTTGGTGGAAATTTGGTCTCCTTTGGATCCTATTTTCCCCCTCACAGTTATCCTATATCCTGCAGATTGTTTATTAACACACTTCCTCTGTGAATTCCAAGTTCTGGGCCCTTGGGGACGACTCCTCAATTGATTTGCTGGAAGAATTTGGTGATGAAAGAGGGGGAGCAGGAGTACACAAAGTAGGGTATAGCTCTCCCCCCCCAACACAAGCACACACTCAGCTCCAAAATCACTGCAGCCCCTGAGTCAGCCCATCTTTTTCCTCTGATAACTTGGATGTAAGCCACATCAGGTTGGCCTGGGGCCTCAGCACTTTGTACTCCATAGAGCATCTCTCACACGGGAGCAGGAACACCTGAGTAAGCATGAGGTCACCAGACACAGGGGCACTATAGCCAAGGAGGGGCTCCCTTTCCTAGGCCAAAAATAGTCAGAGGGGTAGATAAGAAACAGACAGATACATGGGGAGGGAGAGAAAAAAAAGGAAAACAGTAGAAAGCCAGCCAGAGGGGGGCATCTGGCCTGTCCCAGGCACCTCTTTTTTCTGTCTTTCTCACTGAGCTGTTCCGCATTAGGGCTGGGAAAGAGGGATCAAGTCTCACAGACTGATACCAGTTACAGTATACCAGTTGGGATGCAAGGCCTCATTGAGAGAGGATGTGGATTTCTCTTGAAGAAGAAATGAGAGAAGTCTCTTGCAGGGAAGAGTGGGAGCCATGGCTGGCTCAGAGGTAGGACTACTGGGTCCCTTGAATTCCCTATGGTAGAAGTGCCCTCATCAGCGCGTGTGGGAAGAAGTCAGGAGGAATCTCCAGTTCCTTCCAAAGAAATGAAGATGGACTGTAGGAGAGAGAAGGATGGTTTCCCTGCATAGCCTATAATATACCAGGGGTTTCAGGACAGTGTCAATGCTCAACCTGCAGCCTGGGAAAAATGCTATCTCCTGGACTTTGCTCTTGCAAACTCATGTACACATCCTTGTTCATGAATGTGTAAGAAGGATCTACTCTTGGGTCATATCAAGGCATAGGGAGGAGCAAGGCCAGCCACCAACATCTTGCCCCAGCCTCAGAGTGTGATGGTGCCAGTGAGGCAGATGAAGGTCTGTGTCTGGTATTTGTGCTCTTACACAGAGCAGCTGAGACTCCCCAGGGAAGGGAGTGATGGCAAAGCCTACTCAATCGGGGCTGAGATAAGAACAGCCAAGAAGCCTGGCCCCACCCCATACCTCTCTCACTCACCCCTGCAAGTGCTGTCCAATAGGCAAAGGGTTATGGCATCTTGGGGAGTTTCGGTGTTGGCCCATTTTTAGGCTGAGACCCAAGAGCTCGTCCCACCCAGCAGTCACAGCCTCCTACCCAACAGGAACAGGTTCTCAGTATCTTAACATCCTTTGGGGCTTCAGAAGAGCTTTTACAGATCATCTCAGCCTGCCTCTGTTCAGGCTCAAATCCCTTTCCAATTCAGAAGTGTCACAGTGTTGCTCTCATAAAGGGTACATCAAATTAGTAGATGTCCTGGTAGAGTGTGGTGTTTTTGACTCCTTCAAAAGCTATTTTTAGACATGATTAGGACTACTTAAGCTTATTTAAAGGATGAGTTAGATGACTTTTAGGTATATGTAAAGGAAATTCAGAGTATGGGTATTGGAAGAGAGTTTGGGTTACATACATAAAATTATGGTTTAAAGAGTTACCCTTCTTAAACATCGCAAATTTAAAATAAGCTGATTCAGAGAATCTAGTCATCCCAGCCTTACTGCATCATGAACTCTTCCTGTCCCCATGAGCTTTTTTCCTATGAAGTCAATTTGAAGAATGCTGATGGTTCCCCAGTTAAAGGGCAAGTTATAATAGGGCTGAGACACAAGTAAAGCTGTTTGTTGTAATGAGAGAAGGGAACTAACATCAAAGCCTAGGTATCTGTTTAGTTAATTCATTTATCATATGCTTACTTTGTGCCAGGCAGTTTTCATCCAGTATTTCATTTGGTCCTCACAATAACTCCTGGAAGTATTATTATTCCCGTTTTTTAGTTGAGAAAACAGGTTCCAATATGTGGCCAGAGTTCCCCAGCTAGTTAGAGACGACACTGGAATTGAATCCAGGTCTATCTTCCACCAAAACCTATGCTTTTAATTCCAGGTGCTACTGAAGCATTAAAAAACCACCAAGGGGCAAACTCTTCCCCTCCCACAGTTTCTGAGCAGTCTTTTTCTCAGCACTGCTCCAGAATCTCTATGGGGAAGTAAAAGCTGAGCCAGTCTGTTAGGATGAAGCAAAGCTTATTCTCCGTTGGAATGAAGATGAGAAGCAGAAGCTCTTTGCAGATCTGTCCAGGTGGCCCACACTAGTCTGCATATTCATGCCTAACAGACTATACAGGGAGTTTCAAACTACAGTAGGAAAGACTTAGGTTAGGCTAAAGAAATGCATTCCTAAATGCACTACACTGGGATAAGTGGTGAGGTATGGTAACTCCCTTGGAGGTCTGTGACCACACAGGACAGTGTGGAGGTCCAGGGCGTGGTTGTATGGAGCTCCAGGTATTTACCTGGGAGTTATCACTTTGGTATGTCTCAAAAATATTTCTCAAACCATAGTGGCTTACTTCCTCCCCTATTCCAGGGTGTTCTAAGGGCTGTAGAGGCTCTGGATTTCCCATCTCTGTCTTGCTTGGCAAGACAGTCGCTCCTGCCCTGTAGTCACTACACACCCAGGAGCCACAATTTAAATCTCTGCCAGAGCCACACATGTCATTGTTCTAAAAAAATAATAAGTAGGTTTCTCCCCATTTTTCCTGAGGCAGAGGTCCACCCTTCCCCCTCATCCTGATCATCTCCAGACCATCTGGTGTCCAGACTGCCAACTGCCTGATTACCTCCTGCAAATTAAGGCTGCCTGCTTAACTAAGATTGGCTGGTGAGCCAGGTATGCAAATTGGTTCACCAAGACTTTATCTGGTTTGAAAGAGTTAAAATGCTGTTCCAAAGAAGAGGGTGGGGGTGGGGAAGAGGGTGAGGGTCAACACAATTTGAGTAAAATATTCTTCTGTCTTTAACAGCTTCAGTATTTGGGTGGTTTAATAAGGAGAGTAGTCAAGAGTATGAGTTAGTTCAAAGTTGCCCCTTTCCTTCTCTCTTCTGACCCTGGAGTAGACTAAGGGGCCTCTTAGGTGGTGGCAGCTGTTTATAGTGGGTAAACATTTAATTATTGAAATGAAGGAGGGCGGAGAGGCCAAATCCACAGCACTGAGACTGGCCTTGCTTGGTCTTATCTCTTTTCTGGGCACTGACCCACCCGCTATTCCTTTTTCATTGAACATGTTGGAAGTATAGGAGAGAATGTAAGGGTCTCCAAAGAATAGGATATCCAAGGAGACCACATAGGAGCTAGGGTGTGATCCCCAGACAGTAGGCTGACCTCTGAGAACCAAAGAACAGAGTCAAGAATTGGAGAAAGGTGAAGCCTTGGTTCAAGGGTACTCCTGCCTTCCAGCATAGGGCTATTATGGGGGAAAGAGGGGAGATGGATATTTCTTATGCTATTTAAAAAGGTAAAATAAATTCCCCAAATCCAAAAAGAAATGAGGATTAAGAATGGGAAGCATTCTCTCTGCTGTACCCCTCCCCTTGTTAAATTTTTACTTGCCTGACCCCAGTGATAGAGGGGAATGACAATGATGCAAAAGGTGAGAGACACTGCAGTAGCATGGGGGAAAGGGGGAAAGCATGAGAGGAGGGGGATATGTGCCCTGAGTTTATGAATATTCTAATGGTTGTGTGTTCAGGAATCAGAAATTTGAAAGTGATGATTATAATTACACTTTCATCTTTGCTGTTTAGTTAAAGCCACATGTGTTAAACACAAGAAAAATTGTGACCTTTATTAAAATAATTTGTGTTTTCCCTGTAGATATCAAGATGAGTGGGGATGTGGCAGATTCCACGGATGCTCGCAATGCTCTCAGCCAGGTGGAGACAGGTAAGGGTCTTCTCTTCTGAGAAATGGAACAGGAGAACACCTTGTGGGAGAGAATTGTTGGAAATTTTGAAACAATGTTGCATCTCTTCTCCTTTGGTCATGTAGCCCATCAGACCCCAAAGTTGAGTCCTAAGAAATGTAAGAATTGCCTACAGATGTAGGATATGATCCTGGAGACTTCAAACAATACATATTGGTCTACATGGAACAAAGAGATATCTGGAGGTAGGCTAGGAAATGGCCAGATTCTTAAAAACCAAAAAAAAAAAAAAAAAAAAAAAAAGGAGAAGAGTCACTTTTTAATGTGCCGTTCCAACAACCCTAGAAGCAGCAGGCTGTGTTCTCAGCTGCTACTGACAGAAGGCAGAACCTATCTTTAGTGGATGTGAACTAGGACCTTTTAACCTAGATATCTCAAAAGTTCTACTCAGGAAACTAACCAAAGAGGCCTGTGTGCAAGTATTTCTCTTCCAAATTATGTGCATGTTGATAGACTCAGAGAGGAAGGGTTGGTAGCTGGAGATGACTGCTTTGTGAAGAAAAGAAAGAGGATAGGGAAGAATTGAGAAAAAAGTTGCATACCTCTCTGCTTTTAACTCCATAGTACAAGCCTTCCTTTGAAATTCCATAAAATTAAAAGGAACTCAGAGAAAGATGAGTATAAATTTTAATACCACCAAATAACTTTAATAGTATTCCACCAAGACCTCAGTTAGCCTTTCAACTGGATCTTCGGAGACATAGAAAATAGAAGTAGAACAGAATGTCTCCCAGAACTAGCATCTTTTCCCAGGTCTTTGGGTGCAGTCTAGTTCCATTCATGAAGCTAAAAGACTTAGAATAAGGGACAAAATAATTGAGATCTTATGGTGGGGGGCAGCTGAGGATGCATTTACAATAAACTTTTCTGCCCTCAATTTAATTTGAAACAGTGTCTATTTGCAAAGTCAAGCTACAGGCTTTATATTTTGCTTTATGGATGGTGACAACTAAACTAAGAGAAAATAAGCCACTCCAGAAATTAATTTATTAACTGAGTATGTTTTCCTAAGATTTTATAAAGTGGGGCACCTGTTCTTTCCAGTTGAGAAGAAAATTCTCTCCAATCTCAAGAACTCCAGAAAGGCTTTAAAATCAGTTAAGCTGGCGACTGATAGGCACAGTCTCAACTTTGACACAGCCCTAGAGAAAAATCAGAGTCTAGAAGCCATGGTTCAGGAGAAGTTGGGTCGCCCTTTCCTGGTAGCACGTTGGCTATTCACCTGGGCCAGGCATATTGCCCCAGGTATGTGGGGACACAGCTAACAGAGTATCCATGTAGAAAGAAGACTACTCTTAGCAGGCTGGCACTTGTATTCTGTTATTAGTTACTTGACCAAGTCAGGGTAACCATGTAGGGCGGGAGAAGGAGCTACGCAGTCCCTGAATGGTAAACAATGAGAGGAAGGAAGTTCAGATCTTAGGTGGGGGTTATGAAGGGTAAGATGTTTTCAACAATCTAAGCAAGTTCTGGCCTCTTACCTGGGACTGTGGGAGCTATGTACAGACTAGGCTGAAGGAGAAAGAATCCAGAGATAAACTGGGACTTTTGGAATCTGTTATCCCAGGGTTATTGTCAATTCAACATGTGACCTTTGCTCAGCTGCTTTACCTCCTTAGGAGGCAAGTAGAGGTAACCTTTGAAGAGTGGATTTAGAACCAAAGAGACCTGGGATAAAAATCACAGCCCTGCTGCTTACTAGTTGTATGATCTGATAAGTTAATTTAGCCTTATCTCTTCTATAAATGGGGACAAGTAATGCCCATCTTCAGGAGTGGGTTGAGAGTTAGCTAAGATTATGTTTAAAGGCCTTAGCATAGTGTTTGGCACATGGCAGCTGTGATCATCATTACCTCTAATGGCATCATTAAGATTCTGTGATTCTGTAATATACAGAATGAGCATTACTGCTTAGTGCTTTAGGGCTGCAGGTAGCTGGGATGTCCTTTGCCTCTTTACTCAGGCCAGGTGGGTCAGCCTCAGAGGTCTATTTTTCTGTTTTCATTCAGGAAAGGATTCTGTGTGGCTCCTTGACTCCAAGGAGACTGTGAAGTCCATGCTGTCTAGAACTTCTCCATCCCTAGTCTTTCACATGTAGGGACTCAGCTCAGTGGCTGGAAGCATCCATACTTAGGTGATCATCGGATTACTTACTGCATGTTTTTAAGGGCAAGAAAAAAGAGGTAGCTAATTAAAGTAACCAAACTTCCTGGAAAGTCGTTCTGACTCTTTTTTTTTTTTTTTTACAGAGAACTTATTATGAGTCACAGTGGTTACCAACTTGATTTAATGGCTTCCTTTGGATTTTTAAAAGGCAGATTCCTCTTCCCAGCAGTACATGAATTAAGGGGTAGTTTTTCTCTGGGTTTAAAGGAACTATAAACAAAGGTGATTTAGAAAGCTCCAGTTCCCTGAGAGCATTCTCTTTATTGTGTGAAATCCCCAAGAGGCACAAGAGGTGGGAGGTGAAAAAAAGAGGTGATTTTTTTCCATCCACACTGGCCCTGACTACAAAGGAGAGTGTTCTCAGGTCTAGACGCAGGTCTAGATATTCTGGTTGGTAGAGACCTGGCAAGGCAGATTTTATTTTCCCTTTCTTTCTGCCTATGAGGAAGTTGAAGCTTGGATGGAAGATAAACTGCCCAAAGCCTCAGAGTCGACAGCATTAAGGACCAGAGGAGGCTTCCAATCCCCTGTCCAGTGCTTTGTCCATAACCCCCAGAGGAATGGAGCCAAGTTGTTTCTAGATTTCTGAACTATCAGCTTTTTGGTCATTTTTTTTTCTAACCTACCTGTTGTTATCTTTCCTTTATTTTGGAGACTGACAATTCTTCTTTTCTGTTCCCCGTTGAGTGGTTGATAAAGATATAACTGACCCACATTTGAAAAGCCTCCAGGTCTATAACTGACAACCCCAAGCACCTATGCAGCTAACCTTATACCTTTTGACCATATTGGTCACAGCATAGCCTCAAACTCAGGGAAGGTCAAATCTGGTAGGCTCAGGAGGAAGGAGGGAAAGGACAGGTGTATTCACGGAGCCTTCTCCCCATACCCAGGCACATGTACTTTATGTACCTAAAACTTTACATGCATCATCTCAATTCATTCTTAAAATCCTTGTTTTTATTAATGAAGAAATTGTGGCTCAGAATGAGAAACTAATCACGTAGCTTCTAACCAGGAATCAAACTCAGGCCTAACTCCAAGCTCTGCCATGAAGTTCCTACAGATTATTGGACAAGTGTTTCTTCACCAGGACCTTTATTTTTGTCCCATATAAGGAGAGATTTGGGCTGGATGATTTAAGAGCTGTTTTTAGAAGATGTACATGTAATTCCATTTTTCTAAATTATCTCCCATCGGTCTCCACGCCCTGTGTTTGTGCAGGCTTTCTCAGCACTGACCTCTCTCTCTCTCTACCCCATTTTCCTCAGCCCCTCATATTCCCTTTTTTCTAGCTACCCTCTCAGCATTCTCTCCTCCAACACATCTGGCTGCCTTGCTTTGTTCTGTTTCCAGTCCTCTTCTCTGCCTTGGTTAGTAGTCACCTAACCAACATCTGTGGAGCACACTTGGATCAGACCCTGGACTCTGAAAGATGAAGAAACAGTTTCTGTACTTAAGGGGCTTTTCTCCTAGTGCATGAATTCCATGGTGGGGTAGATAACAGTGCTAACTTGTATCTGGAAGAGCACTCTCAAACACAATGCATTTGGCCTTCACAACAATTCTGACTGTAGATGTCATCATCCCATTATGCAGATGAGGAAATTGAAGCTGGTAATGAGAAAGAATGCTAGCTGATTTTCCTAAGATCCCATACCTAACAAATGACAAGATTAAACCTGATCTTTCTAGTGACTTTCTATCCAAAGATGGTAGTGGAAAGACTGAGTACCAAGATGGGGAACCAGGGACAGCAGCAGAGTAGCAGCAGTAAGGGAGATGACAAGATTATGGAGGGTGGCACCAGCAATAGGAGGTAGAGGGTAGCCAAGCCTCTATAAGGTGGGTTGGTCTAGTCCAAGAGACAGAAGCCCTGATTGGGGCCAAAACATGCTTGTTGGAGATGAGGGAGAGGCTGGGGTCACTTCAGTCGCTTCTGGTGAACTGTGGAGGGCAAGAATCCAGCCTCTGTGAGAACTTCCTCCTTTCCTTCTCTCATCCTGAATTAGTCTCACCAATGTACCAGCTCCCTATCTCCTCCCTAAAATTTCACGGGGAGTGTGGAGTGAGGTTGCAAACCCAGATAATGGACCAAATTCCTTGGAACTCTTGTCCTGACCAGAGATCTGGGAAGTAAGGATCCCATGAGAGGAACTCAGGGGAAGAAAAGAAGAGCTAGAAATAAAAGGGAATTGGGCTTTGTCAGTTTTCCCTTCATGCTGCCTTTCCTCTTTGGCTTCCATTGTCCTGTCTGTGAAGTGGAATGACTAACATCTGCCCCACCCTCCAGAAAGATCACTAAGGTGGGTTAGCTGTTTAGGGACCCTTTGCAGAAAGTCTCCTCACTTAACCCTGGGAGCTTTCAACATGGGTTTAAGAAAGGCTGAACATGATTCTATTGGTGAGCCCAGAAGGTTAGTGATTCTCATAAGTTCCCAGAGAAAGAATGAGTATCTGACCCAAAATTAGAAACTCTTTTCAGGCAGTTCACTCTCTACCCAACTGAATCCCCAAGAAAACAACCTGAAGATAAAGAAACTGTGTCTCATCACTACCTAGAGGCAAGGATCCAGGTAGAAATAAGCAAAAGACTTTAGAGATGAGTGTGATTTTCAATCTAAATACTTACTGAACAAAAAAATATTCTTTCAAGGGCAAAGAGGACTGGAGAAATCTAGGAAGTACTTGGGATGAAGTGAGTCTTGGGAAAGTGCAGAAGTGTCTCCCACTGATAGCCCTTCCTAAGTGATGCACGTGTATACACACACACCCCTTTCATTTTTTGATTAGGAGACAAGACAAAGCTGTCACTGAATGATATGGAACAAGTCTGCTTGTGTCCTAGATTTGAGTTTCCTCATTGTGATATGGGGGAAATAATGCTGCTAGAGAAAAATGAAGGGGGTGGGCGAGGTGGTCTTTAAAATTTGAGCCTGGTGACCCTGGTCCTGTGCCTCAATCTGTACCCATTCTGTCCCTTACCTCTCTGGAAGAGAAAAATGAAGCCACAACCCCTCCAGATGTCCAGAGGGAACTCATATGAATTCCTGAGCATGTAAGAATTATGAGAGAACATCTTGACCATACCTCTCTCTTCCTTTGGAAACATTTCAAAACCATCCTGGAAAATGAAAGAACCTACTGTTTTTAGAGGTTTTTTTTTTTTTTTCCTCCTGCATCTATACTCCATCCTTAAAAGCTAACTCTGCAATTTCTCTTGGCCACTTATTCTTGTAGGATGCAATCCTCTGTGCCTGGAAGTTCTTATCTCTCACCTAAGACCTCGTGCTGCAGCACAACCCCATGGCCTCTTGTTTTAGCTTTCTCAAACCAACTTATTTCCACCCCAACTTGTTTCCACATTCTGTGACAGAGAGATTAGAAGGTACTAATTCACCTTATTCTGACTCTGTGCCTGAGATCTCAGGAGAGGAACCTGTGGTGTCAGGAATCACCTATCTGCCTCTAGCACTCAGAGAACTTTAGCAAATAAAAGAGTTACAACAGCCAGTCACATGTGTACCACACCTTACAGCTTCACAGACACTTTATGTCTTGTTTGTAGATTCCCCAAACCAAGCTCATGGGGTAGATAAGTCAGGACCATGCTGCTCAGATGAGCTGTGGGTGGCTAGGCCAGTCCTGCCTGGCACTGATTCTTCTTCCTTTTGTAGGTCTTTTGAAGGAAATGCCCTTCCCACCCCCTACTGCCATCTGTGCACCCCCAGAAGAACATGGACTTCCTTTCTCTCCAAGAGGGAACAAAGCAAGGGAGCTGGGTGGGGATATCTGTGTGCTGTCTTTACCACCTGGAACTGCACTTAGTTTCATCAGTGGTCATTCCTTAGAGCAGCAGTCTCCAACCTTTTTGGCACCAGGGACCAGTGTTCCTATGAGAACCTAATGCCTGATGATCTGAGGCGTAATGCTAGTGCTGGGGAGCCACTGCCAACACAGATGAATTTCTCACTTGCCTGCTGCTCACCTCCTGCTGTGTGGCCTGGTTCTTAACAGGCCACAGACTGTTACAGGTCTGGACCCAGGTGTTAGGGACACCTGCCTTAGAGCACTACTTCTCAAACAATCTGGAGTGCAGGACCAGTTGTTTTACTTCTAGTCTGTCAAAGACCAATACTTGGTCCAACCATGTAGGACTGGTTAATAGAGCTCACACCCACCACACACATTCAACAGGACCCAAACTGGTCTACACCCATGTCAATAGGAGAGCCCACTAATCATGTGCTTGAGGTGCTAGTAACATTTCCAAATTCTCACCATGTCTGTGTGTATCTGGAATCAGAACTTAATGAATAATTTACAGACCAGCCCTGGCTATTGGAGCATAGAGACATTCTGCTTTAGAGCAATGCCTTTCCTTTGGCATTCCATGAGCAATAGATACATCTAACCCTGGGTACATCTTATAACCTTAACATTCCTGCCAAAGTTGTGAGTAAATGCTTTTGGTTTCTTGGGTCCACCCTCCTCCTCAAGAAACAATTAGGGCAGTGAACACCTGATGTGGAAAAGTGCTAAAAAGTGGAAAAAGAATTTAAAGTAAAATGAACAACCAAGTTAGGATAAGGCTTAGGGGCTTCAGAAGCAGCCCAAATCCAGGCAACTGAACTGCAGTTACATTTTTTCCTGCTCCATCCTACAAACACACAAATGGACACACATACAAACTTGCTCATAAAATTACACCTCAAAACCCTTGGGACAGGCTGCGAGGGAGTACCCACTGGAGGTCTTCCTTTCTGGTCCAGGCTGCTCTTTCAAAGGCAGGTTTTGGTCCTTGAAGGAGTTTGGGAAACTAAAGGAGGGCCAGGGGAATGGAAGTTGGAGTCTCAGCCAGCATTCGATGGTGGTTCTTTCATGTTTAAATCTCTCCCCCAGGGAAGGGTTTTACCTAGGATGACCCACCCTTAGGAAGGATTGCTGAGCAAGGAAGCAGGTCCCACTTCCCTCTCATCCCTGCTCCCCACAGCCTTTGGTTTGGGAGGGGAGCAGGGAAAAAATCGGCTGAATATCCTTCAAATGGAACCTGTATGAGGTCGTCCTAGCTGGAGTTACTTCCCCCTCACTGGAGACTGAGGGTGTGGCAGGGCAGGCAAGTCAGAGAATGACCACAGTACTCAAAGACAGCTGAATTTCATTTGTAGGGACTTTAGTCTCTGACACTTCAAAGTCCCTTTCTGTCTCCTCCATTGAGCTAGTGTTCAGTGGGGGAATTCCTTGGGTAATAGCAGGGCCCTGAAAGACTCTGGGAGGGCAGGCCTTTTTGTACCAAGCTGGAGCCTGGGAAACTTAGCTGCAGGCATCTCCCAAAAAGCACCAGTGCTGTTGACTCAAAAACTAATAGTTGTTAATTTGCATGACGTTTTACATACAGGTTTCATGCTGTGCTTTTTGTCTCCTACCACTGGTAGGTACCACCAAAGCCCCCTAGGTCTCCTCTTTCCTGCCTCCACTCTGGTGGCATCGCAGTGTCCTCCAGATTCCAGAACTTTCTTACCACCACCTAGCCCATCCTTGGATTAGCAGTTGGGGAGGTGGGGAATAGTGGTTGGCTTTGCTTGGGTGTGTCTAATCCAGGTTTGCCAGAGAGGTGCAGGCTGGTAGCCTGGCAGGTTTGGGTCCCTAACTGAAGTGCCCCACCTGCCTGCTATAGGCTGCAGGGAGGCAGCCCCAGCAGGGACCTTGGCCTGCCCACACCCTCAAGCTGAGAAGAGGAACAAAAAAATCTAAGCCAGAGAGCACAGAGAGATGCTGAAAAGGAGACTATGATGGGGTCTGGGCAGCCGATTTGCATAGGGGGGTGATTTCCATACTGCAGGGTAAATTTCCATATCCCTGCCTCAAAACCTGTTGGGGCTAAGAGGAGGAGAGTGGAGAAGTCATTTGAAATTCAAATGAGGATGATTAAGGTTTTCTTGTGGAGGGAAGCATGGACAAAAGGGGTTAAGCCAGCTGGCAAATGTCTGCTCTGGGCTCAAAGTTATCAAAGGGAAACAGCACTCAGCTGGCTCCGTCTCACCCATCTCTGTCTTAGATGGCCCCTGGAGACCTGCTAGTGGTCCTGCTAAGCTGGGTGTTATGGGGAAACTGGCTGGGTCCCTATCCCCACTTGCCTCTGAATTTAGTTTACCTCCCAGCATCCATAAGGAGCTCATGAGGACCAATGAGTGTGTTCTACTTCTGGGCTCAGTCCTACCTCCCTTTGGTGACCACAGACTAGTCATCTCAGTTTTCCTGTCTGTGAAACTGGCAAGACAGTCTGCACTTTTTTTGTTCGGCTGAGGAGATATGAAGAGGTATCATTCTACTGAGAGCCCCTCAATGCGGGCTTCTGGTGTTCATCCTGACTTGTTTGTCTTCTGAATGCATCTCTACCACCAATCTGTTTCCCTGGACAAGTCAACTTTCTGTCTTTGGGCCTGAGTTTGTATATTACATCAGGGGTACCCAATCTCCAGGTCACAGTACCAGGCTGCACAGCAGGAGGTGAGCAGCGGGCAAGGGAGCAAAGCTTCATCTGTATTTACAGCATCTCCCCAGTGCTAGCATCACCACCTCAGCTCCACCTCAGATCATCAGGCATTAGATTCTCATAGGAGTGTCCATCTCTGGTGCCAAAAAGGTGGGAACTATTGCATTAGATGAGTTGTCTGAACTTGAGAGTCTCTAAGATCAATTCCAGCTCCAAGATAAATATGATGATCTGTGAGCACACTCTGATCCTTTGTAAGCACTGGTTATTATTCGTAAGACACTTTGAATAATGTGCATTGCTGCACCCCTCAGTTCCTCTAATGTGTTAGGAAAGCACTCAGGACCCTCAGCTTACCAAGGTGCAGTCATTAAAGACCTTAGGTTTTAGAGCTAGAGTTTATCCCAGATTCTCTTATGTAATCTGGGACTGCTTACTTACAGGCTCCCTGCTCAGCTTCCTGTCTGTAAAATGGGTGTAATTATAATATCTATTTCTTAGGGTTGCTGTGAGGATTAAAGGAGTCACATTTGTAAAGCACTTAGAACAGGGCCTGCCATAGAGTAATGTTATTTGTTAGTATCAGATGGACAAAGTATCCACATAATGGGACAATGGCCTAGTAACTAATCCACAGAAACTCAATTAGGAATATGGACCATCCCCTGAGTATACCTGCCTGTGAATTCATTCACTCATGGCCAATACACTATCATGTACACTTGTATTTAGGAACAGCTATCAAAGCTTAGTGGTCATTCTACTGAGAGCCCACCCAATGTAGATTCCTGGTGTTCATCCTGACCTAAATTTGTCTTCACTTCTCAGGAAGTGCAGAAATGGCAGGAAGAAGGGGAGGGAACTGGTAGAATGACCCCCTTCTACCAGGACCCAGTGCTGAGATGTGACTGATTCAACGAGACTAAAAGATATTTATAGTTCTGAAAAATCTAAAGGTCATTTTTTTTCCCTTGAGTTTCGTAACAACTCCATGTGAGGTTTTTTGGAGATAGCATGGTGTAGTGTAGACAGCCTTGGCTGGTGGATGGACATGGGCTTCAGTTTCTACTCAGTAATTTACTAATCAGTAACTTTGGGCAAGTTGATTAACCTCATTGAGCCTTAAGTTTCCTCATCTGTAAAATGAGGGTAATAGGAGCACCTACTCAAAGGGTGATTATGAGGATTAAATGCCATCAAGTGTATAAAATCCTGTCATGTGTTTACTACTTGATACATAGTACATGCTCAGTAAATGTCAGCTATTAATCCTTATTATTTGAAAACAATGTTTTGCTGCCAAAATGTTTTAAAATTCTCTGATCTAGTCCTGTTCTCATATTTTACGGCAGAAGAGACTGGAATCAGAAAGGAGAATGACTTTTCCAAGGTCACAGTGGGACCAATATTTCCTTAGGAGCCCTTCCTACCTAAGAGGCAAGTCCTCCACCCTTTGTTTTTGTTTTGTTGGTTTGTTGGACAAAGCCTCCTCTTTCCCCGCCACCAGTTGCTCAGAAATAGCTCCTCCAGCCCCAGGAACACAGGCCCCAGAGAGGAAAGGAAGACATACCCTGGCAGCATTTTACCACTTGAAGGAAAGGATATGGTGTCTAGATTCAGAAGACTGCTGAGCCCCTGGGCCTCAACTGATTCACTGGCAAAACAGGAGTTCTGTTATTCTGGCCCTGTAGACCTCACAGGTTGGGTGAGGATCAAATAAGAACTGGGTATTAAAGTACACTGTGCTTCTCACCATGACCCATGCGTGTTGGCAAGCACACTAGCCCTGGGGCTAGGACATTGAGATCCAAGTACATTCCTTCCAGCTCTGGCACCATGACTCAGCCTCAGTTTCCTTATCTGTAAATAAGAAGTAAAGAATGAATGAAATGAGAATATATTTGTGGCAGCTTTTGGAAGTGTGAGTTGTTCAACAAATGTGAAATAACATCTCTGTCTAAGCCTTCTTACACATGTGCCCTTCTGAGCTGCACAGAGGACATTCGTGTGACCACATGAGAACCAGAGCCCTACCACATGCCCCACTCTGATAGCCCGCCCTGATCTCTCCCACCCCTTCTCATTTTACTTCACTTCACCCTGGGAAAAGGACAAAGATAGAGGCACTCAGTTTCTTACTGACCTTAAGCCTCTTTGAACCTCCTCTCCCAAGGCTGGTAGAGGGGTAGAGAGGGTCTGTCTGGTCTGGAGTTTACAGCTGAAGAATCCTTTGGGGAGTTGTGAAGAGAGTCAAGTCTGGCCATGGAACTCTGGTGGTTTGTTCTTGCTTTGTTATTTGTTGTCTGTGTGACCTTTAGCTCCTCACTTCTCCTCTGTGGAACTCAGTTTCCTCACCTATAAATAGCATGTGCAGTGCCAGGAATCTCTGTGGTCCCCTCGAGCATGAAAAAGTTCTGATGGAGAAATAGCAGCTGAGGTATTTCTCTGAGGGGTGTATATTAGGTGTGACCAGAACTCTGGGTTTATTTGACAAAGCTCTTCCTGTGAAGTTGGATTTTTGTTGTTTTCCCAAGGTCAGGGGTCTATGAGTCGAGGTTTTGGTGGGGAATCTGGCTCCTCTGGCTCCATTCCTTTCCACAGTGGCCTTTTTCTGGAACCTAGCATGATTGCCAGGATGCTTCTTTGGCTTGGCCCCTGCCACACTGCTCCCCTTGGGTTCCCATGGTCATAACTGTGGCATCAGTGGGTGTCCAGCAAGAGATAAGGAGGCAATGCATGGGAGCCCAGAGAGTCCCATCTATATCTCAGACTGGGAAGAAATGGCAATTGTATTTCCTAAATAATTAGGAGAACTTGAGGAGGAGCCTTTCATTAATCAAAGAATTACATGACAGATTTCAGAGGAAAGCTGGGGAGATGCTGGACTTCTCTCAGCAAAAGGGTGTCACAGCATGCCTTCTGTCCTCTGTGGCATGGCCCCAGGCTCCTGATAACTTTGAGAAGAGCCTGGAGAGCAAGCCTTGGCATTCAATCTCATGACTGTGCATATGGAGAAAAGTCATCAGGACACTCACATAGGCCATGTTTCAAGGAAGCCCCGAGGTCAGTCATGTTTACTCTACCATTCTCTCCCTTCAAATAGAGAGGGAAAAGCTTTAAAGCATGAAAACTCTCAAATCTACAAACTGTCAGAGGTAGAGGGAACTTGAGAGAGAGCATCCTGTCCTGGAGTAGTAAATGGGTTTTTTCAGGAGAGCTGATCTTTATCATAGGTGGTGGTAACTGAGCACTGAATTTAAGAAAAGGAAAAGGGTACAGGGATGCATGGGCATGGCTTGCATGCATGCTACATTTTTTGGTATTGCTATCTACATCCTCAGAGGTAAATTGACTAGACCAAGGATACTCAGATAGTGGAGAACTAAAACTCAGATCTTCCAACTCCTAAGCCAGTGCCCTTTCCATGGTCTGTCACAGGTCTTCCTGCGTCCTGTTCTTAAGGTGACTTCAGGAGCTATCCTCGGTTCCTCCTGTTTATTTCCTCACTGCTACAAAGGAGGTAGCAGGAATGCAGACAGAAATGTTTTTGTTGAAGGTTATGGAGATTAAGCCACTTGCTTGAAGTCCATTGTAAAACAGCTTTTAAAGTAACCCTCGGGATGAGTTTACCTCGCGTTTGCTACATAGAACTCTGACTAATAGGCAACACTTCCCAGTTCCTAGGAGGAATGTTAAGTAACAAAAAAAGATGGGCGTGATGTCTGTTGGGTCCTGGAAAAAAATGTTTTGACCGGTTTAAATGACTGCACTGGGAAGTCTCTTGGTTTGCTCTGATGGCTGCCTGTCCAGGAACATTTCCAAGGTACTGGTGACTAATAATTGCTATCTGAGGAAGTGCTAGCAAGTTGCCAAGAGGTCATAAAGTATCTGGAAGTCTTACTGGGTTTTATTGGGAGTGGAGCTGGTGAGAAGAGAAGCAGTCCAGTAATGGGACAGATACAGCCTTATTGCCAAACGTTCTCTGCATTGTTTACTAGGCAGAAGTGAAAAATCCTGCTTGAACAGTTTTCCTTTCTTGTACTTCCACCTCCCTCACCCAGAGAATTACTCCCCAGGCAAACTCGCATCCCGGTGTTGCCAACGCTATGAAAATCAGTGGGGCCTGTGAAGCTGCAGGCTGAAATGGGAAAGAAGAGGGTTGGCCCCAGAAGGGCTCCTACCATCTAGTTGGTCAGGGGTCCTGGCCAAGCAGCTCAGCACTGCTGACCTGGTACTCACTAGATGTCATGGGAGGAAAGTTGGTGTTGGAAGTTGCTCTTGACTCCCAGGCACCTCCCTTGGCTTTTCTCATCAGGACTCCAGGGGGTATTAGGGCCATCCTGGCCTAAGGAGATTCTATGCAGAAACCTGGGTCTCTGCACTAATTCAATGTGCTTCTACTTTCTTTAGATCACTTAATCCAATATTTCTATGGATGGGGATGTGGTCTTCATATTTAACCCAACTCCCTCTACCTGCAGCCCTGGCGCCTTACATTGTTGGGAGCTCTTGGGTATAGATGGACAGGTCTGGGTACAATGTGGGACCAGGGAAATGCTGGAGTTGGTGGGAGCTAAGCTTGGGCTTGGATAGAGTCCTTAGATGTTAACAATGGATTCATGCTGGAGTGAGAAGAATATACCACGTTGTGGTGGAGACATGGGTTTCGTCTCTCCCTGAGGATCATTCCCAACACATGCTCAAATTTTAAAAGCTCTGTCACTTCATATATATCACTTAATCTTGTTGAGACTCAGTTTCTTCATCTGTAAAATGGAGTTAATAATAATGCCTCATCTTCCCAAAGCAGGGAACTAGCCCTGATGATCTTCTGGGGTCCCTCCTAACCCCATGAACCAGGGTTCCAAGGTATTGGCTCTCCTCCTGCTTTCTTACTGGGACCTCATGGTCCAGTGATTTCCAGGGGACCATGAGAACCAAAGAGACCTGGAGAGATCCCAACTAGTGCCCTTCCCACTTGGCACAGATCTCATTTGCCCCCTAGATCTCCAAATAGGAGATTCTGAAGCCTCTTTGTGAGCTCTTTCCTCCCTACTTTCTCCTCTGCATCCTTATCTTTTATTTGTATGCAGAACAAAAAGGACAGAGGGAAATGGTGAAGAGTGCCCCTCCTGTGCCTCTATGCACATGATACAGACAATGACCAGCTTCTGAGAGGGGAAGAAAAAGCTCTGGTGCATTTCAATCATTTGCATTGAACACTAAGACTTCAGAGATGGAAGGAATTTTAGAGGTCACCTGAGATCCCCCTCTTGATGTATCAAATTGCCCCTTAATTCAAAAACCACTTTTGTAACATCCCTGAAATAGGCAGCCTTTGCTCAAATATTCCTAGCAGTGAGGAACTCTGTCTAAGTGAAAGTGTAGGTTTCACTGCTGTGCAATTCTACTTCTTATGAAATTCTTTCTTATAGTGAGAAGAAACCTACTCCCCAGCAGCTTCTACTATTGGCCCTTGTTCTGCTCTTTGGAGCCGCAGGCTAAGCCTGCTTTGCTTCCAGGTCAATATTTGGGGAGGTAGGAAAAATCCACTGACATTTATTTAATCACTTACTATGTCCCAGGCACCATGCCAAGTGCTTTTAAATGTTTCCTTATTAAATGGTTTTTAATTTTTTTTTATTTTGAAAAACTTCAGACATACAGAAAAGAGAGAAAACAGTTTGACAAACAACTATACAACTCATCATCTGGGCTTAATAATTATTAACATTTACCATATTAGCTCCATCCACTTTTTTCTGAAATATTTTGATTTTAACTTTTTATTGTGGACATTTTCAAACACACACAAAAGTAGAGACAAATAAAATGAGCCCCCATATATTCATTGCCTACTCTCAATAACTATAAAATTTCTGTCATTTTGTTGCTAGAATATTTTCTTGTAAATTATAGACATTATAACATTTCAGTCCTAAATATGGTAGTATGCATCTCTAAAACTTGAGGGTTTATCCTTTTTTTAAACACAATGTCATTATCACACTTTAATCATTTACTTCTCATGGCAATCCAATGAAGGTTTTATCCAAAGGCAAGTGTTCTCTAGGGTAAATATCCTTTCTTCATCTATTGTGATACCTAGGCTCCTTACCATCTTGGTCCTTGTGGTTTTTGCCCAATTCACTGGAGTCTCTTTTAAAAAATGTATCTCACATGAGATACTCTAACACCAACATACCCTATCTTCCCTTACCCCTAAGGAACTGCAGTATGTTTATTTCTAGATAATGACTGCCAATACACATTTTTTTTCATTCTTATTTTCTGTTTTGGGGGACGTTAGATTCCTTTGGTAGATTTAGCATCTTTAAAAATGTAAAATAGAGTATAGATATTTTGATGAACAAGTTATCTTAAACTTGATGCACACTTGAATTTTTAATCACCATTATATATCAGTTATGATTATTTCTATTGTCAGTGCCAGTTTGAGGTTGATTATTGGTATTAGTGAAGAAACTATTAGACTTCACATTGTAGCAGATAGCTTTATTGAGGTATAATTGACAAAATCATAAGATAGTATATATGATGATTTGATATATGTAAACATTGCAAAAAGGATTCCCACTATCTAGTTAATTAACACTTCCATTACCTCACATATTTATCTTTCTTTTTTTTCTTTTTTGATGAAAACGTTTAAGTTCTTCTCTCTTAGCAAATTTCAATTATATAACACAGTGTTATCAACTATATCACCATGTTCATCTTATAGCTGAAATTTCGTGCCACCTTACTAATCTCTCCCTATTTCCCCATCCCCAGCCTCTGGTAACCACTTTTCTACTTACTGTTGCTATGAATTTGACTTTTTTTTTTTTTTAAGATTCCACCTATAAGTGACATTATGTATGCACACAGTGTTGTCTTTCTCTGTTTGGCTTATCTCACTTAGCATAAAGCCCTTAGGTTCCATCCATGTTGTTGTGAATAGGGTTTCCTTCTTTCTCATGGATGAATAATATTTCATTGTATATATACTGTACCATGTCTTCTTTATACATTTATTCGATGATGGACACTTAGGTTGGGTCCATATCTTGACTATTATGAATAATGCTGCAATAAACATGGAAGTGCAGATATCTCTTTGACATCCTGTTTTCATTTGGCTATATTCCCAGAAGTAGGATTGCTAGATCATATTGAGCAGATAGTCTTAAAGTTAGGGCATACCTTTGTGCAATTTGACTACTTTAGTTTACTACCCAATATGAGTTAGAAAAATAGATTTCTGGGTTAGAGTATTCGTCAAAACAGAATTTCCTAATTAAAAAAAAAAAACCTTTAGTCTACTTTAAAAAAATGTATTGGGGGTAAAAAACACATAAACTGAAATTTAAACATAAAACTTAAAGTTTAAATATTAACTTTACCATCTTAACAATTTCTAAGTGTATAGTTCACCCTCCCTTTTATTTATACAGTTAATTTTTTAACCTAAATGCAGGGATTTACATTAATTCCTATTACATTTTATCTTATTGATTTGACCTCCAATTAGAAGCTACCAAAATATTTTCTAATCCTGATTCCATTATCCAGATTTCTGTATTAATCTCCCTCTCTGCTTTGAATCACTTCCAAATTCAATCATTATCTATCCTGTTTATTTCCCTAAACTGCTGCTTAAAGTCTAATAATTGGTTTTCTCTGTGTTAGACACTGGATGCAATGCGTTTAATGGGAAAGTTGTGTGAGTATAGGCATTGAGAAATCCGAACTTTGGTTCTGATTCAGGCTCTCTGAGGCTGTATGACTTTGGCAAAATGCTTCCCCTCTGAGGTTGGACTTCAGTGTTCTTCCAACTCTAAAAGTAATGTTCCTGCTCCATATGTGTGTGTGTGTTGCTTTGTTTTTTTATGCAAGCAGACACCACTTTCTAAAGACGGAGCCAGAGCTTGGAAATACAATGTGTTCAGGTTTCTGTAAATGGTGGCACCTGCATTTTTTAGCTCTGAATAGAAGATTCATTTTTGTAGCAATTTCTTAGTAATTTGAGTCAAACATGAGCCATTAAGCACTTACTAAGTGTTGGACACTTTTAGGCATTCAAGGTACAAAAATGAATAAGATATAATAATACCCTTGGCCTCCAGGAGCTCACACACACATGATGGAAACAGACGCTAAATAATGTGATATGTGCTATAAGAGATAGAAATAAGAGATGTAGAAACATCATCTCATCACTGGTTACCCTCATCTACTTCTCTCTGGCCATGCTGGCCCCATTCTCAGCATGCAAGCTTGTTTTTGCCTTAGGTCCTGAACCTTCTTCTAGGATGATCTTCCCCAGACTCTCAAAACATTGGGTCCTGGGGATTCCAGTCAAGATAGAAGAGTAGATAAACACTGTGGTTATTTCCTCCCATGACCACATTAAAATTACAACTAAAGTATAGAACACTCAACCTGGATAACCTTAAAACTAGCTGAACAGAAGTCCTATAGCTAAAGATATAAAGAAGAAGCCATGCTGAAACTGGTAGGAGGGGTGGAGATGTGAAATGGGCTGGCCCCACACCCACTTGTGGCAATTGAGAATTGAGGGGGTATCTTAGCTGCAGAGGTTCTCCCTAAGGGACGAGAGGTCCTAGACCCATACCAGGCTTCCCAGCCCAGAGCACCAGTACAGGAAGAGGAGCCTCCACAACTTCTGTCTGTGAAAATCAGTGGGGATTCTGTCTGTACAGGTGAGACAAAAGTCCGATGGAAAACCAGGTATCTCTTAAGGGGCCCATGCACAGACTCTTTCATTCCCAGGCACTTATCCTGGGCTCTTGCAGAGGGACAGCTGTTCCTGAGGTGCTAGGGACATACAGGGAATGACTGAGTTGTGTGGCTTCAGAGCAATGGCTGAAGGGATAGCTACCATTGTCCCTGTGTTGAGTTGAGCCCTCCTCCCAACAGTCAAATCTGAATCTGTATTAGCCTGGTAAACTCTACTTGCTCTACCCTAGTAATGCCATGAAACTCCACCACACTCAACACACATACTGCTTGAGGCTCTTTCTGCAGTGGGCAGCTGGCATTGGCTCACACTGCAGTCTTTGAAAACTCTTAGGGGGTCTTTGGGCCCCCAGCTGGCCTTGGTGTGCTCTATGACTTTTGCTGAGTGGCCCTAGGCTTACTACTGGTCCCAGATTGGAATCTGCATTAACATGGTGAACACCATCTGCCTGTCTCACCTACCTCACATACTGCACAAGGCTTTTTCATCATTTGAGCCTTAGGGGCATCTGGCAGGTGGTGGCAGGCCTCAAGGTGCCCTGGGCCTTTTGCTGAGCTGCTGCAGGCCTAGTACTGGTAGCAGCTAGCCTCGGTTCACAGCATGGCCTTTCCTGCATGCATCCAGGTCCAGCATATGCAGCAACCAATGTGGATCACTTTGTACATCCTACCAGGTAATCCTGGGCTGGTGACAAGCAGCAGCTAACCTTGACCTGCATGGGAGATCCTCCAAGAGGCCCCAGAACCAGCATACTCAGTGGCCAACTTCAGACCACAACAGAGCACCACCTGATTAACCCTATAAGCATCACACCCAAAGGGTAGTTTCAGCAGGCACCAGAGACCAACCACTGGAACAAATTCTACTCTATGAGGTCAGTCCCTGCATAGCAGCTCATATGCCATGATCATGGCCAGTTCTCACAATGAGTCAGTCTCACCTATTGATGTGCCAACAGCAATCAAGGCTCAACTACAAGAGGGCACACACAACCCAAACAAGGGACACTCCTAGAGCACGTGGCTCAGGTGGTCAGGGAGACTGTGTCAATGTGCCCTATAGGACATGCACTACAAGAGGAGGAGACATGGCTGTTCTACTTAATACATAGAAACAAAGATAGTAAAACAGTCAAAATAGAAAGTAAACATGTCCCAAATGAAAGAACAGGAGAAAATTGAAAAAGAACTAAAGGAAATGAAAGCAAATAATAGACCAATTCAAAACACTGGTCATAAGGATGTGCAAGAAACTTAGAACTTCAGCAAAGGAATAGTAAGCATAAAAAGAGGACATAAACCATAAAAAAGAACTAGTCAGAAATGAAGACTACAATAACTGAAATGAAGAATACAATAGGAGGAATCAATAGCAGATTAGATGAATCAGAGGATCAAATCATCATTTGGAAGACAAAGTAGCAGAAAACACCCAATAAGAACAGCAAAACAAATGAGGATAGTTTAAGGGACCTATGAGACAACATCAAGTGTAACAACACTCACATCATAGAAGTACCAAAAAGAAAAGAGAACAAGGAATTGAAAACCTATTTGAAGAAATAATGAAATCTTCCCTAACCTGGCAAAGGAAATACACATACAAGTCCAGAAAACACAGAGTCACAAATGAGATGAACCCAAAAAGGCCCATATGAAGACACATCATAATTAAAATGCCAAAGGTTAACTACAAAATGAGAATCCTAAAAGCACCTACTTGCTTACAAGGGATCTCTCATAAAATTGTCAGTTGATTTCTCAACAAAAACTTTACAAGTCATAAGGAATTGGCATGAAATATTCAAAGGGATAAAAAGCAAGGATCTATGACCAAGATTACTCTACCCAGCAAGTCTATCATTTAAAATTGAAGGAGATAAAGAGCTTCCCAGACAAGAAAAAGCTAAAGGAGTTCACTACCACCAGGCCAGTGTTAAAACAATGTTAAAGGGGCTTCTTTAAGAAGAAGGAGAAAAAAAAATCAAAATATAAATCACAAAATGGCAGTAACTACATACTTATCAATAATTACTTTAAATATAAGTTGATTAAATGCTACAATCAAGACACTGTGGCTGAGTGGATAAGAAAACAAGACCCATACATATGCCACTTACAAGAGACCCACTTCAGACCTAAAGACCCACACAGACTGAAAGTAAAGGGATAGAAAAAGATATTTCATGCAAGTGGAAATGAAAAAGAAAGCTAGGGTAGCAATACTTATATCAGACAAAATAGACTTTAAAACAAAGGCTGTATTACAGAGAAGGACATGACATAATGATAAAGGGATCAATCCATCAAGAGGATATAACCCTTGTAAACAGTACCCAACAAAGGAGCGCCTAAGTATATAAAGCAAATACAGACAAACATAAAGAGAGAGATCAACAGTAATACAGTAATAGTAGGGGACTTTAACACCCCATCGACTTCAATGGATAGATCCTCCAGACAGAAAATCAACAAGGAAACAGCAGCTTTAAAGGACACATTAGGGAAGATGAATAAATTGATTTTTTTTAGTGCATTTCACCCCAAAGCAACAGAATATACTTTTTTTCCTAGTGTAGATGGACCATTTCCCAAGATCACATGTTAGGTCACAAAACAAGTCTCAATAAATCTAAGAAGATTAAAATCATATCATCCTTTTTCACTGATCACAATGAAACTAGAAATCAATTACAAGGAAAAAAACCTGAAAAACACAAAAAACTTGAAGGCTAAATAACGTACTACTAAACAATGAAAGGGTTAACAAAGAGATCAAGGAAGAAATACAAAGAAACCTTGAGACAAGTGATGACAAAAGCACTAAGAGACACAGCCAAAACAGTTCTGAGAGAAATTCATAATAATACAGGCCTACCTCAAAAGTAAGAAGAATCACAAACAATCTAACCTCATACCTAAAGAAACTAGAGAAAGAAGAGCAAACAAAGCCCAAAGTAAGTAGAAGGAAGAAAATGATAGAAATCAGAGGGGAAATAAAGAGAGTCTAAAAAAAAAAATATGAAGATCAATGAAACCAGAAGCTAGTTCTTTGAAAAGATCAAATTGATAAACCCTTAGACTCATAAAAAAGAGAGAGGACTCAAATAAATAAAATCACAAATGAAGTGAAGTGACAGTTGATATCACAGAAATACAAAGGATTATAATACTACAAATAATCATATGCCAACAAATTGGACAATCTAGAAGAAAGGGAATAATTTCTAGAAATATACAATATTCCAATACAGAATCAAGAAGAAACAAAATCTGAATAGACCGATTACTACTAACAAAATGAAAACAGTAATCAAAAAACTCCCAATAAATAAAAGTTCTGAACCGAATGTCTTCACAGGTGAATTGTAGCACACATTCAAAGAATTACATACCTATCCTTCTCAAAAAATTTAAGAGAGAAGTCTCCCAAGCTCATTTTATGAGGCCACCATTACCCTGATTCTAAAATCAGACAAAGACACTATTAAAAAAAAAAATTATGGGCCAATATCCCTGATGAACACAGATGCAAAAATCCTCAATAAAATATTAGCAAACTGAATTTAGGAAGATCATACACAGTGATCAAGTGAGATTTATTCCTGGGATGGAGGGTAGTTTCAATATCAGCAAATCAATTAACATGATACACCACATAAACAAATAGAAGGATAAAAACCATATGATCATATTAGTAGTTGCAGAAAAAGCGTTTGATAAAATCCAGCGTACATTTATGATTAAAAGTCTCAGCAAAGTGGAAATAGAACATACCTCAACATAATAAAGGCCATATATGACAAAGTCGCAGTTAACATCTTAATGGTAAAGAGCATTTTCCTTAAGCTCAGGAACAAGACAAAGATGTCCACTTTTAACAGTTATTCAACATAGTATTGGAAGTCCTAGCCATAGCAATCATACAAGAAAAAGAAAGAAAAGCCTTCCAAATTGGAATGGAAGACAAAAACCTCATTATTGGCAGATGACATGAACTATATAGAGAAAATCATAATATTCTACCAAAAAACTATTACAACTGAATTCAGTAAAGTAGCAGGATAAAAAATCAATATTCAAAAATTGATTGCATTTTCATACATCAATAATAAACTACTGGAAAGAGAAATTAAGAAAACAGTACCATTTACAATTACATAAAAAAGAATAAAATACTGAGGGATAAATCTAATCAAGGGTGTAAAAGACCTATACATGGAAAATTATAAGACATTGAGGAAGGAAATGAAGAAGATACAAATAAATGGAAGGAATAGGAATGTTCATGGATAGGAATAATTAATATTGTTAAAATGGCCATACTACCCAATACATCTATAGATTCAATGCAATCTCTATCAAAATACAAATGGCATTTTTTTCACAGAACTATAACAAATAACCCTTAGTTTATATGGAACTACAAAAGACCCGAAATAGCCACAGCTATTTGAAAAAGAAAAACAAAGTTGGAGGTATCATGCTACCTGATTTCATACTATACTACCAGGCTATAGTAATCAAAACAACATGGTACTGGCATAAAAAGACACAGAGGTCAATGGAACAGAATAGCCCAGAAATAAACCCATGCCTATATAGTCATTTAATCTATGACAAAGGAGACAAGAATATACAATGAAGTAAAGACAGTCTCTTTAATCAATGGTGTTGGAAATACTGGACAGGCACTTGCAGAAGAATGAAATTGGATCACTTTCTTACACCATATATAAGAATAAGTTCAAGAAAGATTAAAGACTTAAATGTTAGACCCCAGACCATAAAACTCCTAGAAGGAAACAAGGCAGTAAATGCTCTTATATTGCTCTTAGTGGTATTTTGGGGGGTATGTCTCCTAAAGTAAAGGAAAGAAAAAATAAACAAATAGGACTACATCAAACTAAAAAGTTTGCACAACAAAACAAACCATCAACAAAATAAAACACAGCCTACTTAATGGGAAAAGATATTTGCAATGACACATCCAATAGGGGTTAATATCCCAAATATATAAGGAATTCATACAACTTAACAGCAAAAAGACAATCCAATTTAAAAGTGGGCAGAGGACCTGAACAGACATTTCTCCAAAGAGGGCATACAGATGGCCAATAGACATATAAAAAGATACTCAACATCACTAATAATCAGGGAAATGCAAATTAAAATAAAAATGAATTATCACTTCACTTCTGTCAGTAAATCAACAAACAAGTGTTGCCGAGGTCATGGAGAAAAGGGTACCCCTGCGCTCTTGGTGAGTTTGCAAATTAGTGCAGCCACTATGGAAAACAGTATGGAGGTTCCTCAAAAAATTAAAAAATAGATCTACCATATGACCCAGCAATCCCACTTTTGAGTCTTTATCCAAAGAAACCCAAAATGCTAATTTGAAAAGATACATGTTCATGTGTTCATTGAAGCATTATTTACAATAGCCAAGATATGGAAGCAACCTAAGTATTCATCGATAGACAATAAAGAAGAGGTGGTACATATCTACAATGGAATATTAGTCTGCCATAAAAAAAGAATGAAGTCGTACCATGTGACAACATGGATGGACTTAGGGTGTATTATGCTAAGTGGAATAAGTCAAAGAAAGAAAGATAAATACCATATGATTTCACTTATTTGTGGAATCTAAAAAACAAAATAAAGAGACAAAACAGATACAGAGAACAATTTGATGGTCACCAGGTGGGTTTGCTTTGATGGGTGAAAAACAGGAAGAGATTAAGGTATGTAAATTGCTAGTCTTAAAAATAGTCACAGGAATTTAAAAAGCGGCATAGGGAATATAGTCAATAATATAATAACTGTGTATGGTGTCAGATGGATACTAGACTTATTGGAGTGATAACTTCATAAATTATATAAATGTCTAATCACTATGTTTGGCAGCTCCTGCTCTAGAAAGCTATATGAATGGAACATTTTATTATAGCATAGAATGGGAACAATTTCCCAAACAAGACTTTAAACAAATTGTGGTATGTCCATAGAATGGAATATTAGGTAAGATTTTTGATGTTCCCTAATAGTACAGGAGAAATATTTGTGATCCTCACTAGAAAAATTATGATAAAAATATATGCAGAGTGGTATGTATCAATGAGGAAAATCAACAAAAAAGACTATAGAATATTAATTACAGTTGCCTCACAGCAGAGTGATTTTTCTGCTACTTTATACTTTTTCTTTACCAAAAGTTTTCTCTACTAAACGCATATTTACTTTTCAATGCAACATTTATTATAAAAGGCAAAAAGATGAACAAAACAAGAAATGAAAGTTAGTGGGTGGTAGAAACAGGGTTCACACCTGTCTACTTCACTTGATTTAGATGTCATTACCCCTGGAGGATCAGGATGTGGGAGCACTTCTTGCCTTAGGGCAATTTCTTTAGTATTCATGGCTGGTCATTCCTTGCTTACTCATGTAAGCTTCTGTAATAGCTCCTGTCTAAGAGAGTGCAGCAGAATCCTTATTCTGGTATGGCAAGTTCTTATCCCAGGGGACTCTGTGAGTTTGGACAAATCAGTCTACTCCTTCCCTAATTATCCGCCTCCCTGGAAGAGATTTTTCAAAGATTTTTCTAGAAAGCAGAAAAAACAGGAGGATTCTAGCCATAGGGAAAGTGGTGTTCTTTTTCAAAATAAAGAAAAACTCCCAACATTCTGTTTTTCCTCTAAACTTCAGTCTTTTTCCTTCCTGCTAGCAACTAATATTTTCTTTTCTTTTTTCTTTTTTTTCTTTTATCTCTTACAGGAAATGATCGAAATGGCCTAGATTTCAACAGGCAGGTAAGGACTTTCAGAATAAAACATTTAAATTATTGGGGTCATTTATACTGTCAGGTATGGGAGATACAAAGAAGATTAAGTAAAGTTTTAGGGTGTTTATTCAGAGGCTCATACCTTTCACGATTGGAAAGGGCCTTTAAAGGGCCTTTGCTTTCAACCTCTTCCCCAACTCACAATTCAATATCTGGGTCACCTCTTTACTGTCCCCTCAAAAGAGTACTGACAAATGCAGCACCTGTTCAGGATTTACTGCATGCCAGATGTGGTTCAGAGTCTAAGATAATAGCTCTTTCCTATCAAACCTCAACCTGAGTTGCTTCTTGGGTAAGTCTGTTTACATGGACTGACTGTGTATAGAGGAATTTATAGATGTACAAATTGTGGAGTACCTGGATTCTTCATGGAAGTCCTGATTTACAAGAAAATGATAGGAGACAAAACAAGGGAAATAGAATACAAATTTCTTAGGAAGGAGTACATGACACAACTCAGTGGGACAATATAAACACACGCTTGGTGACTTTGAAGGAAATCAAGTTGGACAAGTTGGAATTAATCAGAGAGGTTTTCAAGCAAGGTAAGTCAGCACTGGATGGATTGCAGGATGAATGAGTGAATGTGTAAAAAGAAAGTAAAGTGGAGGAAGAGGACTTACCTCTTAAGGTTAGAGGCTGATGGGAAATGTAGGTGTGAGGACTGGAACAGGGTGTAACTTCAGAAGCAGAAGGTGGAAAGGGTTTGTTGGGAGGAGGAAGTCTAGGTTAAAGACAAGCAGGAAGCAATAATGAGGAGCCCTAAAGTGAGGCAGAGAGGTAAGAATTAGATACAAAATCGGAAAGCCTGATTTTGGTCCTGTTTCTGCCACTAACTGGCTATATAATTTTGGTCAAGTTGCTTAATATTTTGGGTCTAAATTTTCTCAGTTGAAAAATTAATTTTCATTAGTTTGGGGGTAGGGATTAGAGAAAATGTGTACTGTGCCAGTTGTGGGAATACAAAGAAAATTAAAACATGGTTTCTTCCCTGGAGGAGCTCAAAGTCTAATATGAAGTGTGGGGGAGTAGAGATGGAGGGAGAGGGAGAAGGGAAGGAAGGGAGAGAGAGACTCTTAAATGAATACTTATAATACAATCTCATTCATGCTTTACTAGAGGTATGTAAAAATCATGATGTCAAATAGAAATGAAAATAGTTCATTCTTCCTGGGATCTCAGAGTAGGCTTCATGGAGGAGGTGATATTTTTGTCTGCCTCTGAAGGAGTTTTCAGGCAGAGAAAAAAGGGCTAGAGAGGGAGATAGCCAGGGGGAAGGGAAGATAATCCCACTGTGTTGGCACATTGGATAACCACCAGGGTCCCTTCCCACTCTGATATTCTGAGTCCAGGTTTTGATGAGCGTCTGAGTTGGAGCTGGAGGTAAAACTCAGACATGTTCTTCTCCTTTATATGTAGAGTGATTCGCTATTACTACTAACATTTCTAAAATTGGGCTAACTCTGGTTACACCCTTCACAGTCAGAGAGAAGGATAATCTTGAAACCTAAGCCAAAACCTCTTAGGCGGGCAACTTCTGCAATTTTGAACTTTGGGAAAGTTTGCTAACAAGTGGAAGCCAACTACTCTCTCTCTCCCTCTACTCAAGACCTAAAACAAAGACAGACTTCAGTTAAGGGGTCATCTAGGTTGGCTGTGAGAAAGGACTTTTAGCCAATGTATTTTATTAAACACTGGAACAGTTACCAAGGGAAGGAAACCGTAGAATCAGCTTCTTACTCAGGTCTTTAAATATGAGACAGATTTTTATCTAAGCAGTAGTTGGGCCAGATTTGCTTCAAGGTCAGGAAGACAGAAGTGAATCTCAAGGATTCTATGATCCTGCAAGACAGTTGAAGCAGGTTGGGATACAGCCTGTGCCCTAAGCTTTCTGCCCTGATGTCTGAGGATCCCAGCCTAGGGTTTACCTCTTACTGCCCCAGGCCTTTGGATAAGATGTACAGAGAGGAGCCCATCCCACACCATATATGGCCCTACCAGCCCAGCCCAGAGGTGGCCCACTCCATAGGGCTTAGTAGGTTTGTCTACCTATGTGATCTTCCTGAAGCTTGAGAAACCCTCGTGTTTATGACAAGACTGGGGAAGCCCCTCTGGCCTGGGGTAGCCTACAGAGAAGTCCCTGACCCTTTGAACATTTTTGGAGTGTGGTTTTCCCACCAGTTATGAGAAAGTTTCCTTGCTTCTGCCAGGAGTGGGCCTCCCTTGAGTTTGCTTCCCTTGGATGAGCCTCATGAGATAGTTATTCTCTCCCCGTTCGAGAAGGGTTTTGGATTTCTTGTTATTGACAAGAACAGACATGACAGATTTTTTCTTTAAAGAGAGGGGAAATTTTGGAGGAAGAGAGGCTTAGCTGGGTCATACTTATTCACACACTTAGACTAGAGCTCTTCTCTGCTCTTACACACACACATCAACGCCCTCCCCAAGGTTTCTCCTCGTTCCCTCTCACTCTCTCCATCAGATGTCATCAGATACAAACACCCACATGCTCACATTCACACCAGCTCACTTGTGGCCTACAGGTAGGCACCGAGGATTTCTCAAGCTACCACATTGACAGTCACTCTCTCATACTATACAACAAGGGAAGGAAACCAACATTTGCTAACTGCCAGGCTCTATGTAGAGTGCTTTTTGTACCTTATCTCATCAATTTTCACTATAAACCAAGTGTTAACTATCCCTATCATATAGATGAGGAAACTGCTTCCCAGGCACACTGGCTTTTTTGGCAAAGGATTTGAAAGATTAAATAATTCACTGAAGGTCACACGATTGGCCACCTGGCCAAGTCAGGATTTGAACCCATATATTTTTTACTCCAGAACCCATATTTCCCATGTTTCCTTGCCACATGCTCTTCTGCAGTCTCTCAATTCCCCTCTCCTTATATATACATACCATCCTTAGGGAGAGGCCTGGGAGCCAGAGGCTGAGCATGACCTCACCGTGACTAACTGAGAGGAAATGGCATAGGGAGGGGAAGAAAGAGCAGATGTGTAGGAACAGCCTCTGTATAATACAGAGGAGGTGTTAGCAGACACAGGAGAGTAAAGGATGAGCCATTGCCCATGGTAAAGCTCCGGTTGGAAGGCCCCAAGCTAGTTGGTACAATTAGGAGTTGCAGCCAGGTGCTAAGTAAACTACAGTTTTGAGCAAGGGATGTTGGCTCCTCAGGTAGTTTCATACTGAGCCTGTTAACTTCCTGGCCCCGAGAAAGCAGACTGAGCTTGTGTGGGGATAACTGTGGCAAGGTCCAGGGACCCAGAAGCAGGACTACTCCAGGACCTTGGTTGAGATGTACAGGGGGGCTTTGTCTCCAGGAAATATAAGACAAAGTTGAGAGGCGACACAATAAGGCCAGATCCCTGGGTGGGAAGTCAGAAGTCCTGGGTGCCAGTGCTGTTTCTGCCACAAGCTATTTGTTCCCCTTATCTTTCTGGACCTCAGTTTCCTCAAGGATAAAATGAATAAGTTTGCATGAGATGACCTCTAAGGCCCTGCAGTGTCTTATAGTTCCATCATTTTTCTCATGCCGTATTCTTACTGGTTAGTTAGACTTCCAATCTCTTTTCATTTTTTTTTTTGAAGAGTAATGAATAAGAGAGTGTCCATTTCTTCACCCTGAGCTGTAGAGAGTGAGGAGAAATATGTAATATGGACTCTTTACCACCTTTATGTTTTCATGTGAACCAGTGAAAAGAATCATTTGAAATTTAGGCATAGAGACAAAAACCTGGCAAGCTGGATCTGGGGCCAACCATTCGTTCTTTGAATATCTAGTTATTCCTAAGCTCTAGGTATAGGGTGCCATTTGTAAGAAAATAAATTGCAATACTGTGCAGTGAATTCTATGAGAGATGTAAGAACTCTGGGATACTACCTGAAGATATCACCAAAGAGATGGTGTCTGAAGTGGGTGACGACAGAAACGTAGGGGATTTGATTGGCAGAGAAGGGCAGCAAGAATATTTCAATGATTCATAGGAGGCAATGTGTGTGAACGGTCACTGTTGTAAAAGGGCATGGCTTTGGGAATGGTGAGAAGACCAGCATGGGATGAGATTGTGGAAGATGAGGCTGAAGCTGTGGGTCAGGTCAGTTTATGAAGAACTTTGAATACCCAGCAAAGAATTTCATCACTAGGTGTTTTGAAGCATGACTAGCTTCATTTAATTGGAAGAGCATTAGATGGGGGTGTGGTTGAAGAGAGAAGGAAGGATGAATGAAGACTGATGCAAGAGAGGCCCAATGGAATGCTCTTATAGTAGGAAGAAGTAGGCAATACTAAGGAGAGGGATGATAGCAAAGAGGTTAAGTATACAAACATAGAATTAGACTGCCTCAGTTTGAATCCTGGTTTGGGCACTACCTGCCTGTGCAAGTTTGGGCAAGTTCTTCAACTTCTGTGTTCCTTATTCTCTTTATCTATAAAATAGGGAAAATAATGGGTTTTTGTGAGGGTCAAATGAGTGTGAATGTATGTGTGTGCATGTGCAAATGTGTGTGCATGTGCACATGTGTGTGCATGTCCATCATAGACAAGTATCTAGAACATATACACTGTATAAGTATTTGCTATTATTATTACTGTGTCAATAGGCATGGAGAGACTCAGATTTGAGAGATATTTCTGATATAAAATCAAGAGGATTTTTGCAACAGATTGGGATGTGGGCTGCAAAGAGAAGGATCCAGTATGAATCTTAGATTTCTAGCTAGGAATGCTGAGCATTGGTGGTTTTACAGCCATAGATTACAGAGATTAAGAAGACAAGAGGCGGAACAAGTTACAGAGTTTTCCAGATGATTAAAGGAGGTAGAAGGGCAGGTAATGGGCTCTAAATGCATAATACATGGTGAGAAATTTGGATCTAGAGCCCAGGAGACAGGTCAGGATGCAGAGTGGGGAGGCACCACTGAACTGTGTTAACTGAAGTGATGTGAGGGAATGAGGTCACCTAGGCAGGGTGTGCAGAATGGGACGAGGACCAAAGGTGAACCTGGAAGAGAAGGAATATGTGAGGGACAGGCTGAGGAGTGGGTGCCTATAGATGAGGCTAAGAAAGGATTGTTGGAGAGATAGGAGTAGAACCACACTCAAAAAGGAGGAATTTTCATGAAGGTGGGGATAGCCAACAGTGTCAGAACATGCAGAGATACCATAGAGCCTGGAGCCTGAAAGTGGGCTACGGTTTGGCAGTAATGGCCTTATCCCAGTGTTTGTAATGTCTGTGGTGAGATCAAATGCCAGATTTCTGCAGTTGAGGAGTAAATAAGGGTCAAAGGAACGATGGAGACAAAAACTTCAGAATTCTCTCTCATGGAGTGGGATGACAAAGGGATGGAGGTGTTGGCCTGAAATGGAGACAGTGTGAAGAGAAGCTTTTTGGGGATTAGGGAGACTTAAGTGGGTTTGGGCTTGAAAAGAGATAGAAGATGCAGTATAGGAGACAGGAAAGAGAGAATATGGATGGAGATTGGGCCCAGCAGAGGGTTTAGCCTAGAAAAGAAGGCCTCCTCTGACAGGGAGATAGAGCTGAATGCCCTGTTGGTGAGTTCAGGAACCCAAGGGACAGCTATTCCAGTCACAGAGTTTCTCCACTTTCATGTCTTGCTCTTTAGACCAACAGATAACTTCAGGACATTGGGAGGTATAATGGGCTTAAAGGGCCTTGGACAATCCACCATTATAGGTGCACACCTGGGGAACCTCACTCTGCTCTGTCCTGATGATTCTGGAAACCCCTCATCATCCAGGGCCATGATCAGAGCAATGTTTTTATCTATGTTGTTGAATGCCATCTTGCAAGAAAACTGCCCAAAAGTTCTCTGAGGCCTAAAGAGAATTTGAAGCAAGTTGGCATGTTTCCATGCTTCTAAGCTTCTTGCCCCAAAGCTGAGAATCAGTTGCTTGTGATTTTCTCTCAGTCCTTGGCTTGGCAGCATTCTTAGCTCACCTGCACCAGTATACCAATATCTCACCTCCTGTGCTTCTCTCTGGACCCCATGCTAGCTAGTCCAGAGCAGTTACCCCATTTGCCCCCACATAGCAGTTAGCTTTAAATCAGATGGGATTTTCCTTTATTTTGTTTTCTTGAATATGAACTATTTTGGTTCTCTGGCTGCTCCTGATATGTGTTGATTTGTAGTGTTTAACTGGCTCAATTGGGGCATCTTCTCTAAAATAAACAAAATTCAGCCTAAGAAATGGTTTCTGAGGATTCAAAATGATAGAAGGACTTCTCCAGGGAGGCCAATGAGGGTGACATAGGGGAGGCAGGACCAGAGTCTCAAGTAGACAAGTGAGGGTCTGCAGTGACAGCATAGTAAGCCCCTTCCACCAGGCCCTCTCCCATCCCCCACACCCCACCCCTGCAACTGTAGCCTCAGAGAGCCATACCAGAACAAGTGTGCAGAAGAGGGCAATGTAGGAAATTGACTATGTTTGCATTTAGTTCCACAAACCTGTACTTAGCCAGGTAATGAGTCAGAGGGGAGCAGAACATGGTTTCTACTCAGCAGTAGGGAGAAAATGCAGCAGAGGCTGTGGAAGACAGGGAGGGCTCCTGCACTATGATAATGCCCATGGGGCTGGTTCAGTGAGTCTACGAAAGCCAGGCAGGTGAATAGAGACAGAGTAGTGGGCTCAATAAGCCAGAGGGAGACTCTGAGACCTCCCTGTGAAAGATCTTGAAGGTTGAGAATTACGGAAATGAGACTCTGGGTCCTCTGAGGTTTGTTTACTTCTGCTGCAGGATCTAGCTTCCAGTTTCATACTTCCAGGTACAGACAAATTATTGACGGGGCAGGCAGCGTAAGGGAAAGAAGAAGATGAGGAGCCAGCAAACCACATTTTGCTTAACTCTAAGCAGTAGGGTTGGGTTTTAGAGTGTGCATACATAATATCCTTCTTTTTCCCCTCCAAGGGGAAAAATAGGTATAGGAGCCTGACAAATAGAGCTGCAGTGGAGACATAGTTTTGATTTAAGTCCACAATGGGCTTTCAAGGACCTCACTCCAGAATTAAATGCATCTACCAGGCACAGATAGAACTGGTGGAGAACAGGCCTTAAAGTAATCCCCTAGCCAATAGGCAGGTCTTAGAAGGGACCAAACCACACACACCCACTTCATTCTAAACCTGTGTTTTCCACCTTATCAGACCCAATACTCCTTGTAATAAGGATTCTGTAGAGCCCCTTTAATTAACTGGAATAAAATTTAGAGAAAACATAAATAAAAATCAGTGAGATGCTCTTAATTTGAATAAAAAGAGAATGAAAATAATTTAAAATAAAATAATATGTATCTCAGCAAGTAAGTCTTTGGACAAACTCACAAGATAGTAGAATGCTTATGCCTATATGAATGTGACAGACACAAATACACACTGATGTTGGTATGTTATATTGGCAGTACAAAAGCTGTGGTTTCCCAAAAATGTTAAACAACTCTTGGTAAACCTTCAAACAAAATAAAATGTAATATTTCCTCAATTTACACAGAAAATGGCACCCCTGGAAAAAGTCAGTGCATAGTAAAAGTATACAAAAGATACTTTGTGCTTGCATAAAATATGGAATTGGGTTCTAGGCTTCCATGATTATAGGCACAAAAGTCTAATGGCACATTTGAAATTCATATGAAAATTGTATGGGAAATGAACAGGTGTTTCTTGTTTTGTGCTATCTTCTGCATTTCAGGATGTCTAGAATGCCTGCTCTCTGCCCAGTGAGTGCACATTGAGCCTTCTTATTGTTAATAGTGCCAGAAAAACCACCCGTAGATTTCAGAAAATTACTTCCTGGCTAGCTATTACTTCGAGTAAGGACAGCTGACTTAGACCCAGAAGGAAGGAGGTTACTTCTACCAGAAGGCAGAGAGCACTATGTTCCTTCCACATAGAACTACAAGGCAGTGGAAAATGGAGGTTCCCCTGGCACTGGGAAGAGGCACCACAGACATAATACACACAGCCTCTGACTTCAGAGAACTTAATTACTATCCAAAGAGAGAGACAGGTCTGATAAGTTTCTAAAAATGTCAGAACAAGGGGTGTGTAAACCAATGCCACCTCAACAGGGAATAAACTGAGTGACTAAGGTAGAATCAGAACAGAAGTTTCAGGCAGGAGATAATTGATGAGCTTAAATGCTCCCCTTTTCCAAAGTAATTTCTCTAGTGTAGTTAAGATAATAAAACAATAATTTATTGTATTCTGCCTGTGTGCAGGCATTGAGTGCAGAATGCTTTATATTTGTTATTCTATAAGTACTTATAGCAACCCTGTGAGGTAGTTGGGATTATTCCAGTTCTACGGATGAGGAGACTGAGGCACTGAAAGGTGAAGGAATTATCTCCAAATCTCACCATCGAGAAGCAGAGAATTTAAAGCCATGCTTTCTAAACTCCAGACTGCACGGTTCTCCCACTCCTTGGCCCTGCTGATCTTGGAGGAGGAAGTCCCACATGGTGGCTGAGCCAATTGGCTGTATTGGTCAGCCTCTCCGTGTCTCATATTCTCACTGAAAATGGGAGTAGTAATAGTGTCTACTTCCTAGGCATGTTGTAAGAATTAATTATAGTTAAGATATATTACCTAGTCGGGTCTCTGATTTATAGTAATCGACCAACAAATAATAGTTTCTATTATTTTCTAGTCAATGAGAACCCATAATTTTTTCTTCCTCTTCTCTCCCTATGTGGCTGCTGAGCTGGGCTTGCACCAGTTTAGATGAGCTGAGGATGCTACTAGAGAAGCAATTTTTTTTCTGAGATTCATGATCAGTTAATCTAAGGTTCCACCATCCTAACTCACCCAAGCTTAGTTGGGAAGCAGCTGGTAAATGTCTTTGCTTTTGGAGAGGTGAGAATTTGTCTCTCCTTTACCAGCTATTCTTGGCTCTTTGGCCTAAGGCTCAGATGTCAGTTGTTTTCTGTTTGTGGCCTGGGCAACAGCCCCCCCCCCTCCCCCCACTGGACAGAGCCTTGTTGAGAACAGGGCTGTGAGGAACGGATAGGAATGGGATCAGCTATGGGTTCTCTAGAGGTCTGTCTCTAGTAAACCCTGGTTCACCAGGTGGCCCCAAGCACCACCACAAAGTCCTTCTGGGGCACTGGGTCTGAGGCCTAACTCATTCAGGTTTCAGCATTGACACAGCCTGTGGATGCATCTAGATGGGGAGTGCAAATGGAATGTTCCTTCCTCTCTGCTCATGTGTAGGATAGAGAGCAGTGAGGATGCAAGTGAGAAAGTGTCTGAACCCTCTCCCTGATTCTGCAAGAATCTGAAAGTGGGTTTTTTTGGGAGATTTCAGGAGTTGCCTTTAGTGGATACTGAAGGCAGACTCTGGTGAGAGTGAAAGCAGGGTCAGCTCTTCCCCATCTCTCGCATGAGTCTGAAGCAGGGGTCTTGAAAACAAAGCTGTGATTGGGCCCAGACAATCATAGAAAAACTGTATACCTTTAGTTTAACGTGCATTGGATGGGATGAGCCCTTCACAAGCAGTATTTCATTTAAAACTTACAGCGACCCAGAGTAGTAGTTTGTTCATTTTTGTTTATATTTTTTGTGGTTTAGCAATATAAATTCATTATGTTATAGTTCTGGAGTCAGAAATAGGACATTGATCTCACTGGGGTAAAAATCAAAGTAACTGCAGGGCTACATTCCTTCTGGAAGTTTTACAAGAGTCTATTTCCTTGCCTACCTCTATGGCCTCTGTTGTCACCACTTTCTGACCACAGGCAGAAAAAACCTACCTTTAAAGACTCATGTGATTAGATTGGGCCCACCTGGATAATTTAGAGTAATCCCTCCATCTCAATGTCCTTAACCTTAGTCATATCTCTTTTGTCATGTAAGGGAACATATTCACAGGCCCCAGGGATTACAAAATGGATATCTTTGGAAGCCAGTTATTCAAGCAGGAGCTTTTATAATCCCCATTTTACAGAAGAGGAAACTGAGGCTGGAAAAAGTTAAGGGACTTGCTTAGAGCCAAGACGCAAACCAAGGATGATGGGATGTGGCAGGCACTTTACATAAAGTTATGTCTTATTTGATATTACTTAATCCTTTCAACAGCCCAGTGAGGTAAGCATTATTATTCCCATTATATAGCTGGGGAAACTATAGCTCAGAGAAGTTAAGTAACTTACGCAAGGTGGAGCTCAGATATACAACAGGCCTGTCTGACTACACTGTACCAGGCTGCTTTTGAGAGAGAGAGCATGCTCCTGCAAAAGACTGGACCTAAAGTTACCCAGAACTCACATTTGATGTTTGTATAGTACTTTTCCACATTTCCAGGGCCTTCTTACCCATACTGACTCCTGCAGAGCTCTCACAGCTATAGCTTGCCAGCTGGAATGGCAGAGATAGTATCTGCAGGCTCAGGGAAGGTTGCCAGGTAAAGGGTGGGGTAAAGAAAGGTTTCCACCCAGAGGGTTCCCCTGGCCCCGCAAAAAACACCTCTTTGGGCCTGTGCGTGAGAAGGGTGCAAGGAAGAGAGGAGTGTTTGCCTGTGTGTATGCCTGTAGGGCAGGGGGTGGGACCTGGCTTTCTCCCTGTCCCCCCACCCCTTCCCATCAGAGGGTTGTCAAGGCAACTCTAGTAACCAGGAGATTCTACTTCTCCCAGAATCACAGCTACTGTGGAAAATAAACTTTTCCACCTCAAAAACGTCTGGCCTAGGAGTGGCTTTGGAGGCTGCTCTCAGGGCTCAGGAGCTATTTCTGTGTACCTGTTCTGTTCCCTACCAGGTCACTTCCCATTTCATGTCTGGCTCTGCTTGACAACTTACAGAGGACTTCATTAAGCTAATAGGTTTTTCTTTCACAATAACTGTGTAAAACAGGTTTTATTATTCTTGTTTGACAAATAAAGGAACTGAGGCTCACATGGTAAAGTAACTTGCAGTTAAGTGGCAGGTCTGGGATTTATTCAATTTACCTTTATTCGGTGTCTACTTGATAATAGGCACTACGTTCAGGGCTGGTCTGTTGTCTCCAAATCCAGTTTATTATACTAATTCATTAAGCTACCCTCACCACCTTCATAGGCCTCTGAACCTCTGCTGCTTGTGTCCAGATCAAGTGTCAAGATGTCCTCTCTCCTGTGTGGCCACTAAAATCCTCTTGGCTCCCTAATCTTGAGAATCCTTGGTTCACATCCTGTTTTGCTTCTCTTTCTTGGCAGCCCCTCCCCTGCACTGGTGTCTTCTAATATTTTCTCCACAGATTTCATTGGTATGGACTGCTACAGGGTATCCTTGGTTTTATGCTTACAGATTACAGTATAGTAATCAGAGGTCCAGCTCTGGCACCACACAGACCTGGATTTGAATTTTGGCTCCACCAACAGGAGCTGTGTAACCACAGCACTCACTCTCTCCAAGCCTCAGTTTTTGCCTCTATAAAATAGGGAGAAATAATAGCATCAATCTTATAGACACCAGTTTAGAGGGGGATTAAGTGAGATCTTGAATATAAAGTGTCTGGAACATAGTAAGCACTCAATCAATGTAAGTTATTGTTGTTATTGCAACATTATTAGTTCTAGCTGCCCCATTTCATTTCAGCCTGGCTCCAGTTGACTTTTTCTTCTTAGCTCTGCCCCTGGAAGGCTCTGGAGGCTTTTCTTCAAATGGCACTCTGCCCAGGTTCTCCCAATTGCTTGTCCCTCCTTCTTCTGAGTATTCTTATGTGTGCCCTTTCCCCTGACTCAGCCCATTACTAGACCAATAATTAGAAAAATATGCCAAACTTGATCTGTGCCTCACTATAATGGTTCCTGAAATATTGTACGTAAGTCAAAGTTTTATAAACTATGTTATTTTTCTTTGCCAAGAAAGCCACTATTTAAAGAATTATTAGACTGAATCTTTTCAGAAAACAAAAAATGCCCTTCTGTAGTCAGAGCCAAACATCATCTACAGGGTTTGCTTAAAGTAAATTATATATTAATTTTGCTCTTCCCTATGATGACATCTTCTCAAAGAAAGTGTGTGATCCTAACAAGGACATTTTAAACTTTACCCCAACACTGTGGGTGGGCTCAACTGAGAGCTTGGAAGTGGGTTTTCTAGGCCACTTGTGTAACTGGTAAACTGAGGCCTGGAAAGACTTGAACATCCAGTCACTGAGGGTAAGCATTGATTCTTGCAAAAGCCAGTGATGGAGTATTTCTGTGCCCATAGCTCTGGGTTGGGATGAGGAGCTATTAAGCTGCTAGAGCAAGAGCCACTAGACCAGAAAGGGTTAACACCACTCTGTCTGGAGTGGGAAGCAGCTGCCCAAGGACAAGGAGTCACTTCCTCTCTAATGTGAACCAGAACCAGCTTCCTTTCTGAAGATTTGGTACTTCCCCTTATACTAAGCCTGGTAGCACAGAGGGCAGCTTCCTGGCTAGTGGGGCCCTCGCAAGAGCCTGGGCTTGCCCAGGGGCCTAGGAGGGCTGGACACTTTTCTGGCATAAAGCAAGGTGGGGTGTGGCAAGACGTGGGATTCTGGACTTTGCCAAAGACCTGGGAACTCAGCAAGGGCCCAGTGTTCTTATGGTGGGCTTCCCCATTCTGCTTGGGCAGGCCTCTCAGGTAACAGGATTTGGGGAGTCCAACTTCACAAGAGGCCTCCAGATCCCCTCTTTCCTTGGTTCTAAGGACTTACAATTACTACCTGAATGTTTATAAGTAGCAATGACAGTCCTCTTTGAAATGATGGAGGTATCCCGAAGGTGGGGAGGAACAGAAAAATAGATAGCCATCTTGATCTGTTTTGAATGAACCCTGGAACCAGTATCTACCCCTACTCTTACTGTCCATCTTCCTGTCAAGCTCTCATTCATCTTTTCAAACTCAACTCCATGTCTTGTTCTCCAGATAGCCCTCTGGGGCCATCCCTTCCATCCTTTTTATCTTAATAGGCTTCTGTTATGTGTTTCTCCCCACCTCCCACCAGACAGTGAAATATCAGAGGAAAGAATCTATTTTATTGTTATAGTGCAGCACTGCCTGACACAGAGTAAACATTCAATAAGTGTTTTTTAAACAAATATTGATAGATGGTTGAAATGAACCTGTCTGCCTATCCATCCCTTCATCCTAGGTGCCACGAACTCCTATCTCTCTGCTTTGCAGGGCCTTCTGCTCTTCATGCTGCTCTGCTCCCTGTTGTCTTTCTCTCAGACAGTGATCCTCACTCACCCCTTTTCCCAAGAAGGAGAGCCTGTTGGGTTTATGCAAATAGAATTCAGTGGGCTCCATCCAGCCAGCTCGGGTAAATATTTCCCAACTCTGACACTTATGGCTGGGACCTGGGAACTGTTGGCTGAGGCATCTCAGTTGTTTGCTCAGTGGTTTCTAGGTGCTAGGGCCTACTCTCTACAGATCTAGGGTCTGCATATAGAACTCTGATCAACCCATATTTCTAAACTCTTTGAGGTTGGAAGTTCAGCACCAAGCTACTCATCTGAAACCAGAATAGGCCTGTTAGAGAGTAATGGGGCATTCCTGGGGCTACCCTCTTCTGGCCATTTAAATGGAAGCAATGTGGTTAGGAGAATCCAATCACACCTGATATCACTGTGACTTTATTTTTTATAAACTATGGAGACAAATTTGGGTTGAGCCTCTAACCCTAGGGTAAATCAGAAACACATAAACTTTTAAAGCTAAAGGGGCCCTCAGATGATCTATCCCTTGAACTCATAAGGGTTCCACAGATCTCTGCTGTCTGACAGAAAGGCTATCTTCTTCCTCCCTTCTATCCTGTGTGTTAATATACTTATTTATTTATAATATAATGTCTTATGGCTAGGTTTTCACAGTCTGCAGTGACATTTTAAAAGACAAAAACATAGCAAACTTTCATAAAGCTAAATATATCCAATTTCTACAATCTAAGATTTTACATTTTTTTAATGTTAAAATATTAATTGTATTTAATGAATGATAATCTGAGTAGATTATATTCATTACTTACTATTCTTGTTTGGGAAAACAAAACAACCATTTCTGAACTCTCCAAAAAAAAAAAAAAAAAAGATTTACTTCTCAAGAACCTCAAAAGCCTAGACCCAGTGATTCCAGCCTGATCTATTTCCTGGTGCATATATTCTATCACTGACACCTCTGTCAGATGGCACCTGGCCCCAGTCTCTGCCAAAGCTCTCCCAGAAATTGCAGATGCACTACCCAGAATGCAACCTACTCCAGGATTGAGTGGGTTGCAATATTAGGCCATTCTTCTATTAGTCCCCTGATTGACTGCCTGTCCATCCCCTTTACATAACAGTCCTTCAATATTTGGGAAAACTATCACTCTAAAATCTTTCCCCTTCTATGTAAATATCCAGAGTTTCCTAAATGATAGCCTTACTTAAAGCAAGTATACATATAATACATGAATACTTTCTTGTTGTAAAAAATTCACTTAGACTTTTGATCTCTTTTCAGTCTCAGCACTCTCCCCAGAGGTAACTCCTGTTATCAGTGTGGTATATTTCTAAAAGACTTTTCTCTCTGCATTTACATGGAAATACATACAAATGAAAGTGTATAAATGTTTGTGGAGTTTATAAAATGCATATATGTACATATGTATGTATATATATTTGTAAATTATACTGCATGCAACTTTTTTGCAACTTTTTAAATTTACAAATAAAATTTATAGATTATTTCATAGCAGTATATATAGAGTAATATGATCTTTGTTAATGACCATATAATATTCTCCTGTTTTAATGTAATTTTACTTTTCCATTCTCCTATTGCTGGACATTAGGTTCCTTCAAAAATTTTTAATACTATGATGAACTCTTTAAACTTGTTTGTGCCTTGATGCCTTTGTATGAATGTTTTAGTCTGCCAGCCACACTCTTTAATATCCACAAGTATACAATATTCATTACTCAGATGACATTTAGATAGGTCAGAGCATAGTGGGACCATTCATTCATTCAACAAAATTTTATTAAGTGGGCACTATATCTTTATTGTGCCCTGATTCCAGTTATTCCAGGAACAGATAAGACAGCAGTAAGCCTGTCCTCGTGAAACTTCCAAAGTCAAGTAGAGAAATCTCCCTTAATACTCTACTTCTGTTACTACAGTCTATCCTACAGATTGTTTTAGAGATAATTATATCACGCTGTCAGCTTGTATGCTCTTCAAGTAAGTTAACACCCCTCGAATATAAACCATTGCCTCAACTTGTGCAGTTAATTTTCATATTTAAAGTAAAAGAATTTTATATTTGCACTTATGTTCTATCTTATTTCTTTCCTTCCTTTTATATTTTCAAGCTTCTTAAAAAAAATCTTGATCTCTTTGTGCAAGATACTAGCTAGCCCTGCTCCTCATAGAGAAATATAATAAGTATGTGTGCTTTATCTTTACCCAAGTTACTGATAACATTCTTAGCAAGACTAAGCAGAGTCCTATGGCACACCATTGGAGATGTCCCTCCTGGGTGACAGTGACCCATTGTTAATTAACCCTATCTCAGCCCATATGACCCCATCTTGACCTCTGGGGACAATATGCATACAATCATACATGCACACACAATAATTATAGCATTCACTTGATCTTTATTTCTAGAAACCCTGTATAAAAGAAAGTGAGTCTTGTTTGGCATGATGGTGGGGTGGGAAGGAGATTGATTCTGGATCCAGTCAGACCCAGTTTCAAATTCTAGCTCTGCCACTTCCTAGCTGTCTGGCCTTTGGGAAACCCTTTGACTTTTCTTAGACCTAGTTAAAGATATTTATGCATTAATTCCCCATATATTTAATAAGCATTTATTAAGTGACAGGCATTATGCTGTGTGCTGGGCATGCCATAGTAAGCAAGATAGGTCTCCCAGGTACTAAATGTGCAGAACCATTATCTTCGTATTGTTTTGGTGACAATAAAAGGAAACCCCTTTGTGTAATAGGTTTTACAGACATTTAGCCCTAACCATTGAGATGTGGGTAAGAATACGTTCTCTTTTATAAGTAAGGAAGTGGGTATACCTTTAGAGAGTACCTTGCTCAAGTCCACTTAATCTTTTCGTAACAAATTTGTTAACTGCTCCCCAGCCATAGATAATTTAGCTTACATTGTCAATTGTGTAGAGCCCTGTTCCAGACTAATAAGAGTAACAGGATAATATTCAATAGAAATTAAACCACAGGGCAAGCCCATTGTTACAGAGAGCTACATAGAGTGTCTGCAGTGCCTCACTTATCCAGAGAGCCAGCAGCCTCACCTATTGAGAACTCAAGTGAAAATCAGAAGGAAGCTAAATGAGACCTCAAGCCAGGCTCTTTCCTTTTTTTAGAAATAGATGTAAAAAAAACTTACTTATCTGGTTTTTTAGCCCTTAGCAAATAAAAGCTGCACATTTGAGCTGGAATAAGGGGCTGCTAGAAGCAAGCATAACCAACAGTAGCAGATGAAAACCTGGTTGTGAGAAATAAGTAAAAAACCCAAGAAAAGCAGAGCTGGGGAAGAAAAAAAAAAGCAATTTAGGGCTATAGCCAACAGAGGCCAAACACTTCAGTATCCCCAAGGGCATGATTGCTTGTAAAAGAAGTTCACAGTTATGACTTCAGTCATTGACTAAATTATCTTTCAGGTACTCTTTAAGGGAAGGTAGGACTATATATAATACCTTTTAGCAAGATCTCTATTCAAAATGAAATTAATAAATATCTATCCAAAATTATAACAAAGGCTTTGGAGCTACAAGGGAGAGATTTCCATGCCTTTGAAAATCCACTTGTTTAGGAAGCCTTCCTCAGAAAAATCCTAGGAATTTGAAAGATGTGTTGAATTTTAAAGCACATGATTTAACGTTCAAATCATAGCTCTCCTGCTAGCCAGACTCGTACCTTGAATAAATCTTTTATCTTTTATGAATCTTGTTTTCCTCCACTGTAAAATGGGAATAATATTATCTGCCTTTTCAGTCTCATGGGAATATTCCAAAAATCAACCAAAATGACATGTTTGAGTGTGCGTTGTAAACTGTAGAACATCATGAAAATAAGTGAGGTCTGCAGACCACTTTCTAGGTGTTACTTACTGAAAGACAATGTCTCAAGATGCAGTGAGAGAATGAGATGGATTACCAGTTATTGCTTTAAAAATTTGCACACACACATATATATACAAATTATACATATCTGCATAAATGCATGTTTATTAGTTTAGATAATGTGCCCCTAAACTTCTCAAGACTTTCACTGGGCAAAAGAAAAACTCTACAGCACCTTGTAAACTTAAAAGTTCTATACATATATATGAAATTTTGAGTGCCTACTATTTTTAATCCTAATTATTTCTAACTTAAAATTTATACTTAGCTTTTAAGAATTAAACATTGCAGAAATATGTGATTTAGAAAGTGAATACCTTCTAGAACTCCAAATGCCTTCTATTCCATCCATTTTTAGCGGTTTGGTTTGACTACGGTCTTTCAGATTTTTTTTCTGTGTTCTTTTAGTCCTGTAGGCATTAACCAGAGAATTCCTGAAATAAACAGTCTTTTTTATAAAGGATAAACCATTAGGGGTAGAAATACATTTTCTATCTTAAAAACTCTTCATCTGTCTCCTTCGCTTTATTCTTACTACTTTGGCCTTAGGTGTGTCCTTATCAGTTCTTACCTAGACCATTGCAATAAACAGCTTTTAAGTAGTTGCCTTGTTTAGAGTTGTACTCTCTTTAAATCCATATTACACACAGCTGTTAGCATAATTGAACTAAACAAAAATCTCACCATGTCACTCCCCTTTACTCTAGTTACACTTTGCCCCCAGAGCCTAGTCTAAACTCCTTTGCATGACACATAAGGCTTCTGTCCTCAAGCCCTGGCTGCTAGCCCAGGCCTCTCCAACCCCATGCCTCAGCAGTGCTGAACTGCTTGTTGCTCCTGGACATGAAGCACTGCTTTGCCCTCTGTGACTTTGAACAAGCTGCTTACACTTCCTGGCATGCCTTTCTTTGCCTTCTCCTGGGATGCTGTGAAGCTTTCCTTATCTCATTCACCTTTCTATCTATCCCCTGTCTTGACAAAGCAAATCACAACCTTTCCATGCTACCACTGTACATACTTCTGATTTCTATATGTATTGCACTGTAGATGATTACTTTTTTACTTACCATTCCTGATTAATCTGGAAGGTCCTTAGTTCCTCTTGGTATGTAACAAGTACATATGAAATGTTTGTTGAACTAAACTAAACTGGGAAGGGAACTTTTTGGAGGAAACCTATATTTAAAGCATAATACATGGAAGGCTGTCAACCCACTGCTGTTAGAGCAGACCTAGTTTCAGAGGACTATAAGAAGTGCCTCACTTTGGAATGCCACAAGAATACAAGAGACAAAGACCTCAGCCTTACTAGAAGATTATTATCAAAGATGAAAATTACCAGGGGAAACTGTTTACTTGCATTTATAGCCAAAGCTCAGACTTTCAGGGCACAAGCAGTCATCCAGGAAATGCCAAAGAGAATCCTATTCAGATTTGTTGCAAACGTGACTTTCAATAACTATGTAGGCCCCACATTTGTGTGAAAGTCCCAGGCTACGCTTGTTGGAATGTTTACATCAAATATGCCCCACATATGAAAATGACATGGTTCACATAGGATAAATGTGTCAATAAGCACATTTCTGAGTGGGAAATTATGGGTGGGAGCCCAGTGGGACTGCCTCACAAAGTGGTCTAGGCAAAAGAGGGGAGAGTCTGAAGGTCAAAGACCCAAGTAGAAAGTCAGACTCTGCTCCTCCTGGCTGTGTGACAGTGGGTGTGTTACTTAAATTCTCCTACTCTTAGTTCCTACATCTGTAAAACAAGTTTATAAGATTATTTCTCTCATTGAATTATCATGAAGAATAAATAACTGTACATTGAAAGTGGTTTTTAATCTCTAAAGTGCTAAAAAAGATATTACTTTATTGATGCTCATAAAACTAATCTGTGTAATGCTTCACAACCATAAGTTGGTGCTGTGTGTGTGTGTGTGTGTGTGTGTGTGTGTGTGTGTGTGTGTCCAGGATGAACAGAACATCTGCCCTCCCATTCATTAATTTCCTTTAAAATTTTTCATTAATAAAATATATACTGAGACAGATTTTATGGTATGAATGAGCCTTCTTCTCCTTCCCATCCCCACATATCTTCCTCATAATAAGGGAGGGAAAGAGCAAATATCAAGCCCCTGGAGTTAATGCATACATGTGAGAGTCAAGGAAATACACAGGGCTGGTTCCCAGGTCAGGTACATTATGTTATCATATCAAGTAGATGTGTGTTTCATCTGTATCTAAACCTTATCCTATGTAGTAATTGAGAACTCCAAGTGGGGACTTTTCTTTCAACTGAGATTAAATCTCATTAGAGCAATGAAATTAGGGTTACAACTGAATTATTACAGGGACCCAAGTAAGTAACAACATCAGAATGATGGAAATAGAATGTAGAGCCAGGCCACAGCTCAATAGAATGGACTGAATACTGGGTAGTGAGTTAGAAGACCTGTCCTAATCAGCCCTGGCTTGTTCTCTAGACCTTGCTTGGCTGTACTTCTGGTTGTGTTGTTCTCAGCAAGTTATTTACCCTCTCTGGTCATCAGGAGTCATAGCTGTAAAATTAACTATTTGAACCAGGTGACACCTACATTTCCTTCTAGTTCTAATGGAGAAGGAAGGTAATCAACACTTGTTGAATGTCTGCCATGCATCTGGCATAATATATACTAAGCTACCTTGAGGACTCTAGGATTCTATGATTCCATCAAATGCAGTGAGAAATTTATGTAGAACTATGTACAAATAGTTACATACAACTATGTAACTTAAAGCAAATTTCCTAGCATCTCCAAGCCTCAATTTTTTCATATGTAAAATGGGTCAAGTGATACAATTAGCCTACTTATATGTTCACAAGTCTACTCCCACTCCCTCTTTTATACATTAGAAATTTCCCTAGTAGATTTTATCTAGTCTGTTTCCCTCCTAATGTGGAGGAATAATCTACAGAAATTAGTAAAGTAACTTAATATTAGATCATACAGCTAGTTAGAAGCAGGGATGGAACCCAAAATCAGGTCTTCTGGTTGATTCTCAGCTTTGTGCTTGTTTCCTGGGTGACTTTTTTTTTCTTTTTTAAATAATCCCCTGCCCTGAAAAGGACAGCAAAGTCCTTCAATGGTAGGCAGCCCAGGTGTATGCATTAAGAACCAAATGTGATGTCAAACTACATTCACACTCCAGATACTTCCCAAGAATAGCTACTGGGCTCAGAAACAGTTTTCAGAGTTTGTTTCACAGACCATGCTCAGCATTTCTTCCCCCCACTGTACCCTTGACTTCCTGCCATTTCACTTATTTGATGGCAGAACAGCCCTCCGTGTGGGCAAATCAGCAGTTATATGTGGTACTCCTCCATAGACAGTAGTAGCTCTCTGCTCTTGTTCACTAAGTGGGCTACCAGGAGAATCAGAAGACTATGATTCAAAGGAGATTGGAATAAAAAAAAAAGAGAACTCCCATTAATCTAGCTCCCAACTGTAGGAAATGCTACTGGAATTTCAGGATGACTATAATGCAATGTAGTGGTTAAAGTTTTCAAGTCCTGGGCACCATGAAATATTTGTGAAGATGCATTCTTAATCTGGGCACAACCTTTTCCCCAGAGTTTCTAAACTTGAATTCATAGACTTATATCACAATGGGGGAAGAAAACGTTTATGGGCTTAGAATAATGGTTTTTTTCACACATGTGTTAGCACTAGCTATGTTATGTCCTAAAACCTGAAGCCAAAGCATTAAATAACATGACTGATAAGCTTGTTGCAATTGCAGAGGAGGTGCAAGCAAGAAAAACAAGGATGCCTTTTGGGAAATTTTCTTTTCAGGAAGTAGCAACTCCAAGTGGCCCCAGCCTCCCAAGGAGCCATTAGTTTATTAAAGGGCCCCATGTCTCCTGTCTTCTAACACTCCTTTGTCTAGAAGTTTGGCGGTGTCATGGAGAAGATCCCAGTGTCATGGGCAAAGATGTGTCTAAGCTGATCTGTCACAAGTCTGACTAGAGACCAGGGCCTAGATGAGGCCATCTCCTCAGGCACTACTAGAGGCATCTAAAGAGTCAGGAACCTTAGTTACAGGGAACAGCCAAGAGCTACAGAGATAGGAGAGTCCCCAAATGAAAATACAGCCAACATCTCTTGGGGGGACTCTCAGCCTTATCACCTGAGATGAGTTTCCTGCCTCCCTATTCCACCACTTGCAATATATTTTTTAGGATATTTTCATGAGGAACATGTTTGCAAACCCTTTATAGATCAGTAACAAAACAGAAACTCTTCCTCACTGCTAGGCAGAAATGTAGTAGGGGGAAAGAAAGAAAAAAAAACACCTTGCCTGTAATTGAAGGCAGGTTGAGAGATGTTCACACTTTGAAATCCTCCTTCTTGTGAAATGTTTATGAAACATTTTCCACAAACGAGTTATGCAACTGGGACAACAGCTTTGATCATTTTCATCACCAGTGATATATTCATTAGTGTTGGGATGTTTTTCCCCCAGAGAGGGCCATATGAAAATGTCATAAGAAGGGGGCTAAGAATGAGCACCCTAGTGCCCCCGTACCCCATTGCATGGCCCCAAAACAGATGTTTAATAAGGAGGTCCAAGTGTATGTCTGGGCCAGAATACTGTCTTCTCCATCACCATCTATCCTCACTTCTATCTCTGAGATGTTTGTGGTATTGTTTTGCAGAGAGTGCCACAGGAGTATCAGAGGACCATTCCTTGTCAGTTTTGTCAGTGTTTTTTATGTAACGTTTTACCCATTTGCAAAGCTCTCTGAGCCTCTGTGAGATGGGAAGGTAAACACCTGTTCCTGAACCTCCTTGCTGGAAGTTGAAGCCAAGTAAGAGAGTAAGGGGCTTCCAGCTCCTCAGAAGGGGCTCTCTCCTTCCAGAATGAGGCTACTGCCTTCTAAAGCATAGTGATGCAGGGAGTTCATTAAAAAAAGATAATCACCCATGATACCTTTTACCTCTATGGTCACTACCCAAACTCAGTGTAATACCTTTTGCACAGTGCAGTAGGTGGAGGAGATCCTAAGCTAACAAACCTTGTCTAATATGTGGACAGGATAATCAATGGCTGTAACAAGGCAGAGCTCTCTCTTGTGGCCCATGTCCCCAGGGATAGTCCATTCTAAATAGAGTCTGGAGAAATATTTCACTTGCGTGAGAAGAACTGACAAAGGGACCCTGGAGACAATCTTCACAATTCCAGGCAAGCTGTGGGTTTGGTTGAGTTTTCACAAGTACAGGGGAAATTGAGTTTTCATCCAATTTGCCTCCGGTTCTCACATTAAAAGTCAAAGGGATCCAATGGAAATCTATCTCATCTTCCAGATCCACAGCCAACACCCAGTTACCTGGAAAGGCTCCAATCTTTTCCATTGGACAGCTGTAAAAGGGATTATTTATTTATTTATTTATTTATTTATTTATTTGTTTATTTGGGTAGGACTTTATTTCTGAATTTCTTAGTTTCTGAGCCCCTGAAATCTCAGAAAATTGTTGAAGAAGTGTGCTAGGGGCAATAAGAGTTGATGATGTATTTTGTCTTCCCTTTTACTTCAGCTATTCTCTTTCTGAGACCTCCTGACCAAAGTGGAGATTTTAGAACTTGTCTTATAATGAGATGTCTCCTTTATTGTCTTTCACTTTGGCTTGTTTAGGTTTGTCTTATTTGGGGGTACTATCAGCAGCACACACTGAACGAGTAATGAATTATGAAAATTGAAACAGTAAAAAAAGTTAACAAAAACTTAGAATAACACACAAAGTTGTCAGAACGCCACAGACTAATGCCCAAAGGAACTTTGTGCTATAAGGCACTTCATTTTCAGAACTAGAAGGTGGGCAGTGCCCCTAAAACAGTTTGAAGGACAATTGATCCAGGAAGTAGATGAAAGGGTGAGTTTTCTTTTATGATGGCTCTGGTTTCTGAAATTAAGTGTTGCAGGAAGACCTGGCACTGATTCTAACAGATAGTGCTCACAGATAGATTGGAGGCAAAGCACATGTTTTCAAGCTCTGTCATAGCTACACCTCCTTATCTCTGCATTGGGCATAATGAGTCTATAAAGGAACCCTGCCACTTGCCTCCCAGTGGGAGCTGGGCCAAACTGCCTGAGGTGGTTCCACCAGCATGGTTTCAGCTCTAGTTTTCCATATTCTCCCTCTGTTCCCCCCTTCCTCCGTCCTGCCTCACCTATCCTCCTTCTGGGATGAGTGATAAAGAAGGTAGATTTGGGAAGAGGAGGCTGGCCAAAATGGCTTTGCTTAAGAAAAATCTCCTTTCAGAGCAAACTTTAAAGTTGTTGGTGGTAGTTGTAAATAAGTAGTTTATCATCTAATTCTAGTTTTTAAAAACCTGCCAACGAATGTATCCCCATAATTTAGGCTGTGAGAACTCCAATTTCTGAGGGAAGAATTAGGACAACAGATCTTAGACAGCGATGCCAGGAGTGGATGGGAGGAGCTGAGGAGTGCTGGGGGCAGGGATTGGGTTGTGTTGGATATCATGCATGGGGATATCAGCCATACTTTTTGAATTTTTAGAGAGCCTCACTCTCTGCACCCATTGTGCTACTTACTCTCCCTTCCTCCTGTGTACTTTCAAGGCTCCAGAATAGTCTTCTTAGATGAAAGGAAAAGAGAGGAATGGTTTGTAAAAACTGTCTCAGGAGGAAGCATCCTCTTACCCATTTCTGTGCAACCAGGGCTCCTTGGTACTATTTGGATCTGCTTTATCTAAGAACACTGCAGGAACCTGGACTAACCCAGTCTGCCAAATACAGTGTGGAATTGGAAATTCATTTTAGGACTGAAACAGAAAAAATCATATACGATCATGTAACAGATGGGAAAATTGAGTCTCATAGAGGTTGAATGATTGTTCAATGTTACATAGTAAATTAGAGTCAGAGTTAGGACTAGAAACAAAGTCTAGCTCCCTCTTCAATGTTTTTCTTACTGTCGTCCTGGAAACTCTGGAGAGATAGGTTCTATTTATATCTTTTATTCAATTAATATGAATTTGGATCCTGCTATCTGCAAGGCACCATATTTAGGTCATTAGCTTACTCCGCAGCCTCTGTTGCCATAGCATAGCATTATCCTAACTCTCCAACCAAAGGGAATTTTTTTTCTCTAGTAATCCAAAGCACCATTTTTTGACAAAAATTAAGCACAACTATGGCTGTTAGTCTGAACATTTAACTTGGGTTAAATTAATACAGACAGGAGAGATTCCAGGATGTTAATGACATGCCCAGTAGACACCAAGAAAGTGATGTAAACTAGGATCTCTATGGCCAAGAGTTTCCATCAGAGGGTCTCCCCAATGTCTTTTATAAGGTGTGGTCCAGATCCTATTCGCCTTCCTGTATTCTACGGACTTTCCGACAAGCTGCAAGAGAGTAGTTCTCAGGGTGGAAAGGGAGTGCTTCCTGCCCTGCTCTTGAACACCTGGAATCCATGAGTGGGTGGTTGGTGCTATCATTGAAGAGTGGTAGAGGCTGGAGAAAGTTTGGACACCACCACAGGCCCCTCACGCTATAACTGTAGCAGTTATTGTGCAGGAGACATGTCCCCACACGTAGGGAGAGAGACAAAAACAGCCACCAAAGCCACAGAGGGCTAACTGGAAAGGCAGCTTAGCATGCAGAGGACAGGGAGATGTGAAAAACTAGGGGGACAGAGGGAAAGCTTTGGGCTTTTGTGGACCAGGAAAATAAAAACCAAAATATGGGGGGATTGATAAAGCATTGCTAATTTCATACTTTGTGAGGTGGAGATTTTTAGATAACATTTAGGATCACCATCATCTCATAAAATGAATTCTAATATATTTTTCCAAGGGAAAAAAAAATCTCAGACTTAAAATAAAGTTTTCAAGGCACTACAATATCCTTCTTTTTCTCATTTCAATGAGAAAGAGCACAAACTGTATTATGTAGCAGCACAGCTCTTATAATAGTGTTGGGAATGAGGATCTAAGTAGAGTCCCCATCTTGCAGATTGGTACTCTGGGGGGCCACTCACCTTTGTCTGCTACCAGCTGCCCTGGCCTGAGAGCACACATAGGCAGGAAAATCAAGCTGCTGACCCAGTAGACTCTGAGCTAGCTCTTTACTCTCCAGGCTTATCACTAATCTCCTGCTTTGATATTCTCCAAATTTCCATTTCTGTTGGCCTGAGGAAGCCCAGAACCGACACTTTCCTCCTTGCCTCCACTTACAGATTAAAACCGAGGACCTCAGTGACTCCTTGCAGCAGACCCTCGCACATAGGCCATGCCACCTGAGTCAAGGATCTGCCATGATGTCCGGAAACCAAATGTCTGGGGTAAATGCCAGCCTGTGTCAGGAAGCCCTGACATTCTCAGTGGGCCAGTGAGTTTAATTCAAGCCTTCTGCAAAATGCTTGACCTCTAGACTTGGCACTCAGTGAATCTATATTGGTCTAAAGAACACCCTACAGGGAATGTGAAAAAGAGATTAAAGGCCTGGGGTGGTGATGAGGATACAAAACAATCTTCATGGTGAAACCTGGTCGGTTATGTGAAAAGGGAGGTCTCTGTCTCTCTTGCCAAAATGACAGACCTAACAGCTATAGGGTTGGTGCTTGTCAGCCACATTCAGGGGAACCCTATAATAATAGCTACTATTACAATTATAAAGAATGTTTCTGTCCCCAGTGGGCCCGCTCCCTCACCCCTAAGATTTTATGTCAAAACTAAACTAGAACGGAGTGCTGGTCCAGGGGAGAAAGAGGCATCCTGAAACAGTAATCACAAATGTCTGAGAGGATATTCATGTGGTGAGTCCCTTTCTTGGTCTGGATCGACACCTAGGGGAGAAAGAGCCACCCTTTCTCCAGTCATATTTAAGACTATAATGTGCATTCATTCATTTACTTCATTATTCAGCAAGAGTTTACCAAGTCCTTTTTATTTGTGCACAGAGCTAACCTCAGCCCTGTGAGGGCACAAAGCCCTAGAGGTCTAGATCACAGAGGACTCCCAGATCCCCCAAGTAGCAGGATCGGCATTTCCATTTCCCGAGCTGGTGGGAAGAACTCAGGGGAAATGGATTTTCTATTCAAGCAAATTTGTTTTATTAAGAACTAATAAATTGCCACCTTCCTGCAGGTAAGGTTCAGGTACAGAAAATGGCCAAGACATAGCTTTTAGCAATATGAAGTGGTATGAGATTTTTTTTTTTAATTGGATAATTGAGATTACATGTCATTTCTAGGGTAAACATCTGATTGACGGGTAATACTTAGTAAGTGTCCTCAAGGCATTTATAGTTAGCTGGGAGATACAAAGTTAAATAACAAGGTTTAAGTGACAATAGGTTGCAAGGCACTGCTTGGCTGATCTGTAGTAATACCAACATTAATGGAGTAACTACTATGTGCCAGACCTGGGAAACACAGAGGTATAAGGGCAAGGTTCCTGCCTGCACACTCTCAGTTTGGACATACGTGGGACAGATGGACAGCAGACATATGGAGCTGGTATCCCTAGCTTGTAAACTCTGTGATGTATATATCTCCCCACATGTAGGATATGACTTCCCTCCATCCACTCCAGCAGCTCGTACTGGTTCCCGGCCACCTACAATCTGTATCCCAGTTCCTGCTATCTCAGACTCAGCCTGGGCAACAAGGTAAGAACCCTGGGGTTTTCTGCATAGGCCGAGTCCAGTAGAGTGCTGCTGCTGCTTACTGAGTGAGGGAGCCCAAATGTGGAATGCAGGTGAGTGGCTTGGCTTTCTGGTATTAAGACCAACTTTTTCACATCAAGGCCTAAGGAAGGGATCCTGTCGTTGCCATTCTAGGCTGAGTCTCCTTTTCTGCTCACCCCTCAATTCCCCTCATGAAATCTTCCTCAATTTTATAGCTAGTTGAGATTGAAGGTGCAAAGGTGGCATAGAGCTGGGACGGTACAAGGAAGGAGGTGCTCCTTGGGAAATACAATACAGACATGTCCCAATTCCTCAGAAGTACCCCTGGAAGCTTAACTGTGATTCTATTTGAGTAGAGCAGTAGTGCCACCTAAAGGCTGTAGAGAGGGTTTTCAGGGTTTTTTGTTTTGGTTTGGGTTTTTTTTTTTCTTTTTCTTTTTTCTTTTTTTTTTTTTTTTTTTTTTTTTGGCTGGCTAGAGTAAAGGGGTTAGAATATTTCTAACAATAGCAAACATTTCTTGAACATAATACGCCAGGAGCTCTGCTGAGTGATATTTCTGCTTTATTTTTCAAAACAACCTCGTAGGGTAGGTGATCATATTATGCCTCTAGTGACCTACTAGAAAATTACAGAACAATCTGTCTGAAACACAAGTTTTTGCCATCCACAGTACTGCCTCTTCCTCTCCTATTTTCACCAAGTGGGTCCAAAACTGATAGAGGAAGTATAAATTCTAGAATCCAAATAAGATAGAACTATGCCTTTCTTCCTTAGCATCTGCCTAAATTACAGTTCCTATTCTTAATTTCCAAGTCATCTTAGAGTATTACTATGATGATGAATGAGAACGTATTTGAAACTTTAAGTATTTATTTTGGCTAAAGTTGGCATAATTCTGGAATAAGAAAGGGAAGAGAACACTTAATTCAGTTTCTTTTTGGAAGATAGTGATATAAAATTGGCCCAGGCATATAACCAATAAGACCAACATATGATGCAGAGCAAAAAACAAACATAAACAAACAAAACCAGTTTTAAAATTGGAGTCATAAAGATTCATTGGTAAAAGTTACTAACTGTATACCCTTGGGACATTTACTTTAATCTCTCTGAGATTTTATTTCCTCCTCCATTAAAATGAAAAAATAGTAAAATTCTACTTCACAAGGTTATTGAGGGTTATTTGAAATAATGTATGTGAAAGTATTTTGTAGACTTCAAAACACAATGTAAATGTTAAATTATGATTACTACTCAGGCCTCTGGACTCCCAGTTCAGTGTTCTTGCCCATTTATTTTAATAAGAAAAATTAAGTCCTGACTTTTTTAGACTAAGGAGCATAAAGGTCAGTATAGTTGATACTATACATCAGTGACCCCAAAAGGACAACAGACACCCCAAGGTTCTGCTTTATGCTGAGTGGTTGGGGTGACCTACCCCATCATCTGACTTGGTAGTGTGATGGCACTTCCCCATAGTAAGAGTGAGAGGACCTGGCTGTGTCCCATCCTAGAGGGAGGCCACTGTCACAGCCACTAGCCAGGAAGAGCTCTTCGTGGACAGTGTTCCTGTAGAGGGAAGGAAAAAGTGGTCCTCAGGCAGTGCAATATATCACCAGATAGAGTTTCCAGAGGCTTAGCCCCTGGTCTTTCCTCCTCTCTTAGACCTTCCTCCCAAGTGCAAAATGTCCTGCCAAGAGCCTCTGGCCAATTGTCCACTGTCCTTTGGAGCTGTATAGCCCCATCTACTTGTTCTGATGTCCTTGAAGATTTGTCTAGGCCTTTGTAGCTGTCCCAGCTCCTTCTGCGGGCAAAACAAATCCTCAGCTTCAGCTTCAATTCTCTTTCCCTCCTGGGTTTCTCCAGTCCCCAGAGCAGATTGTCTTGACCCTCCTCAGCCTTTGCATCATCCCAGGCAGACAGACAAGCAGAAGGACTGGTTTGGGGACTACTGTTTACATCTGTTTATCCCTGTGTCTGATTCACCTCCACCTGTGTGTGGCAATTCCTGGCAGTGCCCATGGGAGACTCTCCACAGCACTTGAAGTGGTTGAGGGACCTAATTAGGTAGCAGGGAGTAGAGACAGTTATCATGGTTCCAAAGTTGTGGAGCATGACTTTCAGATGGCCTGGATTTTATCCATTTGTTCCTTTGTCCCTCGCCCTTTAACCAGGTCTGCAGCCAAATCTCCTCCCCTTTCCACAGCAACAAAGCTCTCTCCTCCTCCCACAGACTGGACCTGGCCTGACATCCCAGGTAAACAACTACATTCTTTCTGTTTCTTCTAGGAATGTCTCTGCTGTTGACAGAGTTAAGCTCATTGGTTCCCCACCGCACCCCCCCCCACCCCGCTTTGATGGTGCACTTACTCCAGAGTAAATAACAAAGAGGGAAGAACAGATTAGCCCTGTTGGCACATAGGGAAATTAAAGCCACAGCCAGGGGAAATGGTCAACCCAATATCACTGGTGGAGCCAGAATAAGAACCCAGTGATCTCAGGTCCTGGGCTATCCTGCTGTATAATGCAGGCACTCCACTCTAGCTCTGATCAGGATCTAGCACCACTCATTTCAGAACCAGAGGTCATATCACTTTTCAGAGATGCCAAGGTGACTGCCACCCCTGTCTGGGTACTCCCAAGCTTCCCAAGAGAGACCAGAGTCTCATAGGCCTGATGTCCAGAGACTAAAAAGCCAGTGGTTCTCACTTCTGGGTATCACTTAAGACCTGCTCTTCTAGATTGCCTCCTGAAGTAGGCACATTGTGTGGGTAAAGAGGACTGAGGTCTGCAAGAGGTGCTATTTGCAGAGCTGCTAGGGGTATACACAGCACCTGTTTGCTAATTAGAAAAAAAGACGCCTCTTACTCTGGCTTGATGCGGCCTCATGTCAGGGTGTATGGCTTGGCGAGGGTAGCAGGAGCTGTATTGTAGCTACCATTCCTCTCCTATCTGCATAATAAATAACCTACACATCTACATTAGATGGCTCTGCAGAAATGGATGTTCAGAAAAGTTGGGAATGATTGCAGAGACCTTAATGTCCCTTCTCTATGCTAAGATCCCCATGGATCACTAAGAGGTTTTAGAGGCTTAGTCCACGGAAGACACCTGGAAGGAGGATGCCATCTAGTGGCTAATAGAAATGGAGACACCAGAGTCAAGCTCTTCCACTTCCTCTGGATGGCTATCCTCAAGATCAATTCTTACCTCTTATAATATGAGAGCCAGGAGAGACCAGAAGCAGAGAGACTGTTTAGAAAGTTAATATCATCCTGGACAATGGTAATAAGGGACTGGCTCAGAGCTATGGCAATAAGAATAGAGGGGAAGGGGGGTGAATGAGGGGATATTTGAGGAAGTTAAATCAATACAATTTGGCATCTGCTTGGCTAGGAAATGGGGGAGGGAAAAGGTCTAGAAAGAACTCAGTAAGTATTTGCCAGGTGAAAGAACAAATGAATTAATGAAAAAGAAGCCTCAAAGAGAACTGAGGCTTTGTCCTAAGGGTCTGGTCTACACCACACCTTCCCTGCAAAATAGGATTGAATCCATAATAGTTTCAAATCATTCTGTTCTAAAAGACACTTCACTGGGGAAAAGAGTCCTTAACTCTGTGTGTGTGTGTGTGTGTGTGTGTGTGTGTGTGTGTGTGTGTGTGCGTTCCTTATCATAAGGATACCTATCTTACTGGTAAATCTGAATATCTTGGAAAAGAGAAGGTATAAAGTTACCCCTAGTCTAAGAAAAGAGTAACTAGGAAGGATGGAGAAGAGAGTGAACTCATTATCCACATGGGCAATGGCCCCTGCACTGGACATAATACTTGGACCAGTAGGCCTAGGTTCATTTCCTTCTTTGTGAAATGATAGATGTCTTCACGAGTTCAATTCATTCCTGACCTCAAATGGGAACAACATGGATTCTAGGTTTAAGAATCCATTTCCCTGTGAACATAAATTAAATATATATATCTCCTGACAACCACAAATGAAATCAAGGTGCATTTAGATAGCACTAGAGTGCCTGTGATTTAAAAACAAACAGACCACTTATGAAAGAATCATTTAGAAAGTAAAATGGCAGTCACGAGAGTTTGATATTTTATGAGTCTTAGATATCCTCTGTTATCTTCAGGTAATACCTGTTAAACACTTCAATAACTTTGCTTTGTGGAAAAAAAAAACAGGCTAAGCAAACAACCTTTTACCTTATCCTCAGACTTGTTTTTGAATTCTTTGTAAACAACTCTGATAGCTCCTTTGATGGTGGAAAACTGAAAGGAGGCAGATACCTGCTTAGAATCAAACAATGAGTCATAGACTAAAATCTAGAAAGGCCACCTCCCTTTTTCACACTTCTACTGTTTCTACCCTGGCTATTCTAGGTATTTATTATCCCTTCATAGAAACTCCAATTTCTATTTCCACGCCATGGAAAAATAAATAGGAATACAATGTAGCTAGGGATCTGTCATCTTCTAAGTGTACCTATTAGTATGAAATATCAGAAAATGCCATTTGATCTGCTGACTATTTATGCATCTGCTTGGCTTGTGTTCCCTTTTAGGCAGTTGGGCGCCCCGGGCTGCAAGGATCCTCTTTAGAACCCCATCTGGAAGTGTCCCAGCATCTCTCAGTGCCCAAGCACCTGCCCAGCTCTGGAGGGGCTGATGAGCCCAGTGACCTGGAGGAGCTTGAGAAGTTTGCCAAGACCTTCAAGCAGAGGCGCATTAAGCTGGGCTTCACACAGGTTTGGTTTTGTGGGAAGAGGTGGAAGAAATTGGGTTGAGTGAGTGGAAACTGGGCTTCCTGAGTGCAGGATTCAAGAGCAATTTGAAGCTTTATGTGTTTTGGGCAAGCCCATTATATTCCTTGAGAATAGGGCACAGTTGCCATTTGTGGGGAAACTGAGGACATTGCAGGGGAGAAAAACAAGAGCCAGACAAGGGGCCAGGCACATGGGCATGACCCACTCAGAGTCTACAGAGAGAAATAAAACAATTCTCCATCTGAAAGGGGGGGGGAACTAGAAAGGAGCCAAGGTGATAAGTAGGTTTTGAAGGTTCGCTAAGCACGTAATTGATGCTAGGATGGTGGGATGTTAACCAAGAAGTGAAGGAGCCTATTTCCTCCCTCTCAATTCCCACATGTAGGGAGACGTGGGGCTGGCGATGGGAAAGCTGTATGGCAACGACTTCAGTCAGACCACCATCTCACGATTTGAGGCCCTCAATCTGAGCTTCAAGAACATGTGTAAGCTCAAGCCACTACTGGAGAAGTGGCTGAGTGATGCAGGTAGGCCTCAGGGTTATAAGAATGGATGGTGCCTAGAGAATTCTGCAGGGAAGGGTCTAGTGACTTGTATGTGTTGGGGCTTTAGGCAGTCAATACATAACACCCCTTTCTTTTCCTTCTGAGTCTGGAATCAATTGAGAAATGAGGGACAGGATATTGGCAAGTGGAGAAGAAAATGTCAGCTTTATTATGGATAAAGCCCTTTGGAGGGCATGGCTTTAGGTCTATGGCCATAACCTCCCTAACCGCGACAGCTCACCAAAGACAAATATTGGGTCTGCAGACCAGACACCTAGATTGCCATTTAGATTACGTCTAGGTCAGAGGATAGGGAAGTGGGCTCTTTAGAGTCTTACTAGGAGAAGGAGGCAGTAGATATAACAGGTCTTTATCTGGCTAATTCTTAAGTAGGTTTTCAGAGGGCAGGGAGTTACTCTGAGCTAGACTTGATAGGAAAGCCTTACAGCAGGAGTGGGGTTTGCAGGCAGATTCAGTCAGGTGTGGTGGCCAGGGAGGCATTCCAATAGGTCAGGGTGTAATCCAAGAGACAAATATTTGGAATAATGAATGGAAGAGTTTGCTGTCAAGGAATAGCAGAGGACAGAGTTCCTCAACTATCAATATCTTGGGCCAGATAATTCTTTGTTGTAGGTGGCTGTCCTATGAATTGTAGTATTTTTAGCAACATCTTTGGTCTCTACTGAGTACATGCCAGTAATACTGACTCCCAGTCAAATCATCCCGAAATATCTCCAGATATTGCCAAATGTCCCCTGGGGGAGTCAGGGTGGTGCAAAATCACCTCTGATTGAGAACCACTGGTCTGGCTCAGAAGAAAGGAGCAGAGCTAGTGTCAGGGCTGGGCTCTATTCAATAGATATGTGTGGATTAGTGATTACTGGAAAGGGTGTGGTGGGCAGAAGCCCCTCCACATGGAAACAGTGAAGAGGCAAGGAAGCGCCCTCTCACAGACTATCTTTTCTACAGTTTTTATTAAAGCATTTAAATGAGAGATGTCATCAGAGGGTCTTAAGGTTTTGGGGAAAGGACCTTTTAGATCACTTGGGTCTTAAGGTTTTGGGGAAAGGACCTTTTAGATCACTTCTAGTGTAATCCCCAAATCCTTCCTAAGGGATATCCCTATTGACCACACAGCCTTAGCTCTAACTCTTACACTGAAAAGGAAATGACTTTGGCACCAACATTCTACTACCAAGTACCATTGCTTTTATCTCAAAGTGTCAGTTCACATTGTACTCCATGTTCATATCCAGGCACACTTGTAAAAGACTGACTCAGGAATTACTTGTAGGGGCTCTGCCTGTACCCAGTCACACCCATACATGCTGATGATGTCTAGGTGTCCCTGAACCATGACTGCAAACACTGGAGGCACTGCTGTGGGAGTCATAAAGAACCTTTGCCCAGAGCAATGAGGAGAAGTGGTGTTATTGATCTGTTCTTGTTCCCTGGTTGTGGAGGGAGAGTCCTACTCCTGAAAATGCCACTACAGAACCCACCCAGAAGGGTTGCTGGACCTCAAAACCTTTAACATTGGACCAGTTGTGAATTCACTTCTTCGAGCTTCCCCTGCTCTTTCACCTCCCGACAGAATCTTCTCCATCAGACCCCTCGGTGAGCACCCCCAGCTCTTACCCACCTCTCAGTGAAGTGTTTGGTAGGAAGAGGAAGAAACGCACCAGCATTGAGACCAACATCCGCCTGACTCTGGAAAAGAGATTTCAAGATGTGAGTGGCTCCTCTGGGTGGGTTGACTTGCATAGGTGGCTAGCAGCACATTCAAGTCCACTGGCACCAATCTCTTGGCACTGTACACCTACCCCGGGAAGGCGTGAGAAAGCAAAGACACACCCCCTCTATAAGCACCCAGGCATTTGACTGAAAGTCTGCCCTTCATCTCGGGTTCCAGGAACTTCTTTCCCCACCAACCCTTGCTTTGACATCTATTTGGGGCCCACTGTCCCTCTCACAGGGATGTATAAAGAATGGAATATAGGATCCCAAAGAGGGTGTAGTTCTGTATCCAGTTGAGGTAAAGGGAGATAAGCCAGGGCATTGTGTATAAATTCTTTATTTTCTATGCATTGTTTTATATTTTTCAAATTATAAATGTGATAAATGCTTATTGTAAACAATTAGGAAAATACAGAGATATAGAAAAAATCCATCGGGAAATGCCATCTACATGTATTTCTTTCTATTTCTTTTTTCCATGCACATTTAATTGTATTTAATTAAATCATATTATATACATACTTAATTAAATCATATTATATATATATACTTTTTAAAAAACTTGTATGAAAGCATATCTTAAGTGAGTATGTGGAAGCTAATAATATCAAATTGTGCCCTATGGGAGATGGGGGAGAAAAGATGGGAAAAAAAGGTGTGGTCTAAATAGCTTTTAATTACAGTTCCTTAAGTACCAACCTTCAGAGTCTGTGTCTGTACCACACGAGTCCCTAAAGGACATGCCCATGGCCTAATTCAACCTTGTGGGCCCCAGGCCTCCAGGACTGCTGCCCCTCTAGCAGATTCTTCGGTGTATCTGGCTCAAGGATCTGATGGTTATATCCTGCTAGTGGGATGACAAGAGCTGGCTTTTCCTTGTCATTAGGATTCTCAGAGCAACAAGAATAAGGGAGTGTGTAGGAGGGAGGAAAGGGAGCTTTGATCAAAAATTAGGTGGATGTGGGAGGGTGATATATATCTTGATGGATTCACATGTTTAACTTTATCATTTCTTATTTTGAGGTAGGGCAGGAAGCAGTGCCACCGGAGAAATATACCAGGTTATAAGGAAAGAACACAGAGGAAAGCATGGGTTCTGAGGATTCTTCCTGCCCCCATATAACTCACCAATGGACTCCTCTTTTCAGAACTTATCCCGAAGGAAGGAGTAAGAGAAGACAACATGTGTCAGGCCATGTGCTTGGCAGTTTATACATGTTTTCTCATTTAATTCTCACAATAATCATTTATGGTAGGCATTATTATTCTCATTCCATAGATGATAAGACTGAGGCTTAGAGAGGTTAAGAAAGTTTCCTAAGGATACACAGTAAGTGATAAAGCCAGTATTCCATTCTAGGTTTGATTCTGAAGCTTTTGATCCACCTTTTGTTCTATCCCACTTGCTTGGAACATCTGTCCCCCAACCCCAATTCTCAATCCTATCCTAACCACCCTCTACTCCTTTGGTCTCTGTAGAACCCCAAACCCAGCTCAGAGGAGATCTCCATGATTGCAGAGCAGTTGTCCATGGAGAAGGAGGTGGTCAGGGTCTGGTTCTGCAACCGACGCCAAAAGGAGAAGCGAATCAACTGTCCTGTGGCCACGCCTATCAAATCACCCATATACACTTCCCGTCTAGTAAGTGGCCAGGAAACAAGCTGCCAGTCAAGCACTGGGGGAGATGATGAATGGAGGGCAAAAAGTCTTCTCCATTCTGGGGAAGGTGTGGTTGGAGGCTGAGGGGGGACATGCAGTAAATAAATCAGCAAACAGATGCTGTATATTAAATATCTAATATGAAGAATAATAAAGGGTAAGGAGATGGAAAGCGATAGTGGGGAGTTGGGGTTTTTTAATAGAGAGGTCAGAAGGGACTACTCTGATAAAGTGACATTTGAGCAGAGATCCAAATATTGAAAGGGAAATATCTGGGGGAAAAGAGTTTTCCAGGAAGAGAAACCAGTAAGTGAGAATACCTTATATGTTTGAGAAACAGCAAGAAAGCCAGTGTAGCTGGGGCAGAGCAAGGAAGACTAGAAGTAGGAGATGAAAAGAAAGAAGTAATAGGGAGCAGACCACCCAAGGTCTTGGTGGCCATCGAAAGGACCTTAGCTTTTAGTTTGCATGAAATAAGCCATTGGAGGACTCTGAGCAGAGAAACCTGAGCTGGCTGACATGGGCTGCTGTGTGGAGAATTGTCTGTATAAAAGCAGGAGACAAGCCAGGAGAATTACAATAATCTGGCCAAGAGTGGTGAAGGCTTGGGTTAGTGTGGTAGCCATGGTAGTGAGAAGTGGCTAGTTTTGAATATATTTTAACTGTAGAGCCATCAAGATGTGTTTATAGCTCAGATGTGGAGCATGAGAAATGAGGCAAAGATGACTTCAAGGGTTTTGGCTTGAGCAATGGTTGGAAGATGCTACCATTTCCTGAGATGATGAAGACTACAGGAGGAATAGGGTTGAAGGGAAAAAATAAGAATATAGATGTGGTTATATTAAGTTGTACATGACTCCTAGACATCCAAGAGATGGCCAGAAAAGAAGTCAGGGCTGGGAATAACTTGGAGTTCAAGCAGACCTGGACTAAAATTTAGAGGGAAGAAAATATCTTCTCTGTCCAGGGGAGATGGTGCCTGGAGAGTAAGGGTGGGAAAGCTCTCTATCCTTGTGGACAGTGGTGTTTGAATGGCTAAGGGAGTTGAGGATAATGGTGATACCCTTGAGTCTTTCAGCACTCGAGGATGAATGAAATTCAGTGTTGGTGGGGTGAGACATAGCTGTTTCATAGAACTACACCATTGTTCATTCTTTTACCAAACATTTATGACTATCTTACTACACATTGGTCTTTGTGCAGAATGCTTGGGGTACACAAATAAATAGTATCTCTCTTCTCTCCTGGAGGACCTCACTGCCTAGCGGAGGAGACAGACAAATAAACAAATGATAAACAACATGATAATTTCTCTAGGAAAACTTTGTAGTAGCAGCTAACAAAGCTTTGGGAGGTAGGGGTTAGAGAAGGCTTCCCCAAGGAGATAATTAATACCTGGGATGAGTCTAAAAGGCAAGAAGGAATGAAAAGTTTTCACAGGGGAAAGTGTGAGAACAGTGGTATAGACCAGGAAGAATATATTGCACTTTCATGGAACTGCAGCTGGTTCCACGTGGAAGAATGTTGACAGATGAGGCTGGACAGATCCACAAAGGCCAGACTGAAGGGACTGTGCAATGCTAAGACACTGAAAGGCTTGGAGGAGTCATCAAATGATTTTTAAGCTGGGCATTAGCATGATCAGATTTGCTTTTTAGAATGAGTACTCTGACTGCAGTGCAAAGGGGTGGTTGAGAGCTAGGGAGAGGCAGTTAGGATGTGAATGCGAGTTGCAGAGTAGAGAAGTAATGAAGGCTGAAGCAAAACCTATGTGGTAAGAATGAGGGAGGTGGGAGAGATTCAGGAGACAATTAGAAGGTAGAATCATTAGGTGTTGGTTAATAAACTGAAAATGGGTTGGGGGCACAGAAAGCAATGGAGGAAAGAGAATACTCTGGGATGACTGTCAGCATTCAGACTGGGTTGATTGGGTAAATGGCGGTGCCATTGATAAAGCAAGCAAACACAGGAGAGGAGCTAGTTTGGGAATAGAAAAAAAGTGATGACTTCAATTATTTCCATTATTATGATGCACAGTGAGGCCTATGGGACACCTAAGTGGCAATGTCCACGGGCACTTGGAATTATGGGTCTGGAGGTCAGCAGAGAAGGCTGGAATGAAGATATGGATCAGGAAGTCATAAACATACACATGGAATTTGAAATCTTGGGTGAAGAGGAGCTTACCTATAGAGTCTGTACATAGGAAGCAAAGAGCATAGGAAGCAAAGAGGAAAGTCCAGGTCTCAGCTCAGTGGAACACCAGTATTTGAGGGATGGGCAAAGGAAGAAGATAAGGGAAGAAACTGAGAGGGTTGAGCAGAAAAAGGCAAGAAACTGCAATGAAATAGATGTAAGGGGTAAAGCAGATGTGAGTTCTGCTACAAGGACACAGATTTAAAAAAAAACAAAAAACACCCAAATGGGGTCTGAGAAGGCTGACTCTCTATTTTGTTTGAAGAATAGATTAGACATTAGCATGAAGAAAAGCACAACAAGCAGGAGGAATGGTCTGTGAGAAGGCATGGAATTCTAAAACAAAATGATACCTTTGGGGAATCACAAGCATTTCAGTCTGGCTACAGCCAGCAGCCAAGGGTTTGAGAATAAGACAGAGGGATTGATGAGGACCAGAAAATGATGGATTATGGACACTAACCTACCCTAAAAGCTGTGAGGAACCATTGGAAATTTTAAGCTTGAGGAAATGTGATTTTCATTCATTATTTCTTTCTTAAATATTTCTTGAGCACCCACCATATGTTTTTCATTGGGATACAGTGGTATACAGGACACTTGTCATCCCGGCTTAGAGTCCAGCAGATAAAAAACATAAACAAATGCTATTTGTGCTGAAGGCTCCAGAGAAGATGTATGGATATTTGAGGGACATAACCTAGTCCAGGGAGCCAGGACTTCTCTGAGGAATGATGTTCAAACTGACAGCAGAAGAATGAGTGAACATTAATGGGGAGAAGGTCTAAGTTGGGAGGACAGGACTGAGAGTGTAAGGGAGAACATTTTAGCCAGAGGAAACATTGCATAAAAGGCCGTGATGCTGGCGTGGTAGGGAGAGGAAAAATGGAAGGCTTGAATGGGCTGAAACCCAAGGAATGAGAGAGAGTGTGATTGAGGGAGCTGGAGTGTAGGCAGGAGCTAGATTACATAGGGTATTGTAGACCATGTTAAGGAAACTGGACCATGTTATAAGAACATTGGAATCTTTAAAGTCGGGCTTTATTCAGAACAGATGGGAGGTAGCTTCTTGCTGTGGTTCAATCCCAACCCAGGACACCAGCATGGAGAAAAGTGGTGAAGGCATAGAGGAGCTTTGAAGGAGCCTGACTCATTCTCATCACTCATTCAACACATATTTGCTGAGCACCTGCAAAATTCTAGGCACTACAGTAGACATTGGAGATGTAACAGTGAACTGCACAGGCAGCATCTAGCTCTCATGGATTCTACAGCCTAGTGGGAGTGGGGAAGACATTAAATAAATAATTATGTTAATACTTGTAATTAATGTAGCAGATAGAGAAAATATTCTGACCCTATTTTTTCCTCAGGTCTCATTGACACAGTTTCCTTTGGATTAGGACATAATTTCTTCTGCTTCTAATATGAAATGATCTTCAAGATATACAGTTAAGCAAAAAAAAACGAACTAACCAAAAAAAAAAAACAAAACAAAAACAAAATGTTGCAGACCAGTGTGGGCAGACTGCTACCATTTATGGAAAAAATTTAAAAGGGGGAACTATATATATATGTCTGCTTACCTATGCATAACCTGTCTCTGAAAGGAAACTTCTTAGAAGCTGGTCACAGTGACCAAATATATTATTTATTTTAAAACATCAACAAATTTCTTGGGTGTGGCAGCAGGGAAGAAAGGAAAAGAAGAGGGAGAGAGGTTTTTGATAACATCTCTTACCGTGCTGCCCCACACCTGTCTCCACCCTTTGTGTGCCCTTTGCCTACTGAGGAGGCTCATTGTAAAAGGGCAGGTAAATGAAAGCAGCAGAACCATAGCTGATTAATTAGGGAGTGAGTACCTGCTGCATCCTGTTGGGATAAGATGTTCCAAATTGGGGAAGAGAAAAATATTGAATCACAGTTTCCTGAGCAGAACTTTCTTTCAATGTCTTTTGAAAACATTCATCAGAGCTTTCCCTGTCAGCATGAAAAGAATGGGGGGAGGGAAAGTATAAAGATTTCACTTAAAACTAAGAGGTGGGTAGCATCTAGAGACACCCAGCAGCTAACAGCTTCTTTCAGGAAGGAAGGGAACTGACATTTAACAAGTCCAGTACTCTCCAGCAGGTATTGTGTTGGAAGCTTTATGAACATTATCTCATTAAATCTTAATTAAAAGAGATTATGAGGGAAGTACTACTATTATTTTACAGGTGAGAAAGCCAAATCTCAGTCAAGTTAGGTAACTTGCTCAAAGTCACACAGATAATTTAGTGGTGGAGCCACGTCTCCCCCTCAGACCTGTTGGGCTCTAAAGTCCATTCTTCTATTTTATCTTGTTCTCATTCTAGGACAGTAATACTGAGGCGGAGATTCCTGAACTGTGTGGGAGGTTAAACTAAATTGTCTTAGGTCCCTTCTAAATCTGGGTTGATGATGCTGTGAGGTCTCCAGGGCAAAATGAAAAGCTTCAGAGACCAAAGTTTAACTACTCTGGTTATCTACGGAGAGTCAATGGTCCACTCATGCATCAGGCTGGGAAGCCTGAGACAGGGCTGTTAAGGCTGGTACTCTGCTTCCCTGAGCAGAAGCAGGGGTCTTTTAGGAAGGAAGAAGTGGAGACTGAAAAATAGACAGCCTTCTAGCAGTGTCTGCCACAGCATTGTCCAAGAAGTATGCTCCTTTCATTGCCAGAGCACTCGAGCACAGAAGCTTTGACCTGGCAATATTAGAGAAACCTTGTCAGGTGACACATAGCAGGGTGGGAAGAGCCTAGTAATAGCAGCACAGAGCTATAGGAGGAGGGCAGAGCTGGAGTTGGATGCTCTACGTGGTCTAGAAGCCTTCCTATGAAATGGAACAGAATGTAGGTTTAGAGTAGGAAATCATAAAGGAAGCTAAGCCCTAGTCTTTGCCCAGTGTGGGACCCAGCATCCTGGGGAGAGTATCCAAGGTTGGAGAAGGGAGTGGAAATAGACATTTACAAGCTGCTCTTGCCTTTCAGGTCTCTCCTTCTGGGTCTCTGGGCCCCATCTCCATCCCTCCTGTCCATAGCACCATGCCTGGAACAGGTGAGCTTTAAAATGAAGTTTCTGAATAATACAAGAATTCCTTTAATTAGTGGAACATTGGAACTGAAAGGGATCTACCTAAGGTAGCATTCCCTAAATATACTTAAAAGGATATTAAAGTCTATGTTGGAGGAAAAAAGTTTTCATGATCAAGAAAGTCTGGGAAATGCTGAGTGAGCAAAGTTTAAACATGTTTATATTTTGTTTCATTTTGATTGTAATGTTTCTCAGCACTGAAGTACATTATACGTTTCTAAAGTTGCTGTATAGAAGGCTAAAGGAAGACAGGATTTTCCAAACCAATTTTGTATAGAACTCTGCTTTTCAAGAAGTACCTATAGCATCTGAAAGAGCCAAATAAGATGCTCATATGTCTGGGTGTGCTCAGGACAGTCCCAGTGTCTGCCTCTTGTCCTATCAATAGTACTCTCTTCCACTCTTCAAAGTATTTTAGTTTGGATGGTAAAATAATATGCCACCTTATCCATAGAATGCCATTTGGGAAACTCATATACAAGAGTTCAGTTTAATCCAAATCTGCCATTTTACAAAGGACAAAAATGAGTTTCAGGGAAGTGAAGTGAGTTGCCACAGGCCACAGAGCTGCTTAGCCCAGGACCTAGACTCGCATCTTCTAGACCATGTACCTTTTGTTTGTTTCCAGATGGGAGCACTAGAGAGGCTGGCAATCTTAATTGTGCTTTCAGATTCTCTTTTCCCTCACTATGTTCTTTTCTTTCTTCCTTCCTCTCTTCCTTTCTAAGGTTTCTTGTTTTGTTTTTGTTTTTTTTTTTTTCCTTGTCCTGCCTCTGGATCTGGGGCTATACAGGCCCAACTCAGAGTGCATACTGGAGTAGGATGATTCTGGCATCTGGCCTTGAGTTTAGCAAGTCTGGGACTTATAGAACCAGCCATGGAACTCTCAAGGGCCTGGTTTGAGGAGCCCATTTATGATGGGAGGCACTCCAGCCCAGGTGCTGATGCTAATATGGCAGAAAGTAGTCAAATGAAGTGGAGGCTAGGGAGAGGGTGATATCCCCTTGTGGATATATGTCTGAAGGGGTATGTCACAAGGTCCTAGGACCCAGCTGCATTATTTTCCTCTTGTTTTTGCCTCTCCATATCCTCAGTAACATCATCCTGTTCCCCTGGGAATAACAGCAAGCCTTCATCTCCTAGCTCAGGACTCCACACCAGCAGCCCAACCACATCTCAAAATAACTCCAAAGCGGCAGTGAACTCCTCCTCCAGTTTTAACTCTTCAGGGTAAGATGGAAAGGAAGGGTACAGTGACATCGCAGCAGAGCTAAGGGACATGTGAGACACTGGGTCAAAACCTTGGGAATGAAAGCTGTCACGAGGTTGGAAAAAGGGAATGGAATGGCAGAGAGGGGATAACGTGGAGAACCAGACTGGACTTTATCCTTAGGGAGTGGGATTTAAAAGAGAAACTTCAGCCAGTGAGCAGTCCGGGCAAGGAGCTCATGTCAACAAACCCAAAATTTCCATCCTCAATGAGAAGGTGGAAATTTCCAAACACTCCTATCGCACCAGGTCTTTCACTGGGCTTAGGAGTTCTCCACTTTATGCCAATAATCCTATCCTGGGGTGTTCTGATGTGAGCCTGAGCTTCAAGTGTGGCTGATACAGTAAGAGAGGAAAATGGTGCTGCTCCGTATCCCATGTTCCCACCTGGGATACAGTGGGGGAAATTAACCTCTTGGACCAAAGAATCCACTCTAAAAAGTATTTTCAGAGTTGATGCCCTGAGGGATTCTTCTCTGTTCAGAATAAAAGAGAGATATGAAAGTTAGGTGGTAGGCTAAAGATCTAGCTTGTTGGAAGAGACGGATCCAGTTGTCCAAACCCAAGTAGTTCAGCAAGGCAGCCAGCTCTCATTGGCCAATTTTTGCATAACCCCAAAAGTTGGAGCTCCTCAACAACCCCCACCAAAAAAAAAAAAGAAAAAGAGAAAAACCATATAATGTACATTAAAAATTTTTTGAGATATAATTCACACACCATAAAATTTCTCATTTTAAATATACAGTTCAGTACTTTATAGTATATTCACAAGGTTATACAGCTATCATCATTATCTAATTCCAGAACATTTTTGTCACCCCAGAAAGGAACCCTATACTTATTAGCTTATCACTGCCCATTCCCATATTTCTTCATCATATTAGCAGCTTTATAATTGACTTGTTTCTTTCTCGCTTCCAGGTCTTGGTACCGATGGAATCATCCCACTTACCTCCACTGAGACTAAAAAGTTTCTCCTATTCCACCTGGCCCTGTATTTCTTACTGGAAGGAAGGGAGTCACTCCTTCTCTGTATGGACAGATGACTTTCAGAAGAGTAGAAGACAATCCCCACTATTGACGAAACTAAACTCTTACCTTCTTCATGAGCAAGAGCCTCCAGAGATCCAAACTGTGATTGAACCATGTGTTGACTCCTAGTGTTCTTGAAATACATATCAATCCTAGGGGTTGACCATTTTCATCTTCCTTGCCTGTGCCTTTATCCTCTAGTTCTAAATATTTCAGACGGCATCACTGTGGCAGTGGTGTTTCAGAGAAATGACTTCTTGTCATTATTCTCTAACTCATTCTGGGGACAGCCATTTGCCTGGTGTCCCAAACCACCAGAGAGATAATGTTTTTGACTCTGAATCTAGCCATAATCTCCAAACTGATTCTAAAATCTGTGAAAAGATTTGAATCTGATTTCTGCACCAAAGCCTTGATGTTTTCTTTATTCAACAAAGTTGTCTGACTGACTCTTCTTTCACCCTATTTTCTCTTTAGTCCTGCCCCCTTATCTAAAACCAGATCCATACATGATTTTGTTCTCCAAGTTCCCTCCTCTTTACAGAAGGCTAAGTTCTTCAGTCCTGGGGACACATTTCTCTGCTCACAGGTGCTCTTCTGTCTGTGAAATCTGTCCCAGAGTTCAGGAGCACTTGTTCCTCTCTCCTTCCCTATGTTTCTCCTTCTCATTCTCTCTTCCTTCTCCTGGCTGCAGAAGAAAGAACACAAAGGCAAACACACAGTTATGCTAGCAAAATACCTATATATAGCCCTTTCCTGTTTTTGCATTATGTTCTTCTTTTCTTAATATCGAATTTTCCAGTAAAATGTTTAACTCAGGTGTGAATTTTGAAGATGTCTCTAATATTTTATCTTCTTTAAAAAAAAAAAGAAAGAAAAAGAAAGTAAAAAATACCAAAGTGTAAAAAAATACTGTGCTAGCTCTATAAGAGTTTTCATATGGGGTGGGAATCCTTAATTTCCTAGGAAGTTTATCTCTAATCTCTTTCCTTGTGGGCCAGTGTGTAGAGATATAACATGAAGCCATTGAAGAAATGGTAACTTTTTTTTAAGACTGCATATCCAAGGAAATGTTGAGATTCAAAGGAATCTCACTGTTTCTAAATACATTTGTATAGTGATGTTATAAACTATTCCACTATTGATAAGAAGAAGTTCAGATTATTATTCTGTGTCTTTTGTTATGGGGGAATGTGAGAACATATGATGAAATATGTTGAAATGGGATGGGGAGAATGTTTCAAATTGATGCATTAAGTCTATCACTCCCCAAACTGATGCTAAAGATAACATATATTAATACAGGGCTCTGAAGAGTCCACAGTTCTTATTATTTTTGACAGAACTTCCTTGAAGGCAGAGGAGGCAAGAGATTAGTTTCCTCTTTTTGCAAGTGGGAGAATGGTGAATACTAAGGTCAAGTCATTCAGAGACTTAAGAGGTAGAGCCTGAGGCTAATAGCTCATATCTCAGATATCCTGAAGGTCAATTATTCATAATTCATAATGGAAAGCAATAGATATTTAAGACAAAAAATGATTTAATAATCATATTTATTTGGCTTTGAAATGCACTGTGAGTCTTGGTGAGCGACTTGAGGGGAAGGAAAGCTATCCTTGTGGGGTTTTTTAGGTTAAAATAGTTACCATTCTTGAGGTAAATACTGACCTGTAGGAAAGGGAGGCCCTTCAAAAAATGTAATGGCTGAAGAGGAAAAACTAAGGATTAGATATTTGTTGCAAATAATTATATCCAAGTGGAAAATCTACACATAAGTGATCAAGAGTTAACTTTTCTTAATGTTTGAATGGGGTTTATATTAAGACTAATATTTCATGTCATGAAGCAGTAGTTTTGGTAGTAGTTTCTTAAGAAAAGAGCTAATTGAAAAGGGCTCAGTATGTAGCAAAGAGCTAGCAAGAGGAGCCTTCAGCAGTAATTTAAGTACATAAAGGGACTACTCCACTACCCATAAGCCTTTCTGTGTGTGTGTGTGTGTGTGTGTGTGTGTGTGTGTGTGTGTGTGTGTGTGTGTACGCACTCTTCTTTGCATACTCATGGGTGGGTGTCCGAGCTGACCCTTTCCTACAGCAATCCTGGCTACCTTGACATCTTTTCTCAGGTGAGTGCTAAAAGTTGATCTACACTAAGACTGTGGTTTTAACCCATTTGAACTTAAAAAAAAAAAGCAACTTATTTTTTAGAGCAGTTTTAGATTTACAACAAAGTCGAGAAGAAGGTACAGAGATTTCTCACATACTGCCTGTCCTCACACATGCACATCCTCCCTCCATTATTGACATCAATCATCAGAAAAGATATTTTCTTTTACCAACGATGAGCCTACATTAACACATCATAATCACCCAAAGTCCTTAGTTTACCTTAGAGTTCACTCTTGGTGTTATACATTCTACAGGTTCGGACAAAAGTATAATAATATATATTCATCATCATAATATACCAAGTATTTTCACTTCCCTAAAAGTCCTCTGTGCTCTCCTATTCATCTCTCTGCCCCCTATACCCTTGGCAACCACTGATGCTTTTTACTGTCTCCATGGTTTTGTCTTTTCTAGAATGTCATAGTATAGAGCCTTTTCAGAGTGATTTCTTTCACTTAGTAATATACATTTAAGGTTTCTCCATGTCTTTTCATGGCTTGATAGCTCATTTCTTTTTAGTTCTGAGTAATACTCTATTATCTTGATGTACTACAGTTTATTTATCCATTTATCTATCTACTGAAGGACATCTTGGTTGCTTCCAAGTTTTGGCAATTTTGAATAAAGCTGCTATAAACATCCGTGTGCAGGTTTTTATGTGAATATAAAATTTCAATTCCTTTGAGTGAATACCAAAGAGTATGATTGCTGGATTGTATGGTAAGAATACATTTAGTTTTAGAAGAAACTGCCAAACTGTCTTTCAAAGCAGCTGTACTATTTTGCATTCCCAGCTGCAAGAGTTCCTGTTGTTCCACATCCTCACCTGCATCTGTTGTCCATGATCCAGGTTTTGGCTGTTTCATGGATGTGTAGTGGTATCTCATTGTTGTTTTAATTTGCATTTCCCTGATGACTTATAATGTGGAGCATCTTTTCATATGCTTATTTCTCATATGTATATCTTTGGTGAGGAGTCTATAAGGTCCTTAGCCTATTTTTCAATCTAGTCGTTTTCTTACCAATGAGTTTTAAGAGTTCTTTGTATATTCTAGATAATGGACCATTACCAGATGTGTGTTTTGCAAATATGTTTTCCCAATCTGTGGCTTATCTTCTTATTCTCTTGATATTGTCTTTTGCAGAGCAGAACTTCTTAATTTTAATGAAGCCCACCTTATCAAGTATTTTGTGGAACATGTCTTTGGTATTGTATCTGAAAAGTCATCATCATATCTAGGGTTATCTAGGTTTTCTCCCATGTTATCCTCTAGGAGTTTTATAGTTTTGTGTTTTACATTTAGGTCTATCATCCATTTGAGTTCATTTTTATGAGAGGTGTAAGGTCTGTGTCTAAATTAATTAATTAATTAATTAATTAATCAATTTATTTTGCAGGTGGATGTCCAGTTGGTCCAGCGCCATTTGTTGAAGAGACCATCTTTTCTCCATTGTATTGCCTTAGCTCCTTGGCAAAGATAGTTGCATAGATTTGTGGGGGTATATTTCTGGGTTCTCTATTTGACCATTGTTTTTAATGAAAGAAATAAACAGAATTATAGCCTAACTGCTCAGCCACCAGTAGTTTGCATTGTCCATTGACTTGGACAGTTACTGAATAGATTCAAATCTGGAAGTGAGCATCAATTTACCTTTCATGTCTGCATGATTCCATAAAACTCATAATTCCAGTGAAGTTTAACCTAAGCTTGGTTAGTTTTTCAACATCTAATCAGATAGAAAATTGAAGGGCAACAACCAGTCATTGTCTAGGGAGAAAGAAAGAGGAAAAATTTGTTGCTGCTGCTTTTCAAATTTCAAACTTAGCTCTTTAGTTGACTCAAGATTAGTGGGCCCAGCTGTGGGCTCCTAAGACTAAGGACTTCTGTCTGGACCACCCAGAGAATACATGTAATCACAGTTCTCAAATTAAGAATCTTATCCTGAGCACCCGGTTTCAGTGCCTCTGCTTCCAGGGCACTCTGAATGCTCCTGTTATGTCTCAGATAGCATATTTGCTGACCCCACTGTTCTGCTTCTCCTGGTAGACTGTGGGATGCTCCTTGTAGTTGAGGCTGTCTTTTTTTCTTTGTGTTCCCATTACTAGCATTGTGACTAGTGCATAATAGGCAATTAAGATTTTATAAAAATTGAGTTTATTTTTTTCCCTCTAAAGAACTTCTAACGCCCTTCACTGATGTAAAGAGCTATGAATACAGAAAAATACAATGTGCATCTATCTGGAGGAGGTTCTAGTTGAATGGAGGCAATATATTTTCATGATTAAGATCATGACCTCCAGAGCAGCGCCTCAATCTTTCTGGCACCAGGGACTGGTGCTCCTATGAGAATCTAATGCCTGATGATCTGAGCTGGAGCTGAGGTGGTAAATGCTAGCGCTGGGGAGTAGCTGCAAATACAGATGAAGTTTCATTTGCTGGCCCACTGCTCACCTCCTGCTGCGTGGCCCAGTTCCTAACATGGCAAGGATTGGTACCAGTCTGCAGCCCGGGGGTTGGGGACCCCTGCTCAAGATCCATATTGCCTGGTTTCCTACCAAAATCTGCCTCCTATTAATTAATATCACCTTGGGCAAGCTCCATGACTGCTCTGTGCCTCAGTTTATTGCCTGTAAAATCAGAGGAACAATAGAGTAATTCATAGATTTGTTAGAATAAAAGAATTAATATATGTAAAGTGCTTGAAACAATGCCTGGTACATTAATATTACCTATTATCGCAATGATTATTATTGTCATTAAAGTATGTTGGTGAAGAGCCTCTTGTCACCTGCTCTCCCTAACAGCCCAGAAATTTTCTGGGAGATGCTTCTAATGATTAGGATCTGCTTTGATGGAACAAGAATTGTGCCCAGAGATATACAAATTAATAAAATTTAATTTATATGAAGCTTAACCCTGGAATCCCAATCATCCTAGGATAAAGGCCTAATAGAGTCTGGAAGAACTGGCACCTTCCCTTATCCCCTCAGCCTTTAGACTCTTGGAGCCTTTGATATACCGTTCTTTCCTGGGAAATGTGACAGCAAGAAGAAAGCTCCAGATTCAGATACTAGAAGAAAAAAAATGCTGCAACAATAACAAATAAGAAAAAGGTAAAAGGTTGAGATTTGCATACTATCCACTTAGTGAAATGGATATTCTCACATTTTCTTCAGGCTATCATTACTCTTATCTAGTTTATTCCAACCCCCTTGTAATAGGTTGTCTTCTCTGATTCAGCTTATACTAATTTTGCTGAGTGTCTATATAGCAGGGATTCTCAACTTTGGTTGCACATTAGAATCACCTTGGAGAGCTTTAAAAAGATAGCTACACACAAATTCTGATTTATTTTGTCTGGGGTGTGGCCTGGGCATTGGGACTTTTTTAAAGGTCCTTTTAAAGTGATTTTATTGTGCTATCAAGGTTGAAAAATACTGCCCAGATGTGCATATATATCACTGGGGACCTTGCCAAGATGCAGATTCTGATTTAGTAGGTCTGGATTTAGGGTCTGAGATTCTGTGTTTCTAACAAACTCTTAGGTGAAGCAGATTTTGCTGGCCCATGGATCACACTTTCAGTGGCAAGGGCTTAGAGAACATGATAAAATTATTCCCTGGCCCAATAGCATCACAGGTTTTCTATTATCTGCATACTAAGATGCCTCAGATTGGCATCAGCTATTTTAGATGTGGTTCTCAAATGTCACTAACCATCTAAATGACCTCTGGGAGGTTTTAAAAGATACAGATTACTGGGCCCCACACCAGGCCTATTAAATCATTTTTAAGGTGCAGCCTGCACAAAAGATATTTTTAAAACACTTCCCAAGTGGTATACATAATAAGATTAATGAGCTGCAATATGTTCCCAATATACTCTTCCAGGTTCATTTCTCATTCATTCAACCAGCAAACATTTATTGTACCTGCTTCATACCAGGTACTAGGGAAACAAAGATGAAAACAATGTACTCCTTATTCTTAAAGGATTGGCAAGACAAATGACCAAAACTAGACAATTTGCTATTCCTCAGACCTAGCCTAAGCTCATTCCTCTGCTCAAGGTCTTCTGCTTTTATGAGTGTCTGGGCCTGTCAGCACCTCATTGTTGCCTGTGCTGATCAAGCCAGATGCCTTGCCCCCTTTACTGCATTTGAGTATACTTACATTTGGTCCTCACTTCAAATTTGCTATTAAATAAATCCAGAGAGGAGAAAGAATTTACCGAAAGTGACAACAATAATTAACATTTACGGAGTGACTTCCATGTGCCAGACATTGTTTATAAGCACTTTACACATGTAGTGTGTAAAATTTCTAACAATAACCTTATGAGATAACTATTATTACTATCCGTGTTCTATGGATGAGAACAGGGGCACAGAAAAGTTAGATAACTTGACCAAAGACATACATTCAGTAATCAAGCCAGATTTACTCTTAAGTCTTCTGCTCTACTGCCAAGTTGGTGACAGGGCTAAAACAAGAAGGAATAACTTCTAATTTCCAGGCCTGGGCACTTTTCTGGAAATTAGTTTTATGTGTGCTTGTTTCACAACTTGAGGGCAGGGACTAGTCTTACACATTCAAAGTGCCTTGTAGAGAGGCAAGCACTTAGTAGGTGCTAAGGTGTTTATTGGGCTTTCCCATCGTGGGAGAGATGGGGGAAATGGGTAATTATTCAAACAGACAACAAGCAAGCAAGAGCAACAGCCTGCAGGTCTCGCGGCACCACCAGATCACCACCACCCCACCCCACCCCCAGCCCAGCCTTCAGAGGAGGACCCTTCGCCTGCTTTCAGAACGTCTCTCGTCCAGCTTAGGCTCTGCGCTCTGTCCTCCCAGCCACCAGGTGCCCCCAGGCCCAGGACTCCTCCGTCGTCAGAGCCTCATCCTTTTCCCCTCTTCCCGTTGCTTCCTGCTCCCGGGATCCGGGTCATGAGCTCTGGGTCCCAGAAACCGGAGGTTTCTCTGTTTGTTCGGCCAGGTAAGAGTGCGGCGAGAAATGCCCGGCTCCGGCAGCCGGGCTAGGCTCGGGAGGCGCGCGGCACAGCGTGCCTGGCCGGTCGGTGGGGAAACAGGCGGACGGATGGCCTAGCCTCTGAGGGGAGGTCCCTCCCTCCCTTTTTGGGCGCCGGGGCCTTTCTGCGCTGGGTTCAGGCGCCTGGCGGATGCGGGCCTAACGGTCCGGCTCAGGTGCGCCTGGGCCGGGCGTGGCCAGCGATCCGTAGGCCCGCCTCAGAGAGCTGCGCTCGGGGTGCCTGGTCGGTGGCCAGGTCGCTGCTCGCCCCAGCCACGCCTTCTCCCCGGCCGGGTCCAAGGGGCCCAGCCCAACGCTCCTTCGCCAGAATTTGGCCCTGGCACGAACAGCTGGAGGCTTGGGATTCTGAGCTGGAACATCCATCTAAATACCCTCCATTCTTTCACCAGAGTGAAAAGCCGAAACCCAGAGACGGAATGACTTTCCGAAGATCACAGAGTTGTATCTGCCATTTACAAATGTCTGTTCTTTTAAGTATTTGTAAATAGGCTACTGTTTCCTCTGTTCTGCCAGGGAATTAGGATTCAGGGAAGAGGACTCTAAAAGTACTAATCGGCATATCCAAATGAGCTGAGCCGCATTACTGGCTGGTGACCTTGAGTTTTAAAAGGAAATGAGAGGTTGGTTCTTTTCATTCTGGGTACTTTGAATTTCTGGCCCTTACTCAGAAAATTGGCCTAGATGTTTTACAAAATTTATCGCAGAACTGGACCAGATTATAGAGGTTTTTAAATGTTAATTTAAAATTTTTCATTACAGTTGGTATTCAGTATTATTTTGTTTCAGGTTAGTACAGACAGCATAGTGGTTAGACATTTACATACCTTACCAGGTGATTCCCGCAATAAGTCTAGTGCCTACTTGGCACTATAGTTATTACAATATTATTGACTGTATTCCCTATGCCATACTTTACATCCTAGTGACTATTTTGTAACTACCAATTTGTATTTCTTGATCCCTTCACTTTTTTTGGTTAAAGTGATTTGCCCACACGCTCTTATTGGCTAGAGTCAGGGATAGAATTGGAACTCAGGTCTATGATTGACACCTACTGTTTTCTTGAATAGAAATCTGATTTCAGATGAAAGCTATATAGAACATGACTTTCATTGATCCCTCTCTGGATAGCATTCTTGGGAGTAGCTCGTATATTGAAGTTTATTGGTCCACAGATACTATTTCACTTGTTAGAGTAGGATTAAGCAATAAGTGTAGCCATGCAGAAAATTCCTGCTGAGATAAGACAGATATCTGAAATGTTTTTGACTTTTTTACTTGTACCTTCAAGAGGAGCTAATGAATATTTATAACATCTTGATTATTTTTAGATTTTAATTCTGACAACATTGACTCAGTTACAATCTCTTGATATCTTTGTCACCAGTACAAATTTCTATTTCATTTTTTAATCAAATAATTGCCTTAATATTTGTATATATCAACAAGAAATTTCCACTGGTACCTCAGAATCCAGCTTCCCCCTTTGTTGGTCTTTGAGTTGGATTTCATAACTGAAAAGAACCAGAATTTTTTTCGCTTCCAAAATATTTGAACTCTGTTTAGTTCTGTATTTAGGTGTACCTCAAGTTTCGATTTTGACTGATAAACCCATAACCCAAATCTAAACTTCAGCTTAGTGTCAACTTAAAACCACATAAAACTGCCATGTGTGATATGATCTCTAGCAGAGACCACAAATGTGGTGGTGTTTTGTCATGAGAGTTTCTTATTGAGATTTTTGAAATGTGAACACATTATCTAATACATGTATTATATTACTCACATATAATCATCCAAGGTCAGTCATCACATTTACTTATGACGATGTGTTATAGTAGTCTGCTCACTCAAAATGCAGTGCCTAGTTTTCAGTTTACACCTTTTACCAGTTACCAACATGTTATCTTTAAGGAACATGGAGTCAGAAATATAGCTACAACTATGGGAGGTGAACGCACAGTGTAAATATATATACATGCCTTACTGTTAAAATGTACAGTTGAAACTTACTGGATTTTGTTATCCAATGTCACCATAAAAAAAATAATAATAAAAAAAAATATGGCCATACTTAAATAGAATATTTTTGGCTATGTAGATAAGGAAGAAGTGCTTCAATGAAGGCAGTATTTTTGCACTATTCTATAGTAGGAATGAAGATTATACACAAATGGACCCAATGCTGATTTCTTAGGCTGCATCATTTGTTTTTCTGGTTTTGGTCTTTTCATTATAGGATGGCATTAGCTCTGTATCTGCAGGTGTTGTGCAGCCTAGGGGGCTGGCTCTCCCTCTACATTTCTTTCTGCCGCCTGAATAAGCACCGAAGCTATGAGTGGAGCTGCCGGCTGGTTACATTCACCCATGGAGTCCTCTCTATAGGCCTCTCAGCTTATATTGGCTTCATTGATGGCCCTTGGCCTTTTACCTACCCAGGTAGGTGGGAGACAGGATTTTTCCTAAGATTTATCATTTGTGGGTAGCCATAGAAAGATGGGACTTTTTTTACAGCATTTGTATAATATCAAAAGATATTGAAAATTAATTACCATTATAATTTGCATTGGGAGTTTTCATTCTTTATTGTTAATGCTGATATTGTGTATGTCACCTATTGTTTCTGCTTTTCATAACTCTTTTAAAACAAATTTTAAATGCTTGTTATATTGTAATTCATCAAAATGTACAAAACATGGAGCCAATATCAACATCTTCCACCACGACCCCCAAAGAGACTCTATTACACATATGTTTTGGTAACCTGCAATTTTTATTTGATTGTATATTTAGAGGACATCATCTTTCCATGTTTATATAGATCTTCCTTTTTCTTTTTAATTATTTATAATATGTGTTATATGCATTAACCATCATTTAACCAATGACTCATTATTTGGGACCACTATATTAATTTTTAAGCTGGTAGATGTACTAGTGTTACTTTTAGAATACAAAAATTATATCCCCTTGTATTAGTTTGCTGGGGCTGCCATAACAAAATACTACAGACTGGGTAGCTTAAATGACAGAAATTTATTTTCTAACAATTCTGGAGGCTAGAAGTCCAAGGTCAAGGTGTTGGCTGGGTTGGTTTCTTCTGAGGCTTTATTCCTTTGCTTGCAGATGGCTGCCTTCTTGCTGTGTCCTTACATGGTCTTTCCTTTGTGTGTATCTATGTCCTAATCTCCTTGTTTATAAGGACACCAGTCACATTAGATTAGGGCCCAACATAATGACCCTATTTTAACTTAGTTATCTCTTTAAAGGCCTTATCTCCAAATACTGTCACATTCTGAGGTACTGAGGGTTAGGGCTTCAGCATATGATATTTGGGGTGACACAATTCAGTCTAAAAGTCCCCTAGGATAAGATTTTTAAAAATACCTTAGATTCTTTTTTTTTTTTTTTTAATTCCCTTAGATTTCCATATTGAACTTCTGAGTTTCTTCCCAAAGTGTCAAACTGATATGAAAGCAACTTAATCTTTGTGTTTTATATGAAGGTTCTTAATGGATTTGAACATGCCAGATCTTTGTACCCTGTGTTCTTGGACATAGGAACACTAATTTCTGGGATTCTTTCCAAAGTCCACTTTCAAGATGGGTTAGGGTCCCCAGTGTCCAATAATTGAACCTAGTAAACTACAAAATTAATCTGACATTCAGGACAGGATAACTAAAAACTCTGGAAGCAGACCTTTAGCTGGTAAAAAATAAAAATAAAAAGGGAAGAAAAGAAACCATAGGATTTTCATTGAAAGAACAAAATAACTCGATTTTATGCTGCTACGATGAACAGGATACTGAGATCATTGCTGATGTTCAAATCACTTATTGAGATGATTCATCAGAATAGCATTGCCTAGGGCCTGTAACATGGTTTGAAAAAGACCAGTTTTAGATTTTCCTTTGGTTGTCATTAAAAAGCATATGTATGCCATTGTTTTTGCTTTCAATGATTTAAAAAGGTGTGAGAGATAACAACATAGTATCCCTGTGTAAGGCAGCACAATCCCCAGTCACCCAATTTGCTTCTGTCTTGGTTTATTTCAGGTTCACCCAATACACCTCTCCAAGTGCACGTTTTGTGTCTCACCTTGGGCTACTTCATCTTCGACTTGGGCTGGTGCATCTACTTCCAGTCTGAGGGTGCCCTGATGCTGGCTCACCACACACTGAGTATCTTGGGCATCATCATGGCCCTAATGCTTGGAGAGTCAGGCACAGAGGTCAATGCAGTCCTCTTTGGAAGTGAGATTACCAACCCCTTGCTACAGATGCGCTGGTTTCTTCGTGAAACAGGGCACTACCACAGTTTCACTGGAGATGTGGTGGACTTCCTCTTTGTGGCTCTCTCATGGGAGTGAGGATTAGCTTAGGAGCTCACCTCCTTTTCTGTGAAATGGTCTCACCCAAGCCCAAGTGGTTTATGAAGGCTGGGGGCGTAGCCATGTATGCTGTGTCTTGGTGTTTTATGTTTAGCATCTGGCGCTTTGCATGGAGGAAAAGCATCAAGAAGTACCATGGCTGGAGAAGCAGGCAGAATGAGGAGCAGCAACTACAACATAATGGGCATCTCAAGACTCACTAGCCAAGGTTTACTCCAATTAATGGATTGGGTTAAGTCAGCCATGGGAACCAGGTTGGAAATATGGCCGTTATGGAATCATGCATATATAACAAATTTAGATTTTAAAAAAGGGCTGAATTTGTCAACCATTTTTCAAGTGGAGCACATACCAGTATTAAACACTAATTTCTACAGTAGTACAGTTATAGAAAGTGAGACTAATCAGTGGTAGTTGTGAATAAGTCAAAAAGCATTCCTTTTAGTTTGTGGTAACCCTGGGTCGTCTTGTCCCTGGGAAGCTTGATGCTCAGACAGCTTAGAAAGGAACTCAAAAGAGATTAGTGCTATTTCTTCCTTATTCCTTTGAGTAGTGACTCCTTCAACAAACACTATCCTGCTTTCCATGTAGCAATTTAAATAAATTCACCCTCATTGCTTTAAAATGAGGAATTTTTAGGGAGATCACTTTGAATCAAGGAACTGGATCTGCTTAAACAAAGAGAGGTAGAAAGAGGAGAGATGGATAGAGGTGAAACTAGCAGTGGTGTTAAGTTATTTATTGACCCTCCCTATACCAACTGTGTTGGGGTCCCCAGGACCACGGTTAGGTTTGGTACTTTGCTGAGAAGACTCCAGGACTCAGCACTTAGTCGTACTCAGAGCTTTGATTATCACAGCAAAAGATACAAAAAAAAGATGAGCAAAAGGAAAAGGTGTGTGGGGCAGAGTCTAGGGAAAACCCAGGTCCAAGTTTTCAGAGTCCTATCCCAGTGGGATTACACAGGATGTGCTTAATTCCTCGAGCAATGATCTGTGACAATACGTGTGAAATTGTCTACCAAGGAAGCTCATTAGTCAGTGCCCAAGGTTTTTACAGGGTCTGGTCATGTAGGCAGTCTTTGTCTAGCATGTAGCAAAATTTCTGATTCCCAGAAGGAAAGTAGGTGTTCACCATCAACCACATTGCTTGCACAGTTTAAGCACAGTGAGCCAATCTTACCGGTTACTGGTTGGAGCCCTCCAAAAATTTTTGTTCCCAGATGCCAGCCAATGACCACTTTCCAAGGACAGCTATTCAGGCCTGCTATGTTAACTCTTTTCTGCATGAAAACCATAGAGCCGGACTTGGATGAGAGATGAATGGCAGGGGGTACAGAGTTACTGAGTCCTGTACGGGTTCTGCTCTACCAGGAAAACTATCCCAGTTCTCAGGGCTTTTGTGCATTAATCTCTTAGCATGAGAGGCTCTTGACTAAATTCCATAGGGATTTATCATGTGGATTCCACTGTGCCGTGCAGTTCAGGTTTCAAGTCTACAATGCATACTGCAAACCAGAACCAAAGACTAACGTGTAAACTGGCCTCAGGGTAATGAGGCTATTTTTTCCCCTGTTTTATATATATTCCCTTTTAGTTGTTATTTTCTTTTCTCTGGAAAAGGTGCCACTATCTATGGACAAAATATTATGACAAGGCCAGTCGTGGAAGGAAAAATAATTTCTTAGTGTGATATTCTAATCTCAGCTAGGAAAAGCAAGAACGTAAGCTTAGAACAAGAGGTTTAGAATCAAGAAGTCTTGGGTTTTAAAGAATCTTGTTACTCACTTGCCAGATCATTTGGGCAGGTCACTTGTTTACTTTTTACCTCAGATTAAATACTATTGTGAATGAATGAAATACCTTGTGTATTTCAGAGTCATTATTTTCTTAATGCAGGTCTTTAATGTAGGGTTTTAATGAAAAAATGAAGTATTTATATTTGTTTAGTCTTTAATGTAGGGCTTTTATGAAAAAATGAAGTATTTATATTTGTTGGTTATTTACTTGATTGTTATTTAGATCAGTGGTAATTGGTAAGCAAGTGTCTGGGGCTATTAAAGTCAAAGCTGAAGGTCACTAGAAAGTGTCAGGTCATTCTATGGTCACTTAGTAATACTAACCTCAAGAAAGGTTTTGCAAATGGATATCATTGGCCAGGCATGGCAAAGTGGCTGGGACCACATGAAGTCATCATAGCTCCAGGAATAGCAGTTTTAAAGGCATATTTACAGTGGGTCTTTAAAAATGACTGCCTTTTGGTTAAGGAATTTTGCCGGACATAAAGATAATCTGAAAGTAATATCTCCATCTCTTTTTTTTCTATGATAATTATCCCTAAAATGCTGGATAGTTTCTTTCCAACATAATTGTGCTCAAAGTAGAATGCTGGGAAATGTTGATTTTAGCAAAAGCCTAGTAAAAAAGAGGGGCTTGTCACATGAGCTTAAAAACAAAAGAAAAAGAAAAAAATTGGCTCTTGGATTTTGGCACATGCAAACTATTCCATATCAGACAAATGAATAGGCTTAATTTGGTACCAGTTCTTTTCTCCTTACTCTTCAGAAGTGAAGGGATTGCAGATCTTGCTGTTCTGGGGTACTCTCATGGGAATGTATATAGGTCTTTTGAATTTTGAGAAACCTAAAGAATTAAGGGAAAGAGAATCCCTCATTTCAGCTTTTCCTGATGTTGTAGCTAATAACTATGAAGGAATCTGACAGAAAAATATGAAATGAAGATGACTTAGCAATTAATATGCTGAGTTTTTACATCACGGGTATATGAAGGGCTAACATGATGGTCAGACAAAATACTCATTTGCATTTGGATTACTATGTAATAATTAACACTGCTCAAGAGGGTTTATATTTCACTAAGATTTGTACTAAATTTTATAAAAATAAACAACTTTTTATCAACCCAGAGTCTGCTTTATATCTTTGTTGTGGTTTTGCCAAGAGGTTGAAAAAGAAAACATCTACTGGCTTGTCGAAATGTTGACCCTTATTTATACTAACCAGTGAAAACCCTCTTACTTACTGCTCATCATCAGCCATTCCTAATATACTTTATTTTGGGGAGCAGCAATCTATAGTTTGTCAAAAGAAGAGAAAAACTTAATTTCTTATTTCGCCTCATTTAGGCAGTTGCCTTGAAAATGATTTTGAGTAGGCTTCATGAAAATAAATGCCTAGAACAGTGTTAGACAAATAGTAGGTGCTCAGTAAGCATGTTGAAAGAATGGATGAGGGATGAGAATATGGTTTAGAATACGTCCCTGTTGGAAAACCTCAAGAGCACGTACAGTGGATTCAGTCACCCATCATTTTTCTAGGTAAAGGACTAATGACACTGGGGATTGTGTTCAGGCTCTTGTGAAGGCATTATATAGATGGAGCCTTTAGAACAATCTAGAGGTACCAAGAACTGTAAAGAAACTTTCAGGACATTTTTACCATTAAACTTTGGGTGGATATAGAGATTGTTGTCACTAAAAATAATTCTGCAATGAATAATGACTGGCTTAATTAAATCCTTTGCTTACCATCTTCTGAAACTTTCCCAGAGCAAATGCCTTCTTTGCTCACAGCTAGAACTTTGGGTCTAACTTTGGAAAGATCTTGAAAACAGTCTGCCAAGAGATTTTGTATGCAAGGAAGAGAAGATGAATCAGGAAACTTTCCCAGTTTGTTTTATTCCTGAAGCTCAAGTTGTGAGGTGTTCCTGAAGGAAGAGAGGAAATCATTTTTAAAATGCATGGTTTGATGAGTCATTGGGTCCAATTAACTTGACACTGTAGAATTATTACTATAGGGCAAAAAAGATACTGGGTATGTTTAAGAAACAAGTTTAGGTGATAACCTTTGCATTTTGGTAATTGTATATATGGATGGAACTCTTTCCAAGTGTATGTAGAAAATATGCAGTTTAAGTTTTCAGAATGGAATTGTTATGCCAGGGTATACCAGCAGGTGGCAATGTGTCCTGGTCTGATCATCAGGAAAGTGGCTTGGAACCTCCTAATCTGCTTCTATTCTTTCCCAAAATAAACATTACAAAATTAGCTGGCTGTGCTCTGAACTTAAAAAAATCAATAAAGAGTCACCTTTGGCTTCTGTTTTTCTTTTCCTTTTTTGACCTTTCTAACATCAGTCTTAGTTTATGCATTTATTCAAGGATAAGAATCCTTTTTTAAAAAATTTTAATTAGTTTCAAGTATACAGTACATTGGTTAGACATCTATATAGTTCATAAAACAATCCCCCAATTGCTCCCTCTCTACCCTGGCCCACCACCTAGCCATCATATAAATGCTAACTGTATTCCCTCTGCGGAGCTCCCCATGCCTGTGACCATTATCAAGTGCTACTTTGTACTTCTTTAACTCTTCACCCCATTCTTCCAGCTCCCCATTCCCCCTCCCCTGTCACCAAATTGTCCACTACATTTGTGAGTCTGTTTCTGATCAATTTGTTCTTTTTATTCCTTAGAATCCACATATAAGTGAAATCATATGGTATTTATCTTTGTCTGATCTATTTCACTCAGCACAATAACCTCTAGGTCCATTCATGTCATTGCAAATGGCAGGATTTCATTTTTTTAAATGGCTGAGTAATATTCCATTATATATGAACCATAATCTCGTTATCCATTCACCTGTTGATGGCATTTAGGTTGCTTCCATAGCTTGGCTTGTAAATTGTGCTGCCATGAATATTGGAGTGCATAGATCTTTACGAATTACTGTTTTGGTTTTCTTTGGATAAATACGCAGAAATGCAATTGCTGGGTCAAAAGGTATATCCATTTCTAATTTTTGAGAAACCTCCATACTGTTTTCCATAGTGGTTGAACCAATTTGCAATCCCACCAACAATGTACGAGAGTTCCCTTTTCTCCGCATCCTCTCCAACACTTGTTTTTTAAGGATCCTTTATGAACTGTGGAGATTGACTTTTAGAAACAGTGTTGTGAAGAAATAATTGTTTCCTCTCTCCACATCCACTGTTTACTAGACTTGCTTTGCCACTTGATTTCTACAAAAAAGCTGAGGTCCTGAACCCATAAGTACTGGTTTAAACTCAAAAGTCTGAAAATATTTGGATAAAAGGATAGCTATTTTAGATGTTTGCAGAATGAATTAAGGAACTGTATTGTATGCGATATTTAAATTGCTACAATACCGAAATCACAGATGGGTATCTAAATCTACCTGGCAGTGGAGAAAAACGAAAAATATTTGCGAACTCTTTGGAGAAAACTATATAGCTCTTTACCTGATGATATATACTTATTTCCCATTTCATTACACAGCAAGATTAAGTCGCTGTGGAAAGCACCACGCTTTCTCAATTTTGCAAACAATGCATTTCATTTGCCAAGGCAGAAGCAGCTTAAAAGCAATATTTTTACCAAGAAATCCTGACTCCGATTCCCAACCTTCTTTCTCCCAAGTCCTACACACATCTGTCCTCCAACCCTCCCTGGCAGCCAGGACTTGGGCACAGACGACCCCTGTTTGGGGAAGTGGCTAGCGGGTGCCTCAGGTGAGCCGGCCGAGGTCCAAACCTCTCGGCTGGGGTTTGCTTCAGACTAGAGGTCGCTTCCATCGGTCAAAAGCTGTCTATCCGTGTTATAATAACAAAGGAAGTAAGAACAAATACAGTCCCTTAAGAAATACAAGTTTCTAGGATAAGGGGGCAGGTAATTTCCAAAGAGCCTCTCATCCTGAAATTCTCGGTATTATGGGGAGGGCTATGGCAGTGTTTGGTTACATTCCAAAGTACAGATTTCCGGCATTCCCGGGCCCAGGGGCGACGGTGAGTTGGTGGGTGGGCTCCCACGTCGGACGATTACCGCCTCCATCCGCCTCCCAGAACTACTTTTCCGCTCCCACAAACAAGACTCCGACGGAGGCGTCCGCGCAGGTGTGCAACTGCTGGGTCGCGCGACCCGGGCGCTAGCGGAGCGAAACGGTGGGAGCGGGGCCGCGGACAAGCCGCACGCGCGGAGGCCCAGACGCGGAGGGATCCTGGATGAGGCGGCCTTCCGAAATCCAAGTGGGGGAGACCAAAACAGTCGGCGGGGGAGGGGACAAGCGAGCTCGAGCTGGCAGCGGCTAAGATAGAACCGGAACCGGAACCCGTGCGCGCGCCGCCGATTGTCGCTTTCCTCACCCGTTCCCCCGCCGTCGCTGGCCGCGTCCTCTGTCCGCCGCGCGCGCTCCCGGAGGTCCCGAGACCTAGTGAGCCGACCCTGCTGCGGATTCACCGCTGCCGCCAGCCTCCGGGGCGCGCTTCCCGGCCAGGCCGGACGGGAACCTCTCGCCTCTCGCGGGAATCACCGCCTACCGGCTTGACGGGAGGAGCCGCCGCTGCCGCCGCCTCTGCAGAGTGCGGAAGAGTTTGGGCCTCCGCGGAATGGCGAGCAACCCGCAGCGCTGAGAGCCAGATTCTTGTCACTTCTGGCTGCGGTACTCCCTGCCCCCGACATCCCCTCCTGTCCCAGCGCCCAGGCTTGGTGGGGGCAGCGAGGAAGACTAGAGGGGTCCCTCGGCCCGGGACATGGAGGCGCTAGAGTCTGGCGCGGGACTGCGCGAGACGCGGCCGAGGCTGCGGCAACGAGCTGAAGGAGCCCCAGATAAGAGAGCCAAGACGAGAGGGCTGGGCTCTGCGACAGCGGGGACTCGCAGGCCCCTCACACTAAGCAGGAAGAGCCGACACCCAGCCCGGAGCTGATTCCTGGGTCTCCTTCCCTACCGCTCTCTGGCTTCCCTCCGTGACGAAGTTTTCTCCTCGTGCCTTCTCCAGGGTTGCTCTCTAACTCTAGAACTTGACTTCTGGAAGGCTTTCTCTGTTTGGGGAATAACTCGTTTTGCTCCAACCCACACCTCCCTTCCTTGACCTCTTCCAGTCGGACGTTCTAGATGACTGAATGGAGTTTTGAGTTGGATTTTTCGTCCCTTTCGGAATCGGGCTTGATTTCAGAGCTGTGGGGGTGGTGGTGGTGTTACTGTAAAATGCAAGTCGGATAAAAAGAGGATCTCTCGCCGAAGGCCCCAATGAGTGGCACACAGTCTACTATCACCGACAGGTTTGTATGAAGCTAGCCCCCTGCGCTTACCCTCCTGGGATGTGGCTGATCTAGCCGGAGAGTATGTGATTATCTTTTGACTAGTGAAATAGACAGGCATAAGAGAGGAGGTTGTTTCGGAGCTCTGCAATTAGTCTAGGATTGCTGCCAATTTACTTTGTTGATTGAATTTGGAAATGTAGTTTTTATGGAGAGAAACTTAACTCCGGTTTCTCAGAGAAGGGTAGGTAAAACTATGGTGGGATTTTCTGTCCATAGTGTGCATTAGGATTCTGTAGTGTTTGGAACCAGAGTAAGGTCATTTTTGTGAAGGTCAGTGCTCAGAATTGGCTGGGTATAATAGGTGCATCAGCAGTTTTCCTCTTGTCCTGTAGTTTCTAGACACTAGGAATTATATTTGTGAACTTCATTCTGAGACTGCTGCATGATGATTATGAACATGATCTATTTTAAATATTGATCTGCATAGTGTTTATTATCTAATAACTTATCAGAATTTTGACGTTACCTGTAAATCACAGGCTCTTGTTAGGGGCAACATCAAGGAACTTAAAAAAAAAGGAAAATCGTGGGACTTGATTTTAATTATTGCATTTTTAGTATTTAATCGTCCAGAAGTATTTGCATTTAAGAGCTACAAACCCTAAGCAAATTATGTAGTACAAGCATGGCAGGTGGATTGTTGAGTTCTGTGAGTCCTTTATGTAACATCTGTGTTGCCTGGTAGTGTTCAGTGACTTGAGCTAGACTATTTGTGGTTTAAGTGGAGTTTTTTTTTACTCTTAATAGTTATTCCAATGAGTATGAGATTAAGCGCTAAGAGCATATTAATTCTTTTACTACGTTTTATTTCTCAGTTTAATTATGACATTGTATTCTTGTCCTGGATTTCAGCTTGTTTTTTTAACCAACCTTCAGATTATTACATCATTAAAAAAAAAAATCAAGTAACTGAATTGATGAAAAGTGCAACAATACTGCTCCTGCAGAAAATACTTGAATTTCCTAATAAGTTTCACCTAATTGTAAGACTCATTTGTTGATTTTTAAAAAGGGCCATATTCCATTATCATACCATAACAGCTACTCCAGAAACAGAACTTCCTCTTCCTGTTGATTCTTTCCAGTGTCACGTGAATGTTTACCTAAAAGATATCATCAAATATTTAAACTATGTTTATTCTTTGTATATTTAAAAAATTTGTTTTAGTTTTCAATGAAATAATTTTCAACTTTTTGGAAATACGTATGAGTAGCAGCAATGCTTATCTTGATTGCTTCTAGTTATCCTCATTCCTTTTCCTTTCAAGGTATTTTGCTTTTGAGAAATCATTTTTATGGGTATGTGGGTAATTGTTATCCTGGTTCATTCAGTTCTCTCCCACTCTGTTGAGCCTGTAGATAAGAGTCTTATTAGGAACTAATGTGTGGATAGTTTTCGTTGTGATAATAGTGGTGTTTTAACTTTGTAGAAACAGAAGTTAGGGTCACCAGCCTTACCCACATGAAAATCACCTACAAGCCTCCCAAGCAATGACCATTCCTTTCCTCTGTCTTCTCAGAGCTTTTCTTCCTCTTTCCATTATCTTGGAAGGAAAATGTTGGGACTTGTGTCCTTTTTATAACATAGATGAGGTATAAATATACTGTAAGTATGCAATTAATGAATGCTTGTTCTTTGCCAATCACTGTGCCTAGGCCCAAAGGAGGAAGAGATGAAGGTTCTAAGATGCATCTGTAGATTGGTTTGAGTATTAATATCCTCAAATTGGTTCATTTAAAAAAAGAAAAACAACCCTTTAAAACCACTTAATTTAGTAAGCTCTGCTGAGATAGTATGGATACTTGTTTTTTTAAAAAAATTTACTAATTTTTTTTTTACAAAAATTATTCTTATGTGACCATTACCTTTTCTTTAAACATTTTTTAAATATAAGGTATCCATTTGTTCTTTAGGAGAGCAGTTGTCTCTGATTTTAATGTATATTGGAGTGAAATACTGGTTTAGCATTATTGCTGTGCCAGCATGCCTTAATAAACTTATGAGTATAGAATAGTTCTTAGCTTCTCAGCTCTGCCTACCTCATCCTCTTTTCTCACTAACTCCAGTGCACTGTAGGTATAGCTTTCTGATTATAGAGCTGTTGGCAAATTAACAGTGCCAGTGTAACTTTTTAAAGATCCTTTCAAGTTTGAAGTACTGTATGTGGTCTGGCTTTGTTTTGTAGAGTGTGCAGACCCACTAGGCCAGTTGTGTTAGAGTCCTTTCATTGTGGTGCTTCTGACTACAGAGTTTGTCTATCTTTACTTGAAATCAGACTGGCTGGTTTTGGGCGTTGTTGTTTTGTAGTTTATGGCAGGTGACACATGGCCGACTGAGATAAGGATGTTTAATTCTTGCTTTAAGGAAGTGCTGGGGCTGGGATGCAGTTTACCTATGTTTAGGTTCTGATTCCTCACTTTGGATACTCAGAACCCTGTTATATCCTGATGTTATTTGCAGTTAAATTAACATTCATTTACTCTTCTTCTTCTTCATCTTCTCCTGAAACCTCCCACCACCTTTTTAAAGACATAATCATCAATTTAAAACCCAAACTATGGTAGATAAACTTTTTATGTATTATATATGTACAGCATAAAACAAAAATCTAAGTTTATGAATACTTCCAGTCTCTTGCTTTGTAACTTTGGTGAGACCTGGAGACTATAGTTTTCAACTATTAGAATCAGCACTTAAAAAGTGATAGAAATATCTAATTGCTGCTTTTTAGTTTGCGCTGATTACCTCATTCAATCCTAAAATATATTTTGTTTCTGATCCTAAAAGCCTGTCTTTGGTTCCTGAGAAGTTAAAGGACCTATGGCAATTAGAATTTCTTCTGAGAAATAGAAGAAAGTGATTTTTCAGCAGACTTAAAGAATGATTTCAGGCTAGATTCTAGTGCAATGAATTTTCAAGGACAGTCTAGGTAGGATTTTGTAATAAGGGTCTTTCTTGAAATATATGGACGTGTCTAGGACTTAATGGATCTTTGTTGTTGTTTTGATTTGTAGATTAACGAAGGGTTTTGATCTGTTGGCATTTTCTTAACACTGAGTTCAGCTTTAAGCTTGTTTAACTTAAGTAAACTTTAAAAGTGAGGGTGGAAACCTATGACTTCATATGCATATACTCCGTAATTAGCATTTCATTTGTGATACTATTTCTGCCACCATTGCCATGTAAAGCTTTTGATTTTAAAAATCAAAAACTTATGTATGTGTGCTATTTTCAAGGTTGCCTGAGTCATCTGCAAGGTGAAATTATTTATAATATTTGTAAAGTCAGTCATTTGATAGTAACAAAATTGAAGTTTGGAATCAAGATCATAATTACGTAGTCTTTCAGTTCAGTATAAAATCCTGATTCATATAGGTATGCAATTAGTACATTCACTTGTTTAGTTTTACATGAGTGACATGTACAGTCTAAAGTGAATTTTTTAAAAAATATAGAGCCATAATCTTCCTCATAAATGGCACATTTATAACATGTTCATATTTATTCAATGAGATGACAACAGAGCTTTATTTGAATCAATACAAAAATATGTTAACCTGGCAGTACTGCTTAACACATTGGTGATTTCCAGTTGTTAAAATGTAGTATATAAAGTTAAGGTATTAGGATTTTTTTTTAAACATAAGTTTGAATTTTCAGTTTAAAAAATGAAATTTGAGGCAAACATTGATGGAACCCGTAAATGGTGGATTTTACATATTTTTCTGTGGAGCATTGTGATTTCAGGGAAAATAGTTGGAAAATCTTTACATAAACACATGTGGTTGCTTCTTCTAAAAGACATCCAGAAATGAATATGAAGTTCCTACCAAACTAATATGGGTCACAGAAACAGCAGGATATTTTAATTGTTTTTCAGAGTTAATTGGAGAAACTCTTATGTCATGGTTGTCTGACAGTTATTAGAATTGTTTCTTATGTGATTTCTTATCTCCTAGAAATTGACCATAACATATTTTCAGGAACAGGAGCTTAATTTTATTTGGTCTTGTCTGCTAAAACTTGGTTTTGATAAGTTTTAAAGTTTCATTTGAAGACATGCTCCTTTCCTTTTTAATAATTAAGACTCTTCAAAATAGTGGCATTTAAACTGAAATTTTAAAATGAGTAAAATTATAAATATCTTGTCTCTTTTTGAGTAAAATACTCTGGTGTATATACTAATATCCTATAGTAGTATAATTCTTTAGCATTTGTAGTGTTTTCGACTCAGCATAGGGCAGATCATCATTTACTCTTTAGGCAACTCACAGAGTTTGAGTCAAGATTATAAAACTGGAAAGGACAGGCTCAAGATTTAAATCTAGATTTGCTGGCTCTCAAGTCCCCACTTTTTCACTTTAAATTATTGTTTTTATATATACATTCTTTTTTCTGTCCTACTTTCCAACCTGACCAAGTAAGAGTGGGATGTTTTCTCTTACAGGATGCTCTGGAATACCGTGTACCTTCTAATTTTAAGTATCTGTAGGGTGGATGGATACTGATCACTTCATTAGGAGACTGAATAAACAACCTGATAGATCTTGTAGTCAGGAAGTTTTTCTGTTCTTTAGCTCAAACTTTTCTTTTTAAGTTGTTACTTGCTGTACCAGGCTAAATAATGCTCGCCTCCCATTTTCTGTTTATGACTCTAAATGGTTTTATTCACCACCCTTTCCCTTCTCAACCCTTATTCTTTGATTAACCAAGTTTTATGTTTTCTGTTGATATTGTTATCTAAAAGTCAACCTGTTACTCTTAATATATATATTTTTAGCTTTTTCCAGAATGCTCTCCTAATGCAAAATGTGATATTCTGTATTTTACCTGTACCCATATTCTAGAACAGCATGTTTCAAGTTTTATTTTACTGTAATTCAGAGGGTCTTCACTTTTCTCCAAGCATAGCCCAGAATTACAGGTAAATAGATTCTCGAGATCATTTTAATTTCCCTTTATTTTAGATAGTTTTTAGAATGGATATGGGAGATGTCACAATCAAAACAATAAACAAATTTATACAAATAGCATAATTACCAAATCTACTATGCAGTTACTCATATTAGAAAGGCTTCTTTACAAAGTGATTCTTTCAAATATGAATGCCCCTAATATAACAATTATTATCAATTATGTGACAAAAAGGTAGCAAACAGATAACATTAGAAGTCATCCTTAGTTGAATATCAGTCAGAAGTGAAGATAAACTATCTCTAATAAGTAAATGAAGCGGTATGATTTTAGTTTTAAAGTAAGATGTCTTTTGCAGTGTGGTGAGATATATCTGGAAGTTGCTACTTTTTTTTTTGCTGTGGTTTTTCAGTTTTTACCTTAAGTTGTGTCATTTCTTTCATTTTTTTGTTTATTAAGTTTTACCTTATTATTTTGTTATTCTTCTTAGTGAAAAGAAATAGACTTGCAATACTTAGCAGTGTTTTTCCAGTAAAATATACTTATTAAAATTGAAATTAGTTTACTTTCTGATTTAACAAGAATTATTACTAATAAGAATTATTACTAATAAGAGAAAACAGAAGGAAAAAGTGCAAATTTAAATTATTATAAAATATATAGTAGAAATCTTGATTAGTAGACCTTTTTCATTGTTACTTAGTTTAAAATTTTTTAATTAGATGTCTTTGTACTGCTGTATTTTGCTAGTGATTGTTTCCTCAAAGTTTAGAATTTTGGAAACATGCCAAATTTACTTTATAGTTTACTTTTTTCAATTTGAAATATCTAGAGTACCAAGGTAGCCACATACGAAACTAGTTTGTAAGACAGCTTGTAACTTACATTAGCTTCTAATATAACTTCTAAGAAAAGCCTATGAAACTAATGCCTAGAATAATTTTCAGCTTTTTGCTTCTGCTGAGGTAATACATCATGTGCTGAAGGTTGGAGGCTTTGCCGAAATTGCATAAGCATATGTTATTGACTTTTAATAAAAGAAATACCCTAAGTTTACCTTATTGTATTGGAAGTACCAGTGTAGCTGACAGTTTAGATTCATGCCGAAACAGGATCTTTTACTGATTTAAATTCTGAATCCCGGCTTTTAAGATCATAGTCATTTGACAGGTGTGGGTAGCTTTCCAGTATTGAGAGACATGAAAATCTAATGGCCAGTGAAAAATCAGATTTCCTGTCTTTGAACTGTAGTAACAATTCATGAAGACATTAGAAATATATAAGAAAACTTGGTGTAGTTAATGCTTACAGTTGACTACTGGATACATTGCTTTTTCTTTTGCTTTTATAAAGCCTATTGTCTTTTAAAGATATTACTCTGAGACTACAGTCATATTTAAATGCTGATTTTAGGTTCACTCATGGCATCAAAGAGGATTTTGTAGGTCTTCTTTGGATTTAGAAAATGTAGATTATTCCATTGTTGAAAAACTAGAGACTTCATTGGCATCTGAAGATATCAACAACATATACTTAAAAACATGTAGGAAATTTTGTGAAGGTGCTTAGACATATCTTTCCATAGATTTTAGATGAATTATCTGCTTGTGTTCCAGACACAAGCTGATATGTTGTGGTTTGCCCTGTATAGTCTCTGTGGTTTACTCATAGGAAGTGGTTCTTGTGGGTGAAGGTCTGATCTTTTCGGAGATTGTTGGTGGCATATGCACTGTCAGCTTATTTCCTGTTTTACTGGCAGTTTGGGCAAGACCTCAGGGCAAGTACTGCTGGAGTATTTAAACATTTTGTAGTGGAAGGTAGATGATTATAATGTACACTATCTGCCTCTCAGGCGATGTGAAGGTTAACATTTGTAGTGTGTTGAGATGCTAGTCCGAAAAGTACAGACGTGTTCCTAATCATATTTGCAAGGCACTGCTATATTCAGGTATTGCTCAAATTTAAGTAAATGTTCATGTAGTAAAGTCTTACTCTGTGGAACTTATGTAACCATTCAAGTGTTATTTAATCACACTACAAGAGTCTAATCACACTACAAGAGTCGTGGTTAGAACTTTTTTTCTGCTAACACTTCTTTATAATTTTACCCTTCATGGGCTAACTTAGAGTAGATACTGTCTGTAGGAGTATTAAGCCTTGTTCACAAAACTTAATGCTTAGAGCAAGCTTCTTCACCATTTTAACTGGTATATTAAAATAACGTAATTGAAAGAATTTCCTTTGCGATCAGTAGCTGCGTGACCCATATACAAAACTCTGTACTTCACTGAAACCTGAAGATGAGTAAACTGAAAGAATTGCGTATGTCATTCTCCCACCCCTTTTTTTGCATTTAGCTTTTGCCACTTTAAAAAATTAACAATGAATGTTTTTTGGGAAGAGGCTGTTTCTTTAAAAAACTAAATTATCAACTAATTTTTGAGTTCCTCGAGGGTAGGAAGATAGTTTTTAATCATTTTTGAGTCATTATTATTTGCTTTATTCTATTTTTATTTTTAATACTAAAAATCATAAGGAAGGAAAAAATACCCCAAATTATTCAATACCTAGATGATGATATTCAGGTTAAAAAAATATACATAAGAAAATTCAAATGATATATAATGGTATAAATAAAGTCTCCCTCTGATCTTATCACGGTTCCTACACACTCACCAGTTCTCAGACTATCTACTCAGAGATAACCATAGTTAACATTGTTTTTGTCTACCTTCCAAAACATTCTTAGAAATAGGCCAGCCTATAATTTCAGTATTCTCTCTACCTGGCACATAGTAGGTGTTTCTATCACCTTTTGCTAGGTTATGCTACCACAGCGACACCTTCAAATTTCAGTGGCTTACAAAACTGGTTTATTTCTTGCTCTGTTAAATCCTGTCAGCTGTGGATTGGCTGCAGCATTTTTGGAACCCTTGCTGAAAGAGCAGCCCTTGTCTGGGGTATGCCATTATCATATCAGAGTGATAGAGCAGGAAAACTGATGCAAACATGTGATGGCTCTTGAAGCTTCTATCAATCATGGTGTATTTCACATCAGCTCACACATGTCATTGTCAGAGGGCCAGGGATGTATACTCCTCCCACAGGGGCCATTGCAAGTCTGGTGATAATGGGTGAGGCTGTATAATTCTCCTAAGGAAGGAAAAGGGAGAGTGAATAATTAGGAACAATAATATAGTATACCATGGGAAGTGCTCAGTAAATGCCTGATAAATAGGTTGTTTTGAATCTGCGAAACTTTTTTTTTTAAACGGAATATTTCAAACATATACAAAAGCACAGAGAATAAATAGTATGATGAACCCCCGTGTTCCCATCATTAGCTTTAGTAATTATCAGTGCGTGGACAATCTTGGTTCATCTATTTCCTTGCTCTCCTCCACTGGATTATTTTGAAGCAGTTTCTGGATATTATAATTTTACCCACAAATATTTCACTATCTCTGAAAGATAAAGTCAAAAGTATCACAACTTTTAGTAAATTCTTACTGTCTAGTAGTTTGAAGTAATGGCACTATGGACTGATGTCAAGTAGGAGAGATGTTCATGGAGTGTCCCGAGAATTTTGATATCCAGAAACTTTTTGTTTGATTTTGAGTATTTCTAGCAGAGGCTTACTGTAGAATATCTATTTTTCTTTTCTCCGAGGCGGGGGGCAGGGGGTGGTGTGAGAGAGAGAGAGAGAGAGAGAGAGAGAGAGAGAGAGAGAGAGAGAGAGAGAGAGAGAGAGAGAGAGTGTGTGTGTGTGTGTGTGTGTGTGTGTGTGTGTGTGTGTGTGTGTGTGTGTGTGTGTGTGTAAGCAGGTAATTAGCCTCTGGAAAAAATAACCATTGCAACAGATTTGATTTGCAGGAGATTCCATTTCTCTCTGAGCCTCTGTTGTAATGACACCATTTGAAAGGAATCCCAGCCCTTAAAAGCTCTCAGTTTTTGGTGAGTTCCCGTCTGTGATGTTGTTTATTCCAGAGAAGAACATCAAAATGATTTATGAAAATCCTGTGTACACCTGTGCTGTTGTGCAGAGAAAGGCTCTATCAAATCCTTAGGGGATCCTTAGGATGATATAAAAGTAAGGAAATGAGTCTCTCATCTAATATTAGATATTAGGTGAGAAATAATTGAAGCCACTTTCAACTGCTCAGGTTAAGGCCTCAATTTTGACCCGACTTCACACAGATTTTGTTAGCATACAATGTAATACAGTAAGTTTACTTGTCATTTCTATGGTTATAGGGAGTAATAGACATTACATTTTGAATCTAGGATCATCAGTTTCACAGGACATTCTTTGGGGAGGGGTTGTTTTGTAATCAACAGAAGGAAGCAAATTAAACAGAATAATCCCTTCAGTTTGTAGATTAGCAGGTGAAAATGAAGTGATCCAGAGGTATTATACAGGCTGGTGAATATATTATTACATATAACATGAAAATAATTTATTTTAGTATGGTACTATCTAATTTTGTTTTCTTACTGGCTTCTTTCACTGTATAAAGACACTTAAAGTAGTTTTTCTCGGTATCCAGATAGTATTCATTTTCGTTAAATTGCGTTGTTAACCTTATTTCAGAATCCATGTAACTGCAGTAGAAAAAATGGCTATTATGGCTTTTAAGTAAAATTTTTATTTAATTTGAGTTTTTCTTGGCACTCAGTTGATTTTGGCTGCAGTTTGCTTGGGACAACATAGTCTATTTAAAATGTAAATTGTTTTTTTCCCAAGGAGCATAACTTTGACTTGCCATTGTTCATGTTATTCTATGTATTGTGATTGAAAAACATTCATCTTCAGTGATAATAGTTTGTCATACTTTTGTCAGAATAATATACTTGTATTTTAGTTGCATTTGAGTTGCATTTGTAAGTTACACAATTTGGAGAAACATTTGTGGTTTCTAGTTACGTATTTACCCAGAAGCCCTACACATCAGAATTCTTGAGTGTTTAAAGGTAAATCAGGTGTGTTGCTTGGATGTGAATAGTAAAAAAGAACCATTTCACATTACAATTATTGCTTAATAGGATATAAGATACAATTGTTTCCAAAAATAAGAAGTAAAATATTATATGGATAAATATTAGTAATTATATAAATATATACTCCCCTGCAAAAATTACTTTGAGACTGTGCTCTCTGTCAGAGATAAAAAGTAGCTTTTAAAGGAAAAGTTATTTTGGCTCTTAATTTTATATATTTTTATTTTTTAGTCTTTGTAAGAGAAGAACAGTAGAAGGGAACTGAATGAGGATGATGTAGAGAAAAGAGCCTGTGTTTTGTTGTGTCAGACTTGTTCTGCTACTTACTAGCTGAGAGTCCTTAGGCAAATTTATCTTTATGGACAGCAGTTTAGTATTCTCATCTGTAAAGATGGGAATAAAAATACTTTGCACAATTGTCATGAAGATTAAATGAGAATGTATTTAATTAAATACCTAGCACTTAAGAGGTCGTTAAATTATAGTAGCTGTTGTTTAAATCTCAGGAATTAGGTTTTCCTAAAACTTTGATCTTTGCATGTAAAATATATTGAATTCATATGTACTTGCTGCCATGACTGTTTTTTTCTGTGTTGTGATACTGCTTATCCTTTATATTTCAAATTGTAGACTGCTTTTAGAATTAATATATATTTGGAAGTGGAGAATAGACAAAATGGAGATGGTTATTTCAATTCAGACTGTGAAACAATAACATCTCTGATTGCAGAATTGGTAAGATTTTTAGGATTGGGAATCAACTTTAAAATCTGCCCTCAGTCACTCAGAATTTGTCCAGTTCAATCATTATAACATTAGTTCATTTGTTTATTCATTTATTCAGTAAATATTAAATGCCTGCTCTGTGTAGGTCATTGCTTTGGCACGGTTATTTTGAGCTCTTGCTACCTGCTGATTTATATTTAAGAATTAAGAAATTTACCTATAAGAGTGATAGTTATTGACTAGCACTAAAGATTAAGGTAAGAGGTCATGTGTATTTTGGGGACATGAAATAATAACTAATGATTAAATTTATCTTATTTTCCAAATTAAAAAAATAATGTTCCTGTCATACGTTTAAGTTTTCTTTTTTCTTTTTTTAAAAATTATATTTTGATGAGCTACCTAAGAAAATGAAAAGGACAAGGTGCAAGTTCAAATTTAAGAAACTATAGGTGTTCATTGCTTTTGAATAGAAGAAATCACACGTTGATTAGGCATTGCTTTACTACTTGAAGAAGAGCCTCTTTACTCATTAGCTGCATCTTTGAAAGCAGCAATTCATTAAGCCAGTTTGTGCATCCAGTGATAAATACAGTGATGATTTGATCAGAGAAGAATTCTGGAAATTACAGTAGTTTGATTAGTGGGACAGTGCTTAAATTCATGATGACTTGTTGCATTAATATTTTGCACTTCAGAAAGGTGGCAAGGTGAATGTGGTGAAAATGAACATTTTAGAATAGGTGAAATTTAATCTTACAAAGAAATTTGGGATTTGTAAAGAAATTTATATTTACCAAGTACATTCTAAGGGCTAGCACTGTTTTAGGTACTTTCTGTGCATCATCTTTTTAAAAATCAGCTGTGTAAGTTAAATATTATTGTCCCCATTTTAAAACAGAAAAATGAAGGTTTAAGACATTTACTAACTTGCTCAAGGTCACATAGTTCCTAAACAGAAGAGTTGGGATTATGACTCCAGTGCCCATTTTCTTCTGGCCTACTGGTTTAAGGCCTGCAATGTATTTATAGTAGGATTGGCTCATCTGGATCAGTCAGTTGATGTTTTGAACCAGTTGGATGAAACTTAAAGTAGATTTTGTCTTTAACAACACTACTTCACATTATAATCTCATAACTATGTTTATTCTTTCTACTCTTAATCATTAATTTGCCTATTCCCTTTTCCAGATTTCTGACACATTGTGATTTGGTTTCTTATTCATTGCCTTAAATGTACGCACATTTATAAACATTGGACTTTTTTGAAGTCTAACATATGTTGCTCTTAAATAATTTTTTATTATAACTATTTTAAAGTTCTTTTAAATTTAAGGCACATCTAATACAAATTTTGAGGAGGTTTTTTTTTTTTTTTTTGTATTATAGGCACACAAATAAGTAAGTGACTCAAAAAATAGTTATACTGAGTATGTAAGAGGAAGAAAATGTTAAAAATGAATGATTTTAATAGGTGATTGAAGCATAAATGATTTAAGTAAATTGAGTTTAAGTTTTTTCTTAGCTAGAGTCTGGTCAAGTGGCAATGGAGATAATATTTTCTTTTTAAAGATTTCTTGCTGTCATAGTGATCTTCCCTTTATCATTTAGTTTATATTTTCTACCACTTAAATGAGTAATTATTCCTTTTATTTTAGCTCTAGAGTCATCTTCTGAGACATATAACATTACTTTTCTTTATTTCTACTTTGTAAATGATTTTTTTTTTCTGTTACTGAAATTCTGTGGCATGAATCTATTAGCCTACCCACTTTTTATGATATAACATTGGAAAGAAAATTTGCTTAAGAGAGATTTAAATGTGTTATTTTTAACTTAAACCTTTTAACTACAAATTGTTTTCTTATATTTTCTCAGTAACCTCAGAGTATCTACAACAGAGGCAGACAGATAGTTGGTTAAAAAGCCCACAAACTAAATCTTTTATTGAATAACTAGTTTCTAGGTAAAGTCTAGAGAATTATAATTTGAGAATTTTACTAGGTTTAAGACTTCCAGATAGGCAGCATGCAAAAAGGCAATGCCCTTTGAGGCATTCTTATGGATGCAGAGTTTATAGCCCTTAGGGAGCTCTATCTACATCTGCTATGCTGAGTTCTGGGAAGCTGCTTTTTCCCATGCTTGCAGCCTCCCTGTGGGATAAAGGTCTGTTAATTTTGCGTAAATATTTACCATATCTCATTTTAGCTAGTATTGCACCCTCCCACTGTTAGCAATAAGGAAACCTTTGCTTATCCAACTTGAAAAGTTGACTATAATTGATATGACTAGTCTGGAGAATGTTCTGTTATCTTTGAGAGTTGATGAATTTTAAAAAATCCAATTGGAAAAAATAGTGAGGTAAACAACCAATTCACAGTCTGTAATTAATCTAGTCATTATAGAATTTGCCCATGCTTATAGTTCCATATTTAAAAACGAGAAGGTTATCATCACACAAACAGTATAATTCACTTCAGTCTTGTCACATCTAACAAATCAAATTATTGTCACTTTCATGTATTTGTATGATACTAGTAGTAATTTACATTTGCATTTACTGTATAGCTGTTTCCTTATTTAGTAACAATAATAAACAGCTTCTGTTTATTAAGCATCATTCTAGGTGCTTTAGAACAACACTACAAGGCAGATGGCATTCCTATTTTACAGATGAGGAAAAACTTAGATTCAAAGACATCTACTGAGTAGTCCAGTATTTCCCAGTTGTACATTTTTGGAACCAGATTGAAAATCCAGGTCTTTTGACCCTTGATTCATTGTACGTGCTGTTACACACAATTTTGAGTAGTTAGAATGCAAATACAAATAGAAAGTGTAAAATTCAAACGAGAAGGTTCAGCCAAAGAAGGTTATTTTATTTTGTCTTTTAATGTAAATTACAGCAGCAGTTTCTAAATTGTGTTCTAAGAAACACCCAGGACACTTTAATAGGAATGTAATTTTTTGTTTTGCCTAATCGTCTCATGAGTGCTGCGTTATCTTATGCACTCAACGCAAAAGGTAGAATGTAAAATGAAATTAACATGTAAACTGCCAAACTTTTATTATTTCTAAAAGGTCCAATTTATTATTTAAAAAATTGTTTCATTTCATTAATCAAAAATTACCAATATTTGCAATTTTATATTATTTATCCAGGAGTTATCTATTAATAGGACTATATCTTCGATTTTGTCATTGCTTGGACGAATTCAACTTTCAATTTTTTGTTTTTCTGTTTCTTACCTTTTACTACTTCTTCTCTCCCATACTCTTTTGCATGTATTCTTTGCCTTCATTGTCATAACCAGGCTTCTGAACTCTCCTATCTGACCCTATCTAGAACCCCTGCTCTCCTTCAACCTTTTATTTATTTCTGATTGAGTCCTTTTGCCATTCCCTGCAATTTACTGAGCACATAGTAGATATGCAATAGGCTTCCTGGATTACTTATTATTTTTCTTTAGAGTAGCCTAGCAAAAGTTATTTCAAATATGATACCTTCTATATTGACCCTCCTCCCCTTTTCTTACCTACCAAGGGGGTAGTAACCCAACCATTAATCTCTCCAGAGTTCATTCATTGAGTAAGAGATACATAGTAGGCACTGTAACATTTTATACATACTATTTTACTTAGTTCTCACAGTGACCCTTTGAGGTAATGGATTTTATTATATAATCTCCATGTTACAGGTAAAGAAACAGAAGCTCACAAATTTTCAGTTCATGCCTATTGAGTGGAAAAACTGGGGTTTTAGTCTGAGATTGTCTGGCTCCCCAAATTGTACTCTCAAATATAGTCACTGTCACATATAGTCAGCATTGAATAAGGACTGTTTTCGTCTTGTTAGGAACTTCTAGTCTAATAGAGGGAGACAGACATGTAGGCAGCTGAATGCGCAATTTACAGAATTCAAAGGAGAAGAATCAGTGCTTTCTGAATAGATTAGAAACAGCTTCATAGAGGAGATGAATACTTCCAGTGAATCCTGAAAGATTGGATATAGTTACTGGACAGGTGAACATTTCAGGTAGAAGTAGCAATATCAATAAAGGCACAGGGGTGAAGTAGCTCATGTTTTCTAGGAACTATACATAGCTTAGTGTGACTAGAGCATGGAGGTTGATGATGGACACAGCAGTTAGTAAAGCTGAGGTATTGAGAGGCATCAGATTATTTTTATGTCATTCTGAGTTTGGGTTTCATCCTCTGGATGGTGGGGAGATAATGAAGGCCTTTAATTAGAGTGGTAATAAGATTAGTGTTATAGAAAGATCATTCGGTTGCAGTGTGAATAATGGATTAGTCTCAAGAAGTAGTTTTAGGAGCAGAGAAACAAATGAGACGTTTTTCAGTAATCTAGATGAAAAACGATAAAGGCCTAAACTGAAGTAACAATACAGTTTGTTATAACAATTTAAAATAGAAGAGACAAATAGAGCTACTAACAAGATATTAAGAATACCAGTAGTATGAAAAAGGTAGGTGGTGAAAGTGAAGGCCTTTCTGGCTTGAGTGTTGGTACCATTCACTACAGGGAATATTCACATGGGGAATATCAAAGGTTTATTTTTGTTGTTTCTGTTTGGGCAGCTTTAGAGGAAAGATGAAGAATGCGGAGTGTAGTCAGGGACAGATTTAGTAGGTACCGTATTGGTTATCTATAACTGTGCTATAGATTATTCCAAAACAATAAATAAACTTGCACTATTCAATATGGTAGCTGCAAGACACATGGCTATTTAAATTAGTTAAAATTAAGTAAAATGGAAAACTCAGTTCTTTAGTCATACTAACTACATTTAAGTGTTCGGTAGCCAGTGGCTACTATATTGGACATTGGACATAGAACATATTAATCATTGATGAAAGTCCTACTGGACAGTCCTGCTAAACATCTCATTATAGTTTACTGTGATCAGGTACCTGGGAGCGACTTAACGGGGTGGTTCAAGGTCTCTAACGAGTTATAGTTAAGATGTCTGCTACTGAAGCAAGGGCTTTAATCATCTCAGAGCTTTACTGGAGCTGATGGGTCCACTTCCAAAATGACTCACTCATCTGCTGGGCAAGTGAGTGCTGGTCATTGGTAGAAGGCTTCACTTCTTTACCAGGTGAACCTCTCCATAGGGATGTTTGAGGCATCAGGCGTTACCCAGAGCAAGTAATCAGAGAGAGCAACGTGGAAGCCATAATAATTTTTATGATTAAGTTAAAATGTCATTTTCGTAATATTCTGTCAGTTACACAGATTAACCATACTTAGTGGGAGAGGAAACTATACAAGGACATGAATTCCAGGAGGCAAGATTCACTGGGGGTTATTTTAGAGGCTGCCCCACCACAAGTACCTCTGGAATATCCAGGTGCAAATGTCAAATAGACCACTGGATGTACAGGAGTGAGGTCATGGCTAGTGCTATTGTGTTTAAGAGGATAGTTGGAAATAATTTGAATAGGTGAGTTCAATAATAATGGGATTACACAAGGAGGATAGCTAGTATAGTATTTTGGGTGGCATTTTGGGGGAAGAACAGAAGTGCTCTCAAATGCTATTGAGAAACAGTTACAGAGAATCAAAAGAATGGTCAAAGAGGAGTAGGAGTAACAGGAGAGTAAATGATAAAGGAAACTTTATGAAGAGGTAAAAGTTGAAACTAGACTGTAGTTAACATTGCTAAATGATACAAAGTAGTCAAGTAAAACTGAAGAGAGTCCTTTTAAAAATTATTTATTAAATAAATATGCTGGGCACCAGAAAAAGATACATAGATGAATAAGATGAAGTCTCTAATAACATAGAATACAGTCTCGAGGAGATGTAGTTAGGGAAGATTTCTTAGAGGAAGGTAATACCTTAGTGCAGAGCCTTTTTAAAAGATTAAGATTTGAAGTGGGTGTTTAAGTGTGGTATGTGTATGTGGTGTAATGTGTGGAGGTAAGGTGGATAATAGAATGGACGTTTTAGGTGGAAAGGGTGGTTTGTTGTGTGGAAAATTACTAGTTTGCGATGAGGGTACGTGGTGAGAAAAGACACTGGAAGGAAAATTAGAGTGGTCTTGAACGCATGTTGAAAAACTTGCCTTTATTTTTGTAGGCTATTTCCCATACTTAAATTATTTGGATACTACTTTTATGATAGGCCATGATTTTATAATCCCTAAACCATCAGTTATTTAATGTTTTTTTATATTACTTTTTAAATTAAAAATATTTTCAAAAGAAACTTTATTTCATTATAAATAGAAAACCAGTATTTTTGCCACATATAGGAGGAAATAGAAAAAATTATAAACTTCAATTAAAAAATTATAAATGAAATACAGTAATGCATCCTTTGACTTACAAAAATGTCTGTCAGAAAATAAGTTCCTTGATATTTTCAGTCAGCATTAAAGGGGTATTTGGACATTGCTTGGTTTGTAACTAAGATGAGAGTTAAGGTCATTAGGATAGTTCCATTTAAAAATTTTAATATTGACAAGCACCAAGGATCCTAACTCAGGTATTGGTAGTTGGAAAGATTAGAAGATAGTTAATGGCCAACTTTGGCCTGAAGTTAAATACTAACAAAAAATTAGGCCTTTTGTTTCAAGAAACTACCTAAAGTAATCTTTAGAATCTCTTCTGATTGTATCCAGTTATTTATTAGTTGAAGTGGAAAAAGGGTTTTCATTTACTTTTTGTTTCCCTCCAGTTTGGGAAAATTCTTTTGAAAAATTATCAGATCTTTTAAGCACCTTTTATAATAAAGTATTTTCAGAGTAGTCTTTTCAGAGAGGAAACGAATTCAAACTCATGTTAGTGTTGACTTTCTAGTATTTTGCATTATCTTGGTTCTCTTGTACATAGAATACTTTGTCAGGATAAATTTAAGTTGTTCACATGAGCAGATATATTTGTCAGGAGGTGCTTATTTACAAAGCTTGTCTCAGTCATGAATATGGTCTTACAAACTGAAGATTTCTTTCAGAAGTATTTGGAATTCTTCTTGCAACTCAAGTGGATATGTGAAGGCTTTTCCACTTTTTCTGCCAAACTCTGTGCAGTTACAATTTTTAAGTTCAGATAGGGAATACTTTTATAAGACTTTCAATAGTTTTGAATATAATGGGCGACAAAAGCTTGCAATAGTGTTAGATGTTAAGTACCAAGAAAGAGTATCATTCTTGACATTAAGATAGAAGTTTTGGAGTGTCTCAAGGTGGCCAAGTACATTTAAGGAACTGTTAAAGAAAACATGGTAATATGGATGCTCATTTAGAAATTCATGAAGTTCTGTAACATCAAGGGAAGCTAAACATTATCAAGTCTTGAAATGTGACTAATATATTTAAGAAGAAGCAGTAGTTGAAATCTTTTTGTTAACTTCAATTTAATGGACTCCATGACTTCTACCCAGCGTGTGTTGAATGTTTATGTCTGGTAGGCTACTTTGCAATATGTTTGAATACTTCCACTTTTACTTGAACTGTGTAATCACAACCTGTTGTACTTGTATTGGAATTAGATAGTTTAGTTAAAACTATGAAAACTGATGATATATGAACATAAAAATTGTGTTTCTATGAAAACTGAGTTGTGTTTGCTTTGGATATAGGAGTAGAAACTCGTCACTAAAGAAACTGTCAGATTAGATGGGATGAAAAATGGCTATTAATATTTGGGAAAAGTAGAGTATAGTAACTATCTTTAGTTTCTTGCTCTACTGCAAAGAAACTGAAACAGGAAATAAATCATAGCTGATATATTTTATTTTAGTATAGTTCATAGTTAACACAAGAAAAATAAGAGCAGTTCAATCAACATATCCTTACTTAAATAAAAAAACCCTGATCCTACATTTAAAAAATGACAAATAAATATGCACTTAATCATTTAAAATTGAAATGAAATTTAAGGGATATATGAGTCCCCACTCCCCAAACAGCCCCTGACTTTAACTGCTCTTTCTCATTAAATGACCAGTCACTGGTACCAGTGAATTGAATAGGACAGTTTTTTAATGTATGGTTAAAGCCATCTTATAACTCTAGAAGATTTCAAGAGAAGGAAACATGAAATGCTACATTTTAGAGGCTGCTTATAATGATCATGTTTCAGGTGTGCTAATTTTAGTGTTACTGTTTCCAAGAATGCTTTAATTACATTTTGTTTATTTAAAATTTATTTTTCAAATACAGTTGACATATGATATTAATTTCAGGTATACAAAGTAGTCATTAGATATTTATATACCTTACAAAGTGACCCCATTAAGTCTAGTACCCATCTGACATCATACAGAGTTATTACAATATTACGGACTATATTTCCTATGCTGTATTTTATATGCTTGTGACTGTGTTTATTTTTGGCAATATGTATTTCTTAATCCCTTCACCATTTTCACGCAGCCCTTAATCCCCATCCCATATGGCAGCCAGCAGTTTGTTCTCTTTTAGTCTATTTTGTTCTTTAGATTCCACATACAAGTGAGATGATATAGTATTTGACTTATTTCACTTAGCTTAATGCCATCCATGTTGTTGCAAATGGTAGGATTTCATTCTTTTTAGTGGTCCCTTTTATAGATGTACCATCTAATCATTTATCAAATGGGCACTGAGGTTGCTTCCATACCTTGGATATTGTAAATAACACTGCAGTGAACATGGGGTGCATGTGGTTTTTCAAATTAATGATTTAGATTTCTTCAGATAAATACCCAGAAGTAGAATTGCAAGGTCATATGGTAGTTCCATTTTTAATTTTTTGAGGAACCTCCAAACTATTTTCCATAGTGGCTGCAACAATTTACAAACCCACCTAGGTTTCCCTTTTCTCAACATCCTTGTCAGCACTTATTTGTTGATTTATAGATAATAGCCATTCTAATGTGTGAGGTGATTATTGCATTGTGGTTTTAATTTGCATGTCCCTCACGGTTGATATCTTTTCATATATCTTTTGACCGTGTCAGTATGTTCTCAATGTCTATTCAGGTCCTCTGCCCATTTTTAAATCAGATTATTTGATTTTCTTTGGTGTTAAGTTGTGTGAATTTATAAATTTTGGATATTAACCCCTTACTCGATGTATTGTTGGTGCACATCATCTCCCATTGTGTAAATTGTCTTTTTGTTTTGTCGATAGTTTCCTTTGCGGTATAAAAACTTTTTAGTTTTGTGTGGTCACATTTTTTTTTTCTTTTTTTCCCTTTCTCTAGGGGACATATTCCCCAAAATAGTGCTAAGAGCGATGTGAAAGAATTTACTGCCTATGTTTTCTTTTAAGAGTTTTTTTGGTTTCAGGTCTTACACTTAAGTCTTTAATCCACTTTTGATTTAGCTTGTATGTGGTATAAGAAAGTTGTTCAGTTTCATTTTTTTTCATGTGTTTGTCCAGTTTTCCCAGCCCCATTTATTGAAGAGATAGTCTTTACCCCATTGTATATACTTGCCTTTGCTGTTGTAGATTAATCGACCATATAGATGTCAGTTTATTTCTGGGTTCTCTAGTCTGTTCCATTGATCGTGTGTCTGTTTTTATGTATTACCATGCTGTTTTGATTTCTATAGCCTTGTAGTATAGTTTGATGTCAGGTAGCATAATACCTCCAACTTTGTTCTTTCTCAAGATTGCTTTGGCTATATGAGGTCTTCTGTGGTTCCAAATCCAATTTTGAATTATTTTTTCTAGTTCTGTGGAAAAGGCCTTTGGTGTTTTGATAGGGATTACATTGAATCTGTAGATTGCTTTGGGTGTATGGACATTTTATGTTGATTCTTCCTATTCATGAGCATGCTATATCTTTTAATTTATTTCTTCAGTTTCTTTCTTCTCTGCCTTTTAGTTTTACATGTACGGGTCTTTTACCTCCTTGGTTAGATTTATTTTTAGGTATTTAATATTTTTCTTGATGCAGTTGTAATTGGAATTGTCTTCTCAATTTCTCTTTCTTATAATTCATTATTGATGTATAAAAATGCAACTGATTTCTGAATATTAATTTTGCATCCTGCAACTTTAGTGAATTCATTTATTATTTCTAATAGTTTGTTGGCAGACTCTTTAGGGTTCTCTTTATATAGTACTATGTCATCTGTAAATAACGATAGTTTTATTTCCTTTACAGTTTGAATGCCCTTTATTTCTTTTTGTTGTCCGATTGCTGTGGCTAGAACTTCTAATACAATGTTGAATAAAAGTGGTGAAAGTGGACATTCTTCTTCCTAATCTTAAAGAAAAAACTTTCAGTCTTTCTCCATTGAGTATGATGTTAGCTGTGGGTTTGTCATATTTGGCCTTTACTATGTTGAGATATGTTCCCTTATATCCATTCTGCTGAGAGTTTTTAATTATAAATGAATGTTGGATTTTGTCAAATGCTTTTTTTTGCATATATTGATAATGATCATGTGGTTTTTATCCTTCATTTTGTTTATGTAGTATATCACATTAATTGATTTGTGGATAGTGAACCAGCTTTGCATGCCAGGAATAAATCCCACTTTATTATAGTGTATCATCTTTTAAATGCGTTTTTGAATTTGGTTTGCTAGTATTTTGTTGAGAATTTTTGCATTAGGGATATTGGTCTATAATTTTTTTTGTAATGTTTTGGTATAAGGATAATACTGGCCTCATAAAATGAGTTTATTAGCCTCCCCTCCTCTTCTGTTTCTTTTTAAAAAAATAATTTGAGAAGGATTAATATTAGTTCTTTCACTGTTTGATAAAATTTGCCTGTGAAGTCAAATGGTCCAGTGCTTTTGTTGGAAGTGTTTTGATTATTGATTTGATTTGTTAGTGGTTGTTGAGTCTGTTCACATTTTCTGTTTCTTCTTGATTCATCTTGGGAGATTATATGTTTCTATGATCTAATGGATTATCAGATTTGTTAGTTTATAGTTGTTTATAGTATTTTTTAATGACCTTTCATATTTCTGAACAGTCATTTGTCACTTCTTTACTTTCATTTCTGATTTTATTTATTTGGGCCCTCATTTTTTCTTCGAGTTTGGCTAAGGGTTTATCAATTTTATTATCATTTCAAAGAACCAGTTCTTGGAATCATTAATCTTTTGTACTATTTTTTTTAAAGACTATTTCGTTTATTTCTTCTCTGATCTTTATTGCCTTTTTCATATTCTTTTTCTGGTTTCTGTAGGTATAGGGTCAGATTCTTTATTTGAAATTGTTCTTGTTTCTTGAAATAGGTCTGTGTTGCTATGAATTCCCCCCCATAGAACTACTTTGGCTGTATCCCATAGATTTTTGGGTCATTGTGTTTTTATTGTCATTTGTCTCTAAGTATCTTTTGATCTTTTACTTGATCTTGTTGTTAACTCATTAATTGTTTAATAGCATGTTATTTAGCCTCTGTGTGTGTGTGTGTTTTTCAGTTTTCTTCTTGTAATTGATTACTACTTTCATATGACTGTAATCAGAGAAGAAGATTTCAGTCTTCTCATTTTTTGAGACTTGTTTTGTGGCCTTACATGTCTATACTGGAAGATAGTCCTTGGGCACTTGGAAAGAATGTATATTAAGCTGCTTTTGGATGAAATGTCTTAAAAATGTCAATTAAGTACTCTGGTCTAACGTGTTGTTTAAGGCCACTGTTCCCTTTTTGATTTTCTGTCTTAATGATCCAACCAATGATGTCCATTTGGTGTTAAAGCCCCCAAGTATTATTGACTTACTGTTACTGTCTTTCTGTCCATCAGTAATATTTGTTTTATATGTTCAGGTGCTCCGATGTTGGGTGCATAGCTCTTTACAAGAATTATACCCTCTTGTATTGATCCCTTTATTATTGTGAAATATCCTTTGTCTCTTGTTTTAAAGTCTTATTTTGAAGTAAATTTGATAGGTATTATTGCCATTTTATTCTTTTGTTGGTCTTTTTTCTTTTTATTCTCTTGTGTGTTGATACCTTTTTATAGTGTTATATTTGAATTCTTTTATCTTTATTTCTTTACATTTTCTTTATAGATTTTTGGTTTGTGCTTGCCATGTGCTTCATATATACCAAGCTCTGTTTATAGCACTCTTATAAGTTGCTGGTCTCTTAAGGTCAGACACATTCTAAAATCATAATTTTTATTCACCCCTCACTTTTATGTTTTTATCATTATTTTTACCTCTTTTGTGAGTTCGATATGTATGTCTCCCTTACTTCATTGTTGTAATTTCATATGATCTTTTTACTTTTACCTTTTAACCTTTTGTACTATCTTTATGGTTGGTTGATCCCCTACTTTTACTGAGTGTTGCCTTTGTCAGTAAGAACTTTTTTTCATTCCCATATTTTCTTATTCATATTTTTGATCTTCTTAAAGTGGTTCCTTTCACATTTCTTGTAATACTGGTTTAGTAATAATAAACTCCTTTTGCTTTTTCTTATCTGGAAATCTCTTTATCTCTCCTTCAATTCTAAATGATAGTCTTGCTAGGTTAAGTAATCTTAGTTGTGGGTCTTTGGATTTTATTTATTTGAATATTTCACAGTAATCCCATCTGGCCTGCAAAGTTCTATTTGAGAAATCATATAGAAGTCTTATGGGAGCTAACTGCTTTCCCCTTGCTGCTTTTAAGATTCTCTGTCTTTAAGGTTTGGCATTTTAATTATGTTGTGTTTTGATGTGGGTCTCTTTGGGTTCATCTTGCTTGGGACTCTGCGCTTCCTAGACTTGTATGTCTATTTCCTTCACCAGGTTAGGGAAATTTTCAGTGATGTCTTCAGATAGGTTTTGAAACCCTTGCTTTCTCTCCTCCTTATGGTACCCCAAATGAGAGAATGTTGTTAACGCTTGATATCCCAGAGGTTCCTTAAACTATCCTCATTATTTTGGATTTTTTTTCTTTTTATCTGATTGGGTGTTTTCTGCTACCTTATCTTCCAAATTGCTGATTTGATCCTCTGCTTTATCTAATTTGTTGATTTTCTCTAATGTATTTTCATTACAGTTATTGTATTCATTTTCGACTGGTTCTTTTTTTATGTTTTCTGTCTCCGTTTTTATGTTTCTACCTCTTTGTTGAAGTTCTCACTGAGATCATTGATTCATCTTATAACCAGTATTTTAAACTCTACATCTGGTAGGTTGCTTTTCTCCATTTTATTTAGGTACTTTTTTTTTTCCCTGGAGCTTTGTTCTGTTCTTTCATTTGAGATACGTTTATTTGTGTCCTCATTTTGGTTGCCTCCCTGTGTTTGTTTCTGTATATTAGGTAGATCCACCACGTCTCCCAGTCTTGGTTGCATGCCCTTACGTAGTAGGTGTCCTGTGGTGCCTAGTGGTGTAGTCTTCCTGGTCACCTGAGTTGGTTGCTCCAGGATTGTCTCTTTTATGAGTTCTGTATGCCCTTCTGTTGTAGTTGAGCTTGATTGCTGTTGGCAAGTCAGTGGGAGGGATTTACCTTTAGGCTGATTGGTTGTGAGGATGGGCCTTGACTACAGTGGAGGAACTGTTGTGCACCAGGTGACCTTACAGAGCAGAATTAGCTTTAGCAGCTCTGGTGCTTACCAAGTTTCCCTTTTGGGTTTGTCTGCGGAGGTGGTTGGGTGGTGCTTTGGTGTGGTCTGAGCTGGACACTTGATGTTTTGGTTCTGGGGCCTCTTGTGAGGGGTTCTCTTGCAGGCCATAGTCAGCTGCTGTTTGTGCCCTGCCCCAGGACCCTTGGTATGATAGTCGCCACTTGTGTTGGGCATAAAAGTGCCTAGAGAAAGCCAGGTTGCGAACTAAGGCTGGCTGCCACTAGTGCCAGGCTAAGGGCTGCTTAGCAAGAAGTACTGGGCACAACGTGGCCAGATGCTACTGCTTTTGGGGGTTTGTGATCCTTTTGAGAGATTTTAGGAAAGTCTACAGCATGAGCCAAGACCAAAACAGGCTGTTTATATGGAAGAGCCATTGGAAGTGGCTTGAGTGGGCGCATAATTTGGGTGGAGCAGGGTCTCAGGGAATCACTAGGGTGGTGTGAACAGTGTTAGCCAGGTCGATGGAGACTCAGATATGGCTGCTGCCTGCTTCTGTATGCTGGCTGTGGGTAGGGCTTAACAAAGTTCCTTCCAGTATGTTCCTGTCACCCTTCATGCTGCTGCCTTAGAGCCGGAACCCAGAGTGAGTGAGACTATTATTGAATAAGTCCATATGCAGGCCCTTAAGAGGAATGCCTGTGACTCCAGCAGCCCTTCATCTCACTCAGCCACAATTTCCACTGGTTTTCACAGCCAGAAGTTATGGGAACTTCTCTTCCTGGCCCTGGAGCCCTTAGCTAGGGAGCCTGGTATGGGGCTGGTACCCCTAATTCCTCAGGGGGAACCTCTGCAGCTGAAATTTTCCTGCTGATTTTTAACCTACACACATGGGCATGAGGCCATCCCCTTTCTGCCTCTCCTCCCCTCCTGTCAGTCCCTTTGTGACTTCTGTGTATCCTTAATTATAGGACTTACGTTGAGTGATTCTCAGTGACAGTTGTTCTGAAGTTTAGTTGTAATTTTGATGTGGTCATGTGAGGAAGCCAGTACAGTGTTTGCCTACTCTGCCATCTTGACCAGAAGCCACTCAACTGTATATTGAATGATATAGATTAGTGATTAAAATTATGAACAGCTCTGTTAAGTTAAATCTATCATACAAAATATGCACATTCTGGACTGAAATTTCAAACATTTTTTGAATATCAACTTTTAATTTTGAAGGACACTAATAATTTGCTTTTACCCATCAGCTCTCTTTTAGGCTTTTAAAAGAAATGGAAGTGTTTGTTGTTCTACTTGGTTTCCAAGTGAAGATCAGGAAAGAAAAATAAGGGACTTCAACAGCTAAGAGAGAAGACTTAAACTCATAAGCGTGCTTGGAATGACTCACTCCATTTCTTCCCTTCTTTCCCCTTAGTTAGCTACTGTATTTTTCAGATTTTAAGAAAAGTTGGTCTCATCATGGAAGCTTTGAACATTTGTTAATAATTGGTTTCACTCTGAAACTTATACAGCAAGCACCAAAGAGTGAATTGTTTCTATAATCCATGGGAGTCTTGAGATTGATGTCAAAACAGCTATATTAGCAATGGGAAGAATATTTTTAACATCCCTGTTAGATCATCTTATTACATTTCCTTTTAGCTTTCTCTTCTACTGAACAGTAAAAAAAAAAAAAAAAAACCACACACGTCATAATTTTTCTGCCAAAGCTGGAATGATGTTCTGTAAATTAGTACCCATACCTTCCTTTTTTTTTGGTCCTTTCCTTTTTTCTTTCCTTGTAGTGTTTTAAGTTCTTAAGTTTTTTGGATGAGATGGACTTTTTTTATTTGATGAGATGTAAGGTAAGATTTTTAAGTTTATGTTTTAGAACAAGTTTATAGAAAAATTGAAAAGCTAGTATAGAGGAACATATACCCCATACTGGTATTCAGGTTCCCGTTATTAACATATTTGTTACATTCATATATGTTACATGTATGAAACATTTGTTATAAGTAATGACTGAATTTTAATGCATTATTAACTAAAATCCAATGTTTATTTCTGTTCCTTAATTTTTACTTTTTTTTCTGTTCCAAGATCCCACCCAGCATACCACATTACATTAGTTGTCATGTCTCCTTAGATTCCTTTTGGCTGTGACAGTTTCTTAGACTTACCTTGTTATTGATGATCTTGAAAGTTTTGAAGAGTACTGGACAGGTATTTTCTAATATGCCCCTACATTGGAATTTTTATGGTGTTTTCTCATGATTAGATTCGAGTTACGGGTTTTTAGAAGGAAGATCACAAGAGATAAAGTACTCTTTTCATCACATTGTATCAAGGGTACATAGTGTCAATACTATTTATGACTTATGATGATGACCTTGATAAACCCAGCTGAAGTAATGTTTGTCAGGTTTCTCCACTGTATAGTGTTGGAACATTTTGGTAAGAATATCCTTGCTAGGTGAATTGCTTTGGTAATTGCTTGGGCTTTAGGTTTTGAAGTAAGTTATGTCAGCATAGTGCTCATTGAATGTTAAATGTTTTTACAGATATATTTGGAGCTAAGAATTAAATTTTTTATATATTCAGTCTTTCAAGTTTTATACATTTTCATTTTTCTTTGGTGAAAACCTTGAAGTAGGATTGCTAAGTTCTGTGTTTAAAAATATGTTTAACTTTATAAGAAACTGCCAGACTGTTTTCCAAAGTGACTATCATTTTACATTCTTACCAGCAAGGAAGAAGAGTTTCAGTCGCTGCATGCACTTTTTCAATACTTGGTGTTATCAGTCTTTTTAATGTTAGTCATTTTAGTGGGTATGAATAGCCATTTCATTTATTTTCTGTTTTAATTTCGTGTATGATTAGTGATGTTGAGGACTTTTCATGTGCTTTTTGCCTTTGTTTTCTTTTGTGAATGTCTGTCAGGTTCTTTTAAAAATAGGTTTGTCTCATTAAAATGTAGGATATGATTCCTTTATCAGGTATGTGTTTTGAAATTTTTTTCTCTCAGTTTGCAGCTTGTCTATTTATTCCCTTAATAGTGTTTCTTAAAGAACAGAAGTTTTAAATTTTGATGAAGTTCAGTTTATCGACTTTTCCTTTTGTTTTTACTATTTTGGATCCTATCTGAAAAATCTTGACCTAACCCAAGGTTTCCAGAAATGAATACTAATTTTCTTTAGAAGTTGAATAGTTTAGCTCTTTACATTTAGATGTATGATACATATCAAGTTTACATTTATACATGGTATGAGGTAAGGATTGAGGGTGTTCGTGTGTGTGTGTGTTGGCTTATGTTCCAGTGCTATATGTAGAAAAGTCTATTCTTACCTTGTTGAATTACCTTGGCATCTGTGTTAAAAACTCACTCAACTATCTACACATGGGTCTATTTATGTTCTTTTTATTATGTCCTTTTGATCATGTGCTTATCCTTATGTCTTGATTACCTGAAATTTGTAAATAAGATAGTGTAAGCCTCCAACTTCATTGTTTTTCTAAAGATTGTTTTGATGCTTTTAGATCCTTTGGATTTCCATATGAATTTTGGAATCAGCATGTCGATTTCTGTTTTAAAAACATGCTGTGATTTTGAGATTGTATCAAATCTAGGTCAGGTTGGGGAGGATCAACATTTTAACAGTGTAAGTCTTCTGATTCATAAAAATAGTCTCTCACAAAAGGTTCTACAGTTTTCAGCATTCGGGTCTTAGAGTTTAACTTCATCTCTGTATTATATGTGTTTTGAGGTTATCTTAAATAGTATTTACAATTTTTAATTTGTTGCTAATATATAAAAAGTTGCTTTTAATAATCTTGCATACTGTTATCTTGCTAAACTTATTCTACTAGTTTTCTTATAGATTCCTTTGGATTTTTTACATGGATGATCATATCATCTGTGATTAAAGATAATTGTACTTATTTCTTTTCAGTCTCTAAGCCTTTTATGTACATATTGTTTTACTCCTCTGGCTAACATATTAAATAAAATTTGTGAGTAGACATCCTTGTCTTGTTCTCAATCTAAGGTAAAAGGCATTCAGTCTGTTACTATTAATTATGTTTTGTGTTTTTTATAGGTGCCCTTTATCAGTTTAGGGAAGTTACCTTCTATCTTAGTTTGTGAGAGATTACATCATTAATGGGTATTGAATTTTGTAAAAGCTATTGAAATGATAATATGTTTTTTCTTTTTCAGACTGATGATAGTGGTGAATTATATTTTGAATTGAAATGTATGCAACCTTACATTCCTGGGATAAGCCCCATTGAGTCATTATGTATTAATCTTTGATTGATTTGGTGAAGATTTTATATCTGTGTTCACAAGGGATATTGGCTCTTCATTTTATTGTAATGGCATTGCATTTTATTGTAATGGCATTGCATTATTTTGATATCAGGATAAAGTTGGCCTTACAAAATGAGTTGGGGAATGTCATGTTTTCAGAATGAATGTGTGTAGGATTTACTATCTTTTTCTTGAAATGTTTGCCAGAATTCACCAGTGAAGTCATCTGAGCTTGAAAGTTGTGTGTGTGTGTGTGTGTGTGTGTGTGTGTGTGTGTGTGTGTGAATGTTTTTAACCAACAATTGATGTCACTACCAAAGAACAACTATTATTCTGACTTTTAGCATCATATACTAATTACTCAATAGCTTTTTATTTTGGAGTAATTTTAGATTTACAGAAAACTTACAAAAATAGTATAGAGAGTACCCATATATTTCGCACCTAGTTTTCCTTTTTGTCAACATCTTACATTACTATGATCATCTGCCAAAACTAAGAAACTAACATTTGTATTAACTAAACTACTTTAAACTAGACTTTATTTGGATCTCACTAACTTTTCTATTAATGATTTCTTTCTTTTTTAGGTTCCATTCCAAGATACCACATTGCATTTGGTTTCAAGTTTCCCTAGTCTCTTCTGATTTGTGACAGTTTTTCATCTTTACTTTGTTTTTCGTGACCTTAATAGCCTTGAGAAGTACTGGCCACATATTTTTTAGAATATCCTCCAGTCGCAGTTTGCTGCTGTTTTTCATTATTAGGGTTATACATTTTGGAAAGAATACCACAGAGGCAGAGTACCCTTTTCATTCCATTCTGTCAGGGGTATATGATTTCCACATGACATTGATATGACATCATATTTACCTTGATGACTTGTCCAAGGTAGTATTTGCCAGGTTTCTGCACTCTAAAGTTACTCTTTTTCTCTTTCCATATTCTATTTTAGAAGTAGGTCACTTAAATCCAATGTTCTCAGGGGAGGAGGCAGTATCTATATTTGTGATTTGAAATTTTTCTGTAAGGAAGATTTGTGTCATCCTGTATTTGTTTATTCAGTTATTTATACCAGTATGGACTGATGTATATTTCATATTTTGAGTTCTAATCCAACACTATATTTTTATTTTATTGCTCATATTTTTGCAACTTTGACCAGTCATGTTGGCATTTGCCCCTATTCTTTTGTTTTTTGAGCACTTCTTTATTTTCTGGTACTGTATATATATGATGCTTTAGACTCATCTTGTATTTTCATTGCTCTAGTTGTAGAATCAGCAATTTTTCTAACCCGCCGATTTTTTTTTTTTTTAAATCAAGAATGGTATTTAGAAACCAAAATGTGGGTGCTGGGTCATTGCTATTGAGGTGCCATCACTTTTAGATCTTCTGAAAGGACAGAGCTAGGTGATATATGTATGTATACTAACCTATGTGTTTCCACTTACATATAATTGTTTATCCATTTGTATATTTAAGTTACATATGGGTTCATAGTGATGTTTCTGATTTTAATCCAGTATCATAGTTTTCACTCTCGTCTTCCTTTCTTGTTTATGTGTGACTTGCCTATTTGACAGGAAGAAACCTGTCTCCAACCATCAGTTATCTATATTTACTTATTTGTTCAACACCAGTATACGTGAAAAGCTATTTTAGAACTATTAACTTATATACCCATGAGAAACAAATTTTCCAACTAGAGGATAGTGTTTATTTTTGTCATTAGCCTTTCAATTTCCAGTCAAAACATTGTTTTCCAAAGTTAGTTAGGTCAGCTCCCCCAACCCCTACTCCTTTAATGCAATTATGTCATAATTTGTAGTGCAGTTACATTCATTTGTCACAGTGCACATTTTATCTTGGAATCTTCCAGCATTCTGGTTGATGGTTGTTTTGGCTGTTGGTCAGCATTCATTGAAGTTCACTCATTGTAATGTTTGTTCTCTGGGTTTTGACAAAAGAGTAGAGTCCTTAGTCTCATGCAGAACAGTACCTGCACGCTAAATGGTCTCAGTGATCCTTTTTGTAGTCGGCTGCTGTCCCCTACTCAATTCCTAGTAACCACTAACCTGTTTTTTGTTTAATCTGTTTTTAATTTTTAATATTCCAAAGTGTCATATGAATAGAATGATATGAAAATCTGGATTTTGCTATTGTCTTCTTTAACATAGTAAAGTGCATTTAAGATTTATTTATGTTGTGTGAATTAATAGTTTATTCTTTTAAAATTGTTAAATTGTATTTCATTTTAAGGATAAATAATAATTTATCCATTCCTTTGTTGAAAGACATTTTGGTTACTTCTAGTTTTTAGCAATTATGAGTAAAGCCACTATAAATATTCAAGGACAGGTTTCTGTGTGGACGTAAATCTTCACATCACCTGGGTAGATACCTAAAATTTTCATGTCACCTAGGTAAATACCTAAAAGTGCAATTTCTGGGTTGTATGGTTGTTTGATAAGTCCCATCACTACTTCTTTATTAAGTACTTATAAACCATACATTCAGTAAATTTGTTCTTCAATGTTGCCCAAGAAAAGCATTAAAATCATTAGTCTCTAGTTTAGAAAAATGTACAAAATCTACTCATCTGTCTGTCATTTGGTTCTTTTATTTATTTATTTTTTTACAAACTACATTTGCCAATGTGTGGTTTCTTGGAAGCAGATTCTTCATAGATCACAAACTGTGATTCTCAGGTTCTGGGAATTCATTTATAAATTTCACAGGACCCTGGGCTGTAGTTTATGTAAGTGAAACGATTACTGGATTTTAAGTTAAAGTTAGATAAATTCAGATGTTTTAGGGAGTATGTTTTATAAAACAAAGAATGTATTTTTCATCATTACTAATATATTGATCCCAGAAATAATGTATGTGTGAATTGTCAAGTTGAGTTGATGCTTCAGGAAAGAAGAGGCTTTGTGTGACAGTGCATTTGTTAGCAGTATGTGAGGCAAATTACTGTTTTAGCAAAATTACATGGCTCGTAGGGTTTTGATTGAATGAGTATGTTCCTCCTTCATTTTACTGTAAGTGGCAGGGATACGAGTTAACAGAGTGCCAGACATCATGATGCCTGGGGCATAACTAGAGAAGAGGGAAGATTTACAATAATCATACACAACCAACAGAATAGTATGAAGAAATGTCAGTCTTCCGTGCTTTGCTTATAAACTTAAGTGGTTTCCGTCTTCCCATTCTTTATCTCTTTCTTCTCCATCCTTACTTCCTGTCCCAGATTATCTTTGAAGGGGTCACATTACCAACAAAAGGAGGTTTTTTTGATGAATATTTGTTTATTTGGTTAATTTGGCTTTAGGGAAGGGAGTAGTAGCAACAACAGAATTTTGAGATATTTGAGAAACTCCATTTCTATAGAGGCATGTTTTCATAAAAATCATACTTTATTTAGGAAATTCTGACAGACAATATTTTGTGGCTCTATAATTAGAACTTTAGCAAGTATTTTTAATTTGTGGGCATTGTTTGGCATACTCTTGTAAAAAATTGTCAGCTAAGTCTTGGCTTTCTTAATCATTTCTGTATTTTAACATGTTTTCGAAAGCAGTATACATGAACACTGTTCTTTGCCTTTCCATTAGCAGTGCAGTGTTGGGCTTCAGTTGGTGATTGTAGATGATTGGGGATGGGAGAGGTGGGGTTTCCTGATATCATCCCATCCTCTGGTCAGCAAAATCATCTGACAAATGCCTCTCCAAAGATCTCAAGTGTATATAAAGAAAAAGTCCTAGGATTGCTAAGGGAGTGATGCTTTGGTGAGAATTTCATTCTCTGCTCCGTGGAAACGAGGCTTTCGAGCTTTTACTTGTCTGCAGATTTGTCCAGGAATCCAGGTAATCTATAGCAGTCTTTGTTTTCTTTGTGATATGTGAAATCTAGCAAAATGGTGGAAAAATAGCTTCAGTGAAAGGGATGTACCTATATTAGATGAATAAAGTAAAATAAAAAAAAGTGTATTTTTACATTGTTCATTATTCTTACAATAGTTTTTAAGATTTCTTCATGTTTTAAAATGCCTAATTTGACCTCAAGGAAGAAAATTCCTAGTTTTGAAAACCTGTGCTTTAATTGCTTAGCTTGAGAACAAAGCTTTTAATATCGAGCATTGCAGGGATTTTTTTTTCAAAGGGTAGGAAGCAGAATCTTTATTTTTTTTTAGAACTGAATTGATATAACTTCTCTTGAATCTTAGCTAGGAAATTTATTATTCTGTAAATTATGATTTAATTATATGAAGCTTCAGAATAGTTGTTCTCCTTTGATAACCAAGAGACATTGGATGGGGTTTTGGGGAGTGGGGGCAGGAACGCATCCTATCGTGGGGGAAGGGAATGTTTTTACATAGCATTCTACATGATTGTTTGTTTGTTTGAAACTAAATTGACTATTAAATTGGAATATACAATCATTTGGAAGAGGTGATATCCATGACGTTAAACACCTACCAATTTGAATTACATTTTGTTCAGTTTGTGGGGTTTTTTGCTGTTGTCAGCAAAAATGTTGGTTAAAAATAAGAAGCTGCTGCCAGATAACGTTGATGGCATTGGAATTGCATTCTGCTTTTTTTTTTCTCCTGGTCATGTCTGTGAATAAAGGAGCAGAGGCGTGAATGTGAAAAGCAGATATGGTATGCTATAGGCCTTTTTGTTTTTCTCCTGAAGGTGTTTTTCATGGTGGAAGTTATTTTCTTGTGGGCAGAAAGACTTAGGACCATAGTTTTTGACACTGAAATAAAAAGTGTTAAGTGCTATAGACTTCACTGTTTAGAAAAGATAGATCAAAAATATTTTTAAGTGTACTCTGAAGTTTTTGGTTAATTTGATTATCTCTGTATTAGTGATACGAGTTATCGTAATGTTTGCAACATTTTAAAAGCTGGTTGACCCCTCAGAATATTAACAAATTAATGAATACTTGTTGAGCATTTACATAAAGTTCAGTACTTTAGATATATATGAGGTTTATAGTCTAGCAGAGGATATAAAAAATTAATGAATATGAGGTCCTAGTTTTGGTGATAGGAAATAAATCTTGATTATATACTTATGTACTGGCATGAAAAATTCATAAATTATTATATTTAATCCTTCCTAAGAGCCCAGTAACAAAATTATCACCATCCTATTTTTAGAGATGAAGTTTATATTTCAAGAGGTTATGTAATGAGTAATGTAAGTAACAAAGCCATGTAGTCATGAAGCCCAGACCAGTCAAACTCCCAAAACTCTACTGTTTCCATATCAGCAGATTAAAACATTTTATCACAATTATTTGACATCACAAAGAATGATGCCAGTAAAGCGAACAGGAGACAGGGATCCTAATCTCTGCCAAAAATTGAGTGATTTAACATCATCTGTAAAGTATGATGGTTGGACTAAGTCACCTAAAGTCCACTTCTAATATTACATGATTCTCTTCAGTATAAGAGATTTTCATGTGTAGCTTTTGGAAACAAGACTCATTACTTTGAAGTTTTTATTATAAATATATATTTCGTTTCCATTCCTGATTCTTCATACCCTGCTTTACTGTTTTTTCCTCCCTGGGGGGTGGGGTGTGGGTAATACCTATAATGTATATCACCTTCTAACATATTACAGTATACTTTTATTTATTAAGATCATTATTGTTGCCTCCCTTTTTCCTTTCCCCCAAATATATTGCAAGGACCAAGATGAGTGTTCAGCCATATAGTATGCAGTTATAAATTTATGAACAAATGAATAAATAATAGACTTGTATACTATATTGGTAAAATATGTAAGTAACATCATACTTTTTAATAACAACATATTCTCTTGGTACTAAAATTATTCACTTTACTATTAGAGTGATCATTTGAAGAACATAGTGTGAGAATCTTGAAAAGAAGAAAACTTACCCAATAATCAAGTTTAGGCAAGTAAACTAAAGTTTGCTGGAATTTACCCATACAAAATTATTGATAGTATAGAACTTATTAGCCACAGGTTTACCCAATAGTCTATTTAAAAATACTTTACTAAAACATTATTAGATGCTTTTTCCACATGTGCAGTGAAAAATACAGTAGCAAAGTTCCTTTTTGGTTTATCTGTTATTATATGGGTACTCTCACATGCTATTAATTTACAATGGGTAGAAAATATTCTGACCATTGGGTCTTTTACTTAAAAAAATATTTAATGAAGTATAATGTTTACAGGTAGTTTTGGTTTACTTAAACATTAGGCTTTTTGAGATTTATAAGCTTTATTGAGATGTAATTAGTATGTAATAAATTGTATGTGTTTAAAGTATTTACTTTGATCATTTTTTTCCTTTTTAAAATATATTTATTTTTCATTTACAGTTCGCATTGATAGGTTTTGATATACGTATGCATCTGGGAAACTGTTCACCATGATCAAGATAAATATATCCATCACCCCTTTTGTAATTCTTCCCCCCAACCTCCCTACCCATCCTTCCCCAGGTGCACACTGAATTGTCATTATAGATTAGTTTACATTTTCTTGCTTTTTGTTTTTATAGAATATTTGTATTTTCGTGAGTTTTATATAATTGGAATTTTACAGTATGTGCTCCTTTTTGTTTGCCTTCTTTCATTTTGCATAATTATTTTAAGATTTGTTTATGTTGAGTATATCAATAGTTCATGACTTTTTATTACTAATATTTCAATATATGTATGCCTATATTTTTTACTCATTCATCCATTGTTGGACATTTGGGTTTCGAGTTTTGAACTACTAAAAATAAATTTGCTGTGGACGTACAAGTCTTTGTATGGATATATGTTTTTATTTCACCTAGGAGTGAGATGACTGGATCATGTGGTAAGTGTATATTTAACTTTTTAAGAAACTGCCAAACTGTTTTCTGAAATGGCTGTTTTGCATCACATTCCCACCAGCAATGTTCCAGTTATTTCACAATCTCAGCAATACTTGGTATTGTCAGTCTTTTTAATTTCAGCCATTTTAGTGTGTGGGTAATAGTATCATTTTGTAGTTTTTATTTGCATTTCATCTAATAACCAGTGATCATGAACATCTTTTCATGTGTTTATTTAATATCTATATGTCTTCTTTTGTGAATTGTCTGTTTAATTACACTGATTTTTTATTATGGAGTTTTAAGAGTTCATTATATATTCTGGAATAAGTCTGTAATTAGATAAATGATTTAGAAATATTATGTCCCAGTCTGCAACTTGTCCTTTCATTCTCTTAGTTTTTTCTCTTTTTAATAAAAACAGATATATGGAACTATAAGTTCACATTTCAAAGATCAGAAGTTTTTAACTTTGAATTCCAATCTGTCAATTTTTTCTTTTATGGATTTCACATTTGTTATATCTAAATATTTGCCTAACCAGTATTTTCTCCTGTGTTTGCTTTTGGAAGTTTTAAGTTTACTTTTAGGTCTGTGATACATTTTGAAGTAATTTTTTAATATGGAGTAAGGTATAAATTGAAGTACATTTTTCTGCTTATGGATATCTAAATATCCTAGCACTGTTTGTTAAAAGACTATCTTTTCTCTACTGAATTGCCTTTGCACCTTTGTCATAAATCAGTTGTCTATATACAAGGGCGGGGGGTTCTATTCACGGGGGTCTCTATTCTGTTTTGTTGATCTTTTTGTCTGTCCTTGATCCCAATACCACACTTGTCTTGACTGTAGCTTTATATAATAAGTCATGAAATCTAGTAATGTTAGTCCTCCGACTTTGTTGTTCTTTTTCAAAGTTGTTGGGCGCTTTTGCATCTTTTGCATTTCCGTATGAACTTTGGAATCACTTTGTCAGTATGTGAAAAAAAAAAAAAAGCCCATTGGGATATTGAATGGAATTGCCTTGAATCTGTAGATCAATATATACATAAATGACATCTTAATAGTATTGTGTTTCCAATCCATAAACATGACATACTGCTCCATTTATTTAGGTCTTCATTTCCCTGAGCCATGTTTTCTAGTTTTCAGTTTTACAGATCTGGTACATCTTATGTTAGATTTATAAAATACCCTAAGTATTTAATATTTTAATGATGTCACAAATGGTATTATCTTTTCAGTTTTAATTTTGAATTATTCGTAGCAAGTACAAAATATAAAAATACAATTCATTCTTGATTTGGAATTCTGCAGCCTTGTTAAATTGATTAATTAGTAGCTTTTTGTTGATTTCATAGTTTTCTACATAGATCATCATATAGTCAGCAAATAAAGACTGTTTTACTTCTTCCTTTCCAATCTGATGCCTTTTATTTGTTTTTCTTGCCTTACTGCACTGGCTAGAGTAGTAATGTGTTGAGTAAAAGTAATAGGAAAGGGATATCCCTTTCCTCCTGATCCTAAAGGGAAAGCATTCTGTCTTTCACTATTAAGTATGATGTTAGCTGTAGGTTTTTTGGTAGATGCTATTATAAATTTAGGCTTTTTGTGAGTGTTTATTGCCATAAGAACTAGAAATGTAATTGGTAGTACTACTGCTCAAATTAAAAAAAAATTTAAACGGTATAAAAGAGGACTGTTTTTAAGAAAGGCCTTCAGAGTATTTTTAACAGGTAAATTCTACCAATGTTAGTATACTAGCATTGCAAGGGAAATCATAATTAAACATTTTTAGCATTTTCTCTGCTCTTTAATAGTGAAACAAATTGTGAAACAAATTTGGTTTTAAATATAAGAATACAGTGAGGAAGTAGAAACCATATATATAATATGAACTTTAAACAATAAATTTATTAAATAAATTTATAGATTTGTTTATTCCATAAAAATTAGTATAATAAAATCATATTGCTTTAAGTATATTTCAAATTTAGTCTAACTCATTATATTTTACAGATGACGTTAAGTGAATTTCTAAGGGAATTTCATCTACTTTCATGATTTCTGCTATCATGTTGTTATCCAAATCTGAATTTCCAGATCAATCTCTTCTCTGAACTCAAGTCCTTAATAGACATCTCTACTATGGTGCCCTACAGGTATCTTGACAAACAGAAAATTGCTTCTGTCTCAAAGCTGCTTTTGTATTTCTTTCCATGGGGACTGGCACAATATCAGATGTTTTGTCATCTAAGCCAAAATCCTGGGAGTTCCTTTTCTCCCCCCCCCTTTTTTTTTAAATCTGCTGAAGATTCAGTGCTTATTTCTGTAGTATTATTTTTTTGTATTTATCCTTTTTCTTCATTGTCTTTGACATTGTACCATTTAGATCCTCATCATTTTTAAAAATCTGTACTATTAAAATTTTCTAATTGGTTTCTCAGACCTCAGTTTTATACCTTTCCAGCTTAAAATCTGTCAGTGTTTGTGCTTTGTTTCTGGCAGTGGTTCTTTGGAGGATGAATGTTATAGACCTTGTTTTTTCTTTTTTCTTTTTTTTAAGTTTATTGGGTAACATTGGTTAAAACAATCATAGAATTTTCAGGTGTACATTATAATTTGACATCTGTATATTCTATTGTCTGATTACCACCCAAAGTCCAGTTTCCTTCAGCTACCATATATTTGATCCTCTTTACCCACTTCACCCTCCCCTACCCCTCTATATTTGACCCCCTTTGCCCCTATATTTGACCCTCTTTACCCTGTCTACCTCCTCCCTCTTCCCCCACCCTCTACCCATAGGAGAGAAATCATGTGGTTCTCAACTTTTTCTGTCTAACTTACTTTGCTTATGATCTTCAGATCCATCCATTTTGTCTTAAATGGCAGTATTTCATCTTTTCTTATGGGAAGTAATACTCCATTGTGTGTGTGTGTGTGTGTGTGTGTGTGTGTGTGTGTGTGTGTGTACCACATCTTCTTTATCCAGTCATCTGTCTTAGGACGCTTTGGTTGCTTCCATGTTCTGGACCTGTGAATAATACTGCTAGGGACATTTGGGTGCATATATCTTCGTGGATAAATATTTTCAGGTTTTTTGGGTAAATACCCAGAAGAGGGATTGCTGGGTCATATGGTAATTCTATACTTAGTTTTTTGCGGAACCTCCATACTGTTTTACATTCCCACCAATAGTGTATAAGGGTTCCTTTCCCCCCCACAACTTCTCCCATACTTGCTATTATTTGTCCTGTTGATGATAGCCATTCTGACAGATGTGAGATGGAATCTTGTTGTGGTTTTGATTTGCATTTCCCTAATAGCTAGTGAAGTTGAGCATCTTTTCATGTTTGTAGGCCATTTGTATGTCCTCTAGGGAAAAGTGTCTATTCAAGTCCTCTTAAGTTCTCTGCCCATTTTTTGATTGGATCGTTTGTTTTTGTTGTTATTGAGTCGTATGAGTTCTTTGTATATTTTGGATATTAGGCCCTTATCGGAGACGTTGCTTGCAAATATATTTTCCCATTCAGATGATTGTCTCTTTGTCTTGTTGACAATTTCTTTTGCTGAGCGGAAGCATTTTAGTTTGCTGTCCCATTCACTTATTTTTGCTTTAACTTCCCTTGCTTTTGAGGTCAAATTCATAAAATCCTCTTTAAGTCCAAGGTCCTTGAATTTTGTTCCTGTGTTTTTTTCCTATGCATTTTATTGTTTCAGATCTTATATTCAGGTCCTTAATCCTTTTTGAGTTAATTTTGGTGTGTGGTGATAGACAGTAGTCTTAATTTCATTCTTTTGCAGGTGGCTTTCCAGTTTTCCCAACACCATTTATTAGAGAGGCTTTCCTTTCTCCACTGAATGTTTTTGGCTTTTTTGTTGAAAATTCTTTGCCCATATAAATATGGGTTTACTTCTGCACTCTTGATTCTGTTCTGCTGGTCAGTGTGTACAGAGCTCTTTTGAGACTCTTGAGATTCCCGTACCCCAAAATATTCAATACCTATAGAAGCTGACACCTGGGTTAAAAACCTTTCTTTCTACAGACCAAAGTTTAAATTTCTCTGTGTGGTATATAGACCCTACTATTGATGTAGCTACTACTTACCTCTCCAGACATCGTTGAAAGACGGCCACTGTGGCTGGAGCATAGTGAGTGGCTGAGATTAGAAAGGCAGCAAAAGCTTTATTTTGTACTTGGGCCTTGCATGTCGTGTTTAGTGTTTTTTGTTTGTCTGTTTTCTCTTAAATGCGATGAGAAGCACCTGAAAGAATTTAAGCAGGAGTAGGACACAATAAGATTCGTGTTTTGAAATTATATGGTTGCTGTAAGGGGAAATGAATTGGTGTATGTGTGCAAGTGTAGAAGTAGCAAGACCCAGTAAACTATTGCAATAGTCGAGACTTGAGACAAGATGGCTAGCTCTAGGCTAGCATGGCAAAAGCCAGAAGGAGATAAACTTGAAATATATACTGAAGGTAAAATCAGTAGAATGTGATGATGTTAACGTCATCAAAATAGGGAATTTTATTTATTTTGTATCTCAGCCTCTAGAGCAGCATGGTTTATAATAAATGCTCTCTAAATATTGTTGGGTGGTTGGAGAGTTGGATGTTTGGATGTGGGACCTGAGGGAGAGGAAGGTGTCATTAATAACTTCTAGATTTCTGACAAGATCAGATAGGTGAATGGAGGTCTATTTATTGAAATAGAGAGTGGGTTTTGAAGGACAGAGTAAGAATTTAGTTTTGGATTTATTGAGTTTGAGATGCCAGTGTGATATATAAATTGATATGCCCAGATGGCAGTTGTTTGGGTCCAGAAGGTAGTGCAAGCCCATCTGCAAATGTCTAATATTTGTTCTTTCATTAGACAAATAATTATTAATTACTACTCCGTGCCTAGCATTGTCCCTGGGATACAGCAGTGAACAAGAGGTCCTGTCATCACAGAGCTTGTATTCCTGCAGGTTGGGGGTTGGTGGGTAATATATCAGATTATCATTTTTAAAAAAGCATTTATTTGTTGAGTACTATGCGTAGAAGTAACATATGGGGTATAATGAGGGTACAAAGTTAAAACAAAATCTCCATTGAGCAAACACTAGGTGTTTCACTGCATGGCAGTAGTGGATGGCTTTGGTTACAAATACAGTTGACCCTTGAACAACATGAGTTTGACCTGTGCAGGTCCACTTAGAGGCATATTTTTAAAATACATATACAGTTGGCACTCTGTATCCACTAGTTTTACATCCACAGATTCAACTAACCACACGGATTGAAACAGTATTTTCAGTCCGCAATTGGGAATTCCTGGAGGCAAAAGTTCTGTGCATTGTTCTATGCCATTTTATATAAGGACTTGAGCATTTATGTATTTTGGTGTCTGTGGGGATCCTAGAACTAATTCCCAAAGTCAAAAGTTATACTAGAGTTTCTACTCAGAGGCATTTGTCCCTTAACTCCCTTGTTGTTCAAGGGTCAACTGTATTTATTAGCATCTGTGCGTTAATTGATCCAGTGCTTACATTCAATGCTTTTACTTTAGTTTCTACATTCCAGAGTTCTTTATTTTGATTATATTTTTATTGGATGGATTTTTGTCTTCAAGTAGTTCCTCCCCACCCAGAAGGGCTTGTAGGTACTTTATTTCTTTTTTCTCTAAATATTCCTTATATCTTTATTTCATGTATGCAAAAAAAAAAAATTAAAAGAAATTTTAGACATTGTGCCAGTATCTTTTCGCATTGGAGTATATCATCTGGCATATGAAGTCTTATGTGGAGAAATCTTAAAGCAAATTTAATTTTTCCCATTTGTACATGACTTGAGGTTTTTGTGTAGATGCTTATATAGCTTTTTATTTAAAGAGCTTAAGTTTTCATGACTTTAATAGTGTGTGTTAGTGTCTGTTTTTGTAGGGTACAGCTTGTTCTTTCTGTCTTCAGAGTCAAATTATTCTGTATTTTTAGAATTTTTCTAGTATATTTTTAGTATTCTTAATATTCTTTTTATTTCCGTATAGTGATTTAAGAATAAGGCTCTAGAACCATAAGGTCTAGATTCATATCTCAGCTTCTCTGCTTACTGTCTTACCTCGGGCAAGTTTCTTAATCTTTCTGTACCTCAGTTTCTTCATCTGTAAAGCAGGGATAATAACAGTATATACTAAAGATTAAACGAGTTAATATATGTAATGCAGTTATAACAATTATGGCATATGCTACATGCACAGTAAGTGTTAGCTATTTTTATTAACTTCTCCATTTTTCTATTACTTACTCTCCTTTTTTTTTTTTTTGTCAGTGTTCCAAAGGCCTGTGTGTCTCACAGCAAAGTTCTTGAGGTCGTAGGGTTCTCTGTGTTGTGTTCTGGTGGCAACTGTTCTGTTTTTCCATCATTATCTGCTATACCTCCAGTAGTACCCTAACCTAAAAATGTCAGCATATTTTTTTTCTTTAATATTACTTTCCCCTGCTTTTCTGGGTCTCTGCTGAGTACTCTACTCCCTTATTCAATCCATTAACCTGGATATTGCCCTCCTAATTAAAGGGTAGTTAGATCTACATTTCAGAATTGTGGTCCTTATGTTTAGGTAAGCCTGTTTCCTGTTCAAGTCTACCAACCCGTCCTTGGTACACATGGATTCAGATTTAATAGATTTGGCAAGTATGTTTTGTAGTTAGTGTTTTAAGGTTATAATCATGTCCTCCTTTCATGGAAGATGAATTTTTTTCTTCTGTTTTTGCTTGTAGTGTTAAGGAAGGCTAGAACAATTGCTTTTGTTCTTTTTCATCTTTACCTGGAATTTAATGCATATTTTTTGAAGGAACGAGTGGTTTGTAAAAATAGTGCCATAGAGAAACACATTTAGGTAGAAATGAGTTTTTCTTTAGGTGTGTAGCTGGCAATTTGCCCATATAGCAAGTAGTTATTAACTGAATTTTCCACTTTCTAGCTTAATATTTTATAGTTACACCAGATCTAGTTTTCTGAGCTTCAGTCATGTGAAAATTTTTACTTAACTGTAAAAATCTATACAAAAGGAAAATAATGTTTTTGGTAAGGCAGTAGGTTGAGAGCAGGGGTACTAGTTGGACTGAGGATTTGAATCAAAGTTTCTGCATCTGCTAGGTATATAATTTGTGTAAGTTACTTCTTTGAACCTCACATTTTCCTGCTATTAAATGAGACCAAAATAATATCTATGTTTTAGAATTATTGTTAGAATTAAATTTATATTTACATATATGTTTATATATGGGGGGGGAAGGGGCAGACTAGTATGTGGAAATACTCAAGCAAAACTAATATGTTTTATATTATTATCATGATTTTAATTATTAATCATTATTTTTTAAAAATTATTTATTATTATTATTTATGCCTATAGCACCTGGTCTTACTAGGCAGTCTCCCATCCAAGTACTAACCAGACTCGACCTTGCTTAGCTTCCGAGATCAGACATTGGGCTAATTCAGGGTGGAATGGCCATAGACCATGGACTATGGCTCCACGTGGACACGAACCCAGGATCTTCTGTGTGCAAAGCAGACGTGCTAACTGCTACACTGTGGAACCACATCCTATTAATCATTATTCTTATCATGGATAATGGAGGACATATATTCAGAGCAATCTGCCTAACATAATTTTTGACTGCCAAGTATGACGACGATATTGAGTGTCCTCAACTAACCATTCTTCCTAAATGAGTATTTTTCAGGGAATCCAACCCCAGGAAATGGAGAACAGTTTACTGTGTTATTCTTTACCTCTCTATACTTGTTTTTAGCCAGTTCAACCTCTTTAAATACAAGTTCAGCAGAATGTTTTTTCTCATAAGGATTCAGAAACCTTTGTTCTGATGGTAATCCCATTTAAATTTGGTTTTGAACACAGATTGAAAACTAATTTGGGTTCCTTTAATGGGAAATCTGGACGGACGGGTGAACACACACACACACACACACACACACACACACATAGGTAGAATTTTTTTCAGGAACTAGTTTTAAATAGCAGGGTCTTCCTGTGCTTACCAGTGGAACAGTACAAAGGCCAAATTGAACATAGCTGCTGGGGAAACCCTTTTTCCTTCTGTGGCCTGTAAATGCTATTCTGTTTCAGTGAAAAGCCCTGACCTCAGCTCTTGGAAAAATCCTAATACTTGTGTTAGAGCAGGGCTGAAACACTTGTCTAGACAGAGGCTAAATGGCTGAACTATAGTTCTAAGTTTATCAGATGCCTCTCAGTCATGTTATGCTTTTAAAAAATAGATGTTTCAGACATTATCTAGAGAAATTAGGATAGAAAGGACAATTTAACAGCCCTCCTTCTATTCTTTGCTAGTTTACCTTCATTTTATTCTTTCTCCTAAATAAAATCTAAGCTCATGATAATGTGGAATTTATGCTTGGTGAGGACAGAATATATCAACATTATAAACTTTGTATAGTGTTCTCCACATATTCGATGCTCCATAAATATTTGATGTTTGGGATCAAATATACTGTTAACTGTAAACAGACTGAATTTGATTTTCTTAGTGATCAGATCTATGGAATATAAAGGTTTATTTATTTATTAGAGTGCTCCTTGAAAACATAAATCATAAAACTCACCAGCGGTGTTCCATTGTACTTTGAATAAAATCTATAAACTATTTGACATGGGTTACACTCTTATATTATCTGGCCACTTTGTGCATTTGTTGATCTTATCTCAGTACTACTTTCTTGGTCATTCTCTATGTTCAAGCTACAGTAGACTCTGTTTCTCAGAGAATACACTGTTCGTTTTCCCTTGTTACTCTTGAACTAGCTATATTCCCTTTGGATATAACTCCCTTCTCTTGGCTGGCTCCTTCATTTAGGTCCCAGATCAAATGCTTTAGAGGTCTTCATTGAATAAACTAAATTCACCCATTCAGACAGAATCACAACTCTTTTTTTCTCATAACACTTATCACTATCAAATTATTTAGTACAATTAGTTGTTGATTAGTCAGTCTTATAGAATGTAAGGTTCTTGAAAGCTTCTTGAAAGGCCTTATTTGTTCACTGGTGTAACCATTATTGTCTAGAACAGTGCTTTGCACAGATTGCTGTTTATGTGACTGATTATGCATTTGGCTGCCTGTAACAGGAAATGTAAGTCAAACTGACTTAAGCAATAAGGACATATACTGGCTCACATAAAATGTCTAGAGGTAGGTAGCAGTCTGGGATTTTGATTTGGTGGCTTAACTGCCAAGGACCCAGGTTTCCATTTTTCTACCATTTTTCTTCCCATTTTGCCATCAGTGGCAGCTTCATCTTTAACTAGTCCTTAAGGATGGATACTAAGTAGCAGTCGGAATTACGTGCTTTCTCATTCACATCTAGTGGAAGAGAAGAATAGAAGTTTAATGTGGTTCTCACCTAAGAGTAAGAAAATCCTTTTGCAGATCTTTTCAGTAAACTTTGTTTCTATTTTCATTGTCTCTTTCTCATGCAGTCACTTACCCAAGAATGTAATTCCTCAGCCAAAAGAGCCCATCTCTGTTGCTGCAAATGGAGTTATCTTCCTCCCAGTCAGCTGGGCTCTGAGGAAAATAGTCAATAACTGAATAAAATTGGTGTTTCTTAAAAGTAATGGTACAGTTTCTGGACTGGGAATCATTTATAGCCTCTATAATTCTAAGCAAAAATTTTTTGAATGAATTCATTTAGTAATCATGTATTGAATTGTCAAGTATATGCTCAGCACTATCCTAGTTAATTAGAATACAAAATCATATAGAACATGGTACTAACCTTCAGATATTATAAAGTGTAGAGAGTCATACAAGTTAACAGAATATTAAAATTGTTTTAAAAATCAGGTAATCGATTCAAATAAATTTTTCCAAAAAGGCATCAAAAATAAAAAGGGGAGATTAACCAGTTGAGACCAAAAACAAATAGCAAGGTGCTAGACTTAAACTTATCCATATCAATAATCACATTAAAGGTAAATGGTCTGAAAATTACAATTAAAGGCAGAGATTATCAGATTGGATAAAACAGCAAAACCCAACTATATGCTACCTACAGGAAACATACCTTAAAACTAAAGACACATAGTTTAAAAGCAGAAGGATAGAAAAAGTTTTGCCATACTAACACTAATGAGAGGAAACTTAAGTGACTATATTAATAACAGATAAAGTAGATTTCAGAGCAAAAATATTATTAGGGATAAAGAAAGTCCTTTTATAATGATAAAGGAGTTAATTTAAAAAGAAGACCTAACAGTTCTAAACTTTTATGCACCTAATAACAGAGCTTCAAAATTTATGAAACAAATATTGACATAACTGCAAGGACAAGTTGATAAATCCACAGTCAGTGATTTCAATATCCCTTGATACTTGGCAGTAGAAGGAAATTATCAAAGATAAAGAATACTTAACATTATTGACCAATTTCATCTAATTGCATTTATGGAACATTCTAGCCAACAGCATAATAAACTTTTTTTTCTTTGCAAGATCACATGGAACATTTACAAGGATAGAGCATATCCTGGGCTATAAAATAAGTTGCAATAAATTAGAAGCCTTCACATCACATAAGTATGTTCTCTGACCACAATGGAATTAAATTAGAAATCAATAAAAGAAAAATCTCTGGAAAATCCCTAAATGGCAATTAAAACAACACAATTCTAAATCATCCATAGGTCAAAGAAGAAATCAAAAGGGAAATGGGAAATTATTTTTTGCTGTATGAAAATGGAAACACCACATCAGAATTTGTGGGATGCCACTAAAGCATTATTTAGAAAGTTATAGCATTAAGCACCTTTTAGAAAAGAAGAAATATCTAAAGTCAGTGACATCAACTTTCATTTTAAGAAACTAGAAAAGAGCAAATTAAAATCAAAGTAAGCAGAAGAAAAATATTAAAGGTCAGAGTAAGAGTCAATGAAGTAGAAACACAACAACTAGAGAAAATCAATGAAAGCACAAGCTGTTGCTTTTGAGGATATCAATAAAATTGTTAAACCTCTAGCCAGGATGGTCAAGAATAAAAGAGAAGATAAACATTATCAATCTCAGGAATGAAAGAGATGATATCATTACAGATTCTATAGATATTAAAAAGAATAATAAGGCAATATTAGGAATAGATTTATGCCACCAAATTTAGCAATTTAGATGAAATATGGTTTGGAGTTTTATGAATCCCAACATATAAATATATTAAGTATATATAACTGTATTACATATATAAATAAGAACAAAATACATATGTGTATGTATACACATATACATACATATATGTATTCATAAACATATGGAAAGAACAGTACATCATGATCAAGTGGACTTTCTCCTTGGAGTAAAAATTGGTGGGAACTAGAGCTATCACTATCAAATATGGTAGTAGAGCAAAGAGGGAAGATGAATGAACCCTGTGGTGTTGAATTAGAGACATCACTGTGAACTCGTGTTTAGCTTTATACACACACGCGCACGCGCGCGTGTGTGTATGCTGTTAGATACAGAAACAGTTATAGATGTGTGTAAATTTCCAGGCTCTGTCTGCTGATAGAGCCTAGAAACAGTGATACCTTAGTAGCAGCAAGCACACCCAACACCCAGATATTTGTTTCTAGTACTATTCTCCAATAAAATGGCATTTTGGAGAAACAGTTATTCTAGGGTTGGAGTAGGGAATGCACAAGATGAGCCTAGAGCACCTCGTAGGGTCGGAAACAAGGAAGTGCTCAAAAACAGAAGGGTGAGGTCTTGTCGAAGGGATACAGGTGCCACTCTGAAAGAATTCTCAATGTAACAGTTTGCGCAAGAAAATACCATAGTATTGGATAAAATAAATGTACATTAGTTTGTATAAATGATTGCAGAGTAAATAGGTGAAGAGGAAACAAAACTTCCTTATAGAAGAATTCCAAATCAGGTATGTAATATCTCCCTCCTTCAGGAGATGGAGCTTAATCTTTCTAGCTCCTGATGTGAATTGGATTTAGTGACTTATTTTTAAAAACTGGATTATGGGGAAAACGTGACTTTATAGAGAGAAGTTTGGCAAACACTACCTTAACCAAATGACCAAATTAACATTACTAGTTTTAAGTCGTGTTGCTACTGTATTCCCCTTGCTATTGATGAGAAGTGCACTTCATCTCTGTGATATTCTAGGAATAGATATGTGTGTGTAACTGATTTTCAAGAAAAGTGCAAATACAAAGGCAATTCAGGTCTTTAAAGGTCTTTTCAAGAAATGGTGCTGGAACAATGAGATATCCATACGTAAAAATATAAACTATCCATATCTCACACCCTATACAAAAATTATTGCAAAATATTGAAAGTCATTAAAATTCTAGAATAAAATGTAGAGGAATATCCTCATGACTTTGGGTTAGGCAGAGGTTTCTTATATAATGACACTAAAAGTGTCAGATACCAGTGGTTAGGACTTCATATCTTTGTGGGGGACAGAATCCAACCCCCCAAAAATACAGTGGTTTCCAATTTAAGGATTGCTTTCATATGGAATGCAAGGGAATGAAGAATCTCTATATGCACTTAGTGCAATCCCTATATTGCATAATTTATGTGTCTTCCACATCTGTGTTTACTTTTTAAAAAAATGTAACAATGGCATTGTAATAAAATACAAATTTATTCGAAAATGTGAATTTATTGTAGCTTTTCCGCATTTATTCAATTTGTGGGTATTATACCTCTGGATGCTATTATGTAGATTCCTGTTTTTGGTTTTATTTTTAACAGAAACAGAGAGTCTCTCTCACCTATTTTGTGCATTTGTCATGAAGTATTGTCAAGTTTGCCTTAATAGGTCTGTTCCCAAAATCACTTCTTCAGCTTCTTGCTGTGTCCTTACATAAGAGTTAGTTAGGCATAAATCCATAGGATTAACCTAGGGGACCAGTGTGTCTTATCTTTTCTGTTTACCGAGTATACACACACACTTCTCCATCTAGTCCAAAATCTCATGTGGCTTCTTTACTGTAGATAAATTCATCCCGAGGAAGAAATCAAGAGGGAATGCTTTGGCTATTTGGAATCTTTTGTGGTTCTGTATAAATTTTAGGATCGCTTGTTCTAGTTATGTGAAAAACGCTATTTTTGTTTTGATATGGGATTGCATTGAATCTGTAGATTGCTTTGGGTAGTATGAACATTTTTTAAAGTATAAATTTATACATATATTTGTTTGAAATAAAATATTCCTTATTTCTGTTAAAATATTTTGATAACAGTATTTCTTTTTTAAATTCTGTATTAGTTTCAGGGATACATTCAATGGTTAGATATTTATTAAATTTACACAATAATCCCCCTGGTTACTTTAGCACCCATTACCTATGTAATGGCTCTGTACATAGCCATTTTAATAATACTGACTTTAATACCCTATGCTGTACTCTATGTCCCCATGACAGTTTTGTAAACTAATTTGTACATCATTTCTTCACCTTTTTCATCCAGTCCTCAACTTCCTCTCCCCTCTGGCAATGACCAGTTTGTTCTCTGTATCTTTACCTTGTTGATGATTTCTTTTGCTGTGCAGAAGCTTCTTAGTTTGTTATAATTCCATTCATTTATTTTTGCTTTTACTTCCCTTGCTTAAAATCTTCTCTGAATCCAAGGTCCATGAATTTAATAGCTATGTTTTCTTCTATGCAATTTATTGTTTCGTCTTATATTTATAGTGTTTTTCTTGTAATCCTTTGTATTTCTTTGAGGTTCATAGCTACTTTTTCTCTTTTATTTCTGATTTTATTTGGGTCCCCTCTGTTTTTCTTCGAGAGTCTGGTTAAAGGTTTATCAATTTTATCTTTTCAAAAAACTAGATTTTGGCTTCTTTAATTTTTTCTGTTTAGTTTTTGTTCGTTTGGATTCTATTTCATTTACTTCTACTCTGATATTTATTATTTCTTTTCTTCTATACTCTTTGGGTTTTGTTTGCTGTTCTTTATCTAGTTATTTTAAGTGCAAGGTTAGATTGTTTATTTGAGCTTTTTCTTGTTTCATGATGTAACCCCGTAGTGCTAAAAACTTCCTTCTTAAAACTGCTTTACCTGTGTTTCCTAGATTTTTGGGTCATTGTGTTTTCATCATCATTGTCTGAAGTTATCCTTTGATTTTCTTCCTTGATCGTTGTTAACCCATTCATTGTATAGTAGCATGTTTTTCAGCTTGCATGTGTTTGTGTTTCAGTTTTGTTCTTGTAATTGATTTCTAGTTTCATACCATTGTGATCAGTGAAGATGATTCACATTATTTCCTTCTTAAATTTATTGAGACTTGTTTCGTAGTTTAACATGTAGTCTATCCTAGAAAATGTTTCATCTGCACTTGAAAAGAATATATGTTCTATGCTTTGTGCGTAGTGACTTAAACATATCAGTTCCATCCATCTTGCCTAATGTGTCATTTAAGGCCACTATTTCCTTGTTGATTTTCTGCCTGGATGATCTGTCCATTGATGTTAAGTTCCCTACTCTTACTGTCTCTTAGAGTGTCTCTTTATATCCATCAGTATATGTTTTGTATATTTAAATTCTCCTAAGATGAGTGTGTAAATGTTTATATGTTAAGTCCTCATGTTAGATTAATCCCTTTATCATTATGAAATGCCGTTTATGTCTTGTGATAGCTTTTGTTTCAAAGTTTGGTTTGTTGGATATAAAAGACTTTTTAATTCCGTTTGCATGAAATATCTTTTCCCATTGCTATACTTTCAGTCTGTGTGTATCTTTAGGTCTGAAGTGGGGTCTTATAGGCATTGTATGTATGGGTCTTGTTTTTTTATCCATTTAGCCACCCTAGGTCTTTTGATTGTAACATTTAATTTATTTACATTAATTATTGATAGATATGTGGTTGTTGCTGTTATATAATTTTCTGATCGTTTTTGTCATTCTTTGTTTTTTTGTTTGTTTTTCTCATTCTCTTGCTCTCTCATGTGTTGATGACTTTCTACAGTGTTGTGTTTAGATTCTATTCTCTTATTTCTTGTACATCTCTTATACATTTTTGGTTTGTGGTTACCATTTGATTCATATATACCAAGCTATATTTTAGCCTTCTATTTTAAGCTGATGGTTCCTTAAGTTAATACACATTCTAAATCACTACAATTTTTTACTCATTCCCTCCACATTTATGTTTTTGTCATTATTTCTTACAAAAGACTGTGCATGTTTATTGACATGCATCCCTTAATTTATTGTTGTAATTATACACGATCTTTCTGCTTTTTCCTTTTAACCTCTGTACTAACTTTGTAGTTTGTTGACCCACTGCTCTTACTAAGTGTTTGCCCTTGTCAGTGAGAATTTTTTTCTATGTTTTTTACTCCTGTTTTTGATCTTTTTCTATTTAAAGAAATTCCTTTAACATTTCTCATAATACTGGTATAATAGTAATGAAGTCTTTTAGCTTATTCTTGTTTGAGAAACTTATCTCCCCTTTGATTCTACATGATGGCTTTGCTGAACAGAATAGTCTTGGTTATGGGTCCTTTTGATTTCATCACTTTGAATATTTCATGCCAGTCCTTCTGGCCTGCACAGTTTCTGTTGAGAAATCTGCTGGTAGTTTTATGGAAGCTCCCTTGTGTATATAACTAACTGCTTTTTAAGATTTCCTCTTTGTCTTTAACCTTTGCCATTTTAATTATGATATGTGTTGGTGTGGGCCTCTTTGGGTTCATCTTGTTTGGAACTCTCTGTGCTTCCTGGACTTGTTTGTGTATTTCTTTCACCAGGCTAGGGAAGTTTTCAGTTACTTCTAAATAGATTATCAGTCCCTTGCTCTCTTTCTTCTCTTCCTGGTACCCCTATGATATGAATATTGGTATACTCGTTCTTGTCCCGCAGGTCCCTTCAACTATCCGTATTATTTTTCATTCTTTTTTCTTTTTCCTCTTCTGATTGGGTGTTTCCTGCCACCTTGTCTTCTGGATCACTGATTTGATCCGCTGCTTCATCTAATCTGTAGTCGATGCTGTCTAATGTTTTCTTAATTTCAGTTAATGTTTCCAGTTCCCACTGATGCTTTCTTGTTTTCTATCTCCATTTTTATGAAGTTTTCACTGCGTTCAACTATTCTTCCCCTAAGTTCACTGAGTGTTCTTATAACAAGTGTTTTGAACTCCATATTGGGTAGATTGCTTTTCTCTATTTTTAATTATTTTTTTCCTGGAGTTTTATCCTGTTTTTTCATTTTATGACATGTTTCTTTGTCTCCTCATTTAGAGCAACTCCCTGTGTTTGTTTCTGTGTATTAGATAGATTTGCTACATCTCCCATTCTTGGCAGAGTGGCCTTATAATAATAGGTGTCCTATGAGGCCCATTTGCAGAGTCCCTTGTCACCTGAGTAGGTGTTACAGGGGTGTTCCGTGTGGATCATGTGTGCCCTCCTGTTGTAGTTGAGCTTCAATTGCTGTTGGCTTGTCAGTGGACGGGATTGACCCTTGGGCTGACTGGCTCTGAGGGCTAGCTGTTGTATTGGATGAGCTATTGTGAGAGGACTGATCTCATGGAGTAGGAGTCTCTTTAGCAGGACTCTGGTGAAAGTGGAGTCCACCTTTTTTGTGTGTGGCATTTGTGGAGCTGGTTAGGTGGTGCTCTGGTGTGGTCTGAAGCCAGGCAATGTGTATATTGTTTCTGGAGCCTCTCAGGAGGAGCTCTTTTGCAGGCTAAAGTCAGCCACTGCTCATGCCTATCTTGTGCCACCTTGCGGGAGCTACAAAGTGATCTGTGGTTGGTTGACACTTGTGCTGGGGTTGGAGGTGCTTCAGAGAGGCTGCAATGTGAGGCCAGCTGCCAGTAGTGCCAGGCTTGAGACCCTTTGCTGATCACCGCAATGTAAGCTCAGTTTAGTCACCACTTGTGTCAGGCTTGTAGCCACTTAGTTGAAGATATTTTCCAAGCCAACATTGCCCCCAGTTTATAACAGGCTTGGAGCCACAAAGGAAGAGATACAAGGCATGCCGTGATTAGCCCCTACTTGTTAGGGTTTTGAGGATACTTGCAAGATTTTAAGAAAGCTTGCAGTATGACCCTAGGCAGGCTGCTCTTCTTTTTTTTTTTTTTTTTTTTAACGTAGCTGAAAGTGACTCAGGCTGGCTGTGGGAGTGTGGTGGGGCGGGTTCTGAGTGCATCATAGGACAGGAAAAATGGTGTTAACAAGGTTAATGGAGAGCACAGATACAGAGCCCACCTGAGCCTGCCACCTGCGTAGAGGAGGAGTCAACAAAGGAACAGCAGTGCTTGCCAGCACTGTTGCCCTCAGAGAATGTCACTTTGACCCATACTCCTCCAGTTCTTGTCCCAAAGGTAGTCAATTTAGTTCCTCCCCCATGTCCCTTGCACTTTTCAACTCCACTCCTGCACTGGAGCCCAGATTTTGTCAGATCATGAGTGAGAGAGTCTGTGCATAGGCCTTTCAAGAAAAGTGCCTGGGACTCCAACAGCCCTCCGTTTTCACAGCCAAATGTTATGGAGACTCCTCTTCCTGACACTGGAGCCCCAGGCTGGGAGCCCATTGTGGTGCTGAGACCCTTCATTCCTCATGGGATATGTCTGTAGCCGAGATATTTCTCTGGGTTCTTAATCGCCATACGATGGGAATGAGACCTACCCATTCCGTGTCTTCACCCTCCTACCAGTCTTGACGTGGCTGCTTCTTAATATCCTTAGTTATAGGACTTTTGTTAAGCTAGTCTCAAGGTGGTTCTAAGTGATGCTTGTTCTATAATTTAGTTCTAATTTGATGTGGTTGTGGGAGGAGATGAGCACAGAATTTACCTACTTTGCCATCTTGACCAAAGTTTCTTTTCCTTTTAAAATTAGGACTTTGAGGGGGGATGTATTTCTTAAAATATGCCTCTATTAAAAGCTACTTTAGGATTACTTACTTTCGATAGGCCTTTGGTGTCCCATGCTCAGTCATCCTAAAACAATGGAGAATAATGAGTAAACATAAAAACAGTAATTTATGACAAAGGTACTCAAAACTGGGTTAACTACAATGGCTGATAATTCTTCTGCATATTTTAAGATTTAATATCAAATAAACTGAAAAAATTTCAGTTACCTATTTAATATTTATTACCAATATAAGTTCTGATTCCTTCCCCAAAAACCACATGCGGGAAAACCCACAAAGTATAGCATTACTATACAATCAAAAACTTTAAGCAGTGTTCAAAATCTAAACCTAAGTTATCACTGAATTACCTTTCTACTTCCCATTCCTCCTCCTGCGCTTGATCTAATGGAGGAGGTAGAAAATCGAAGACGGTATTGGAAGTACGAGGTGTGCCATCTAAGGAGTCTCCAGATGCTGATGTCTCTCCAACTTGCTTTGATCCTGAAAAGAGAAATCAGACATTCGATTGGTGTTAATACTTAATAAAGATGATAATTACAAAAGAGGAAATTAGTCCCAAAAGAGCTTCAACCTAATCTACAGCCATTCATATTTAAATAACTGGGGGTTAGCTAGAATCAAAATTCTACTATGTAAAACTTTAAAATGCCCTAAAAAGTAAACAGGGAAATCATTTTTAAACAACTTTTAAAAACCAACATAAGAGATGCCAACAACTCGGAACGGTGTACATGAGAAGAAACATTCTCTCACCTTATCCTTTTTACCTCAACTTTTTCATTCAAATTTACTTGTTATGGTGATCCAGCAATAAATAAGAACCTCATAGTTCTTTTTCTTGACTTGTTATCTTTAGGTAATACCTAAGTGTTTCCCCCTCCTCTGAGGATATTGCTCATTTATGCTTCCCACCTTCACTTTCTGCTCATTTTTTCCCTAGTGTTTAATAACTGTATTATTACTATTAGTTGGGTTAATTGGTTATTACCTAAGTTGAAACAATATAATTATATCTGTATTTTTGTTCCATCAAGGAGCTCGAATCTTAACTCTCTTCTATGTCAGATTAGGTATTTAATGCACATATCCTTCCTTCTCATTATATTTCTTTCCCTCTACTTTCATTTCTTTCAACTACAGTTTTACTTACATCATTAAGAGAGCTTTTTGCCTTTCCATTCTGATCTGAAGGCACAACTAAATATTCTGTGCTTTGTCTAATAGGCTGATTCTAAGTCCGAAAACCAACAGAATGCTTATATTGTCATATACAATATACGACATACATATACATATTATTTCTGCCAGGTTAAGAGGTATGCTAGTTAGGACTATACTTTCTTTTCTACCGGTCCAATGATGCAATTCCTGAACCACTTAAAACAGAATGTTTGTTATATTAAAGACGTACTTTCCATCAATTACTTTATGATTGTTACTTTTTACTTTGCTTCATGTTTAAATTGGAACTTTATGAACAACTCTGTTTTTCTTAGCATTTTAAATTGCTTTTTTATTACTGTCAAAGTAATATAATTTTATCGTTTCTTCATTTTGGGTGACTCCCTGTGTTTGTTTTTATGTATTAAGTAGATATGTTACATCTCTGGTCTTGACATAATGGCCTTATATAGGTTTTCTGTGGGGCCCAGTAGCACCCAAATTGGGTGCTCCAGGCTGTCAACTATGTGGGTTGTGTGTGCCTTCCTGTTGTAATTGAGCCTCGATTCCTTTTGGCACTTCAATGAGTGTGGCTGACTTTGGCCACCCGGCTTTGTGGATGGGCCATGACTACAGCAGATGAGCTATTGTGCAGAGGTTGAATCATGCAGCAAGAGTCAATTTTAGGGGTCTATGGTTCTGGCCATGTCCACCCTTTTAGTGTGTCATTTGTGGAACTTGTTGGGTGGGTCTCTGTTGTGGTGTAAAGTCAGCCACCAGGTTTGTTGGTTTTATAATTTCTTGGGAGGGGCTCTTGTGCAGGCCACAGTCAGCGTCCCCTTGTGCTGGGTTTATGGCTTCTGGGTAGAAGCTGTTTCGTGACCTGTGGTTGGCTACTTTTGTTCTGGGCTTGGGTCTCTTAGGAGAGGCTACAGTACAAACCAAGACTGGCTGCCAGTTGTACTGGGTTTGGGACTCATATGTGGGCACCACAATGTTAGGTGTGTCCATTCACCACTTGTTTTGGGCTTGTGGCCAGTTAGTTGAAGCTATGTTTAATGCCAAGGCTGACCTACTGTTGATGCCAGGTTTGTGTCAACTTAATTGGAGTTACTATGCAAGTTTCAGTGGTCCCCTGCTTGTGCTGGACCTGTGGCCAGTTAGCAAGAACTCAGAAGCACACTGAAGCCGGCTGCTGTTTGGGATTTGTGGACCTTTGAGAGAGTTTGGGAATTTCACATCACGATCCTAGGCAGGTTCTTTTTGTTGAGGAACTGCTGGAATACACTGGTGCTCCGCAAGCAATATGCATAGAATGGGAATCTCAGAGAATCACCAGGACAGGGCAAACTGTGTTAGCGCTGTTAATGAGGACTCAGATTTGGTGCCCACCTGTGTTTGCTGGTTGGGTTGAAAGAGAGGTCAACAAAGGAACAATGGTGCCTGCCAACGCTTTTGTCCTAGAGAGAGGTGCTCCCATCTCCAGCCCCTCCAGCCTTCTCCCCAAAGTTAGTCAGTTGATTTCCTCCATGTATGTCTCTGGTGTGTTTTGAGCAGCTGCCCCTGTGCTGTGAGTCCAGAGCAAGTGAGTCTATAGGTCAGGCTTTGTGTGGCCCCTTTAAGACCTGCAGCACCTTGGTCTCTAGTAGCTATTGCACTTTCTCTTTATGGGACCTCAGTCCCCACTTGTTTTCACAGACAGGTGTTATGGGGTTTCCCCTTCCCGGCACTGATTCCCTAGGTTGGGGAGCCCAGTGTCGGTCTGGAACCCTTCATATCTCAGGGATTTCTACAGCCAAAATATCCTTCCTAATTTCTTAATCGCCATGCGGTGGGTGTGGGACCTGCCCATTCTATGTCTTAGCCTCTCCCCACCAGTCTCTAGGTAGCTCTTCTATTCTTAGTTATAGGTATTCTTTTCAGTTAGTCTGCAGGTGTTTCTCAGTGATGATTGTCCTTTAATTTATTTGTAATTTTGATGTGCTTGTGGGAGGTGGCAAGCACAGAATTTACCTACTCCATCCTCTTGACTGGATGTCAGAAAAAAAATTTTTTAAGGAAAAAAACACTTTTATGGATGTGGAAGGTATATTATATGGAAGATTTAATTGTAATGATATGACTATGATCTTTTTTTTTAGTAGTCTTTATCTTTACCTATATTTTAAGTTCATGTAGACTTTAAATTTTATTTATTGATAGAAATATTTCATCAGCTAAGGAGTATGACTTACATAAATTTAAGGATATGTAGTCGAAATACCCACAATGCATTTCTTATATAATTTTTAAAAATTGTTAAGTAGAAAACATGGAATGTCCTCAGTCCTTATTCCTTTAGATGTTTTCCTTGAAAATATTTAAGGTTTTTAATCCTCACAAGAAATTGACTTGTGTTAATTTAGTGGAAGAAAATTTTAAAATTAATTTAAAATTTTAAAATTGTGAACAGTTTTAGAGTATATGGGAATTAAGTTTATACTTTTGTGGTTCCTTGTGTTTCCATGTATTGTGAAATTTGGGCAAATTCTTCTCTATTTAGCTTTGTAGTGAAGATAGGCAGCGATTAGGCTTTTGTACATATCAAGTATAATGCCTTAAGGTAAGCAAATATTATGAGTAATGTTCTGTGATTTGAAAGTTATAGTTTTGCTTGTTTTTTCTTCTAAGATTTTGGAAATGAAAGACTCTTATTCTTGTAGTTATGTTGGCATTTGATAGAAAGATAAATCCATTAAAATTTGTTTTCTTGTTGAATCAGTATTCCTTGCTCAAGAATGCCATTTTTATGGATACATTAAAATTTTTAAATAAAAAATGCGAACAAACTGCAAATATATCATGTGATTTAAAGAATAAATTTTGACTAGCACTTTATTATATTAAAGAAAGTAAAATGTTATTTGACATAATATTTTATATTTTAATTTTACGTTTTAGTATTGTGCTCAAGCTCAGATTAATGCTGGCGTTTGTCTCAGTGGCATCTACTTTTCAGAAGCATGATTGTATCTTCTGGGAAATGTGAAAAGCAGTTTGTCTTAAACTTTGCACAATTGACACTTTAGTTTACAAATTTTGAACATTTAATCTCAATGTATTTTATGTAAAATCTCATTAGGGGACATGTCCATCCTAGATTAAGAGGGTTTTTTTCCCCCTCTTATTTTTATTATTTTCTGATACATATTCTGTCACAAGGAACTGTGAAACAGTATTAGAATTTAAATCCCTTCCAAATGAAAAACATGCATGTCCCTATTTTATAAATAATGAGATTATACTTTAGAGTCCAGTTTATTGCTTATATCAGTTTAATGTTATTAATATCTCTTTTGTACACATGGATTTCATGATTTGAATGGTTTTGATTGGGATGAGGATACTTAAGTAGTTTGAGGATCTCATACTTTTTTGCCAGAAGTTCTTTTTACTTTTTTTTTAAGTGAATAGTTTAAGCTCTAAAAAGATACTGTGTAAGTTAATAGTGATGACCTCAAAGGAAAATTATTTAGAAACCTTATAGGACATGTTCACAAAAATGATAGCATTCCAAGTTGTCAATAAAGAAATGCAAGCCTTTAATAAGTTGTTAAACTTATTCAACTACTTTTCTCAGTTCAGAAACAACCAGATAGTCAATTTATAATCGCTCTGGCAGAGGGAATTAAAATAATTTAAAATTTATCATTTGAGTTGTCAAAGTGTGTTCAGGAAATAAGAGATGTTTAATAAGGGTCTGCCATGTGTTTAAGTTCTTCAGTAAAAGTGGCAGTATACAAAGCTATATTTAAGAAGTTAATTTGAAATCTTTATTTTACATTCTAGTGAATCATTTTTGGGTTTTACACCAGAACTGATTTCCTTGGTCAGTATTATTTTTGTGGTTTGTATACCAAGGTTTGAAAACTAATAACATTGTGATAAACTCCTTGAGCTATCCTGTCAGCTGTAGCTTCTGCTTTAGAGCCTTTAAGATATAACTAATGTTTTATTGCCAGTTCTGCTAACAACTTCATATGCTTGGGATAAGTGCTAATAAACTACAAAGGTAGATAATGTTCAGACTTTTTTTTTTTTTTGGTGTAAAATTTTTAGCTCTTAGTGACTCTAGATCTAAAGTCATAAGTTGCAGGTGGTGAAAAGATTTATGATTGGTGTTTTTGGAGGGAGGGAGAGTAGTAGTGTTCATTTGCTACTTTCGGTTTTGTGAGCCTTACTGTCCAGAGATCTAAAGATTGAATTAACCATTCAGCTGAAGTCAGCACTGTGTTCTAAATCCCATACTTTAAGGGTACTAATTTTTATATTGCAGACAAATGCCTTTTTAGCTGTTATGCTATTTTGTGAAAAATAATACAGTACTAGAACTAGCTGGTGTATATTCATATTAGAATAAACGTTTTGCTTCATACTATTGAAATTATTTTGTAAAAATAGGTAAATGAAAAACGTGATTTACATCAAGGACAGAGAATGCCTTAATCATTCTTAATATTTTAAGTGAGATGAGGAAATAATGGATTTTTTTTGCTAAGTTTCAGGTATGGTCAATACAATTTAATGATCTTTTCAAAGAAAATCACTAACCCTACCTGCCAGGAAAGTTAAATGTTTTGGTTGTAACTTCATCTTTTTTCTTAACCTGTAGCATATGGGAAATTTGTTAACTTGATTATTGATGTTGATTTTATACAATATAACTTGGTGAATTAAATCTATAGTTTAATTTCTTGCTTTGGATTATGTCTTTCTGTGGATTTTACCGAGCATTTGAATAGTGTTAGTATTTAAGTTTATTTTTCTTTCCTATTTAAAGTCAAGCCACTAAAGTTCATATTTTATTTTTGTTCTTCCTAATAGCTTATAATAAATAAGTAGTAACTATGTAATAAGCAGTGCGTCTTGTTTAATGCTTCTCATTTTCTAATTTAATCTTCTCATTTTCTAATTTAATCCTCAAAACAAATTTGAAGAGGTACTGGTATTATCACTATGTTACAGATAATGCTTATAGAGGTTAAGCAACTTGACCAAGTTCAAGCACTTTTAAAATTTAAATTATTTAAATTTAGACTATATACTAGTGATATTTATTTCTGAAGAGTCCTTGCTCCTAAGGCCTTGAGGTCACATGTAATTTTTATTGACTATGACAATACCAGAATAGTATTTTTTTTTTTTTTACACTGATGTTTATCATCAATTTATGAGAGTTAAGCCTTCGAATTATCTTACCTATTTTGTAGAGCTCTTTGTCTAGTAACTCTCCTCACTGGAGTGGATTCCAATAAAAATAGTACTATATTTCTTTGATTTCAAGGTGCACAGGTTTTTTTCCCCTGTATTTTAACATCACTGATATCAGGATGTATCTTACAATAGATTTTTGAGAATTCTAAATTTAATAGCTAACATTGTTTGACTGCTAATGAAAGCTTGACCACTAACTGATGTAAGTAAAATTTCTTAACTTCCTCCCTTTCATTTCTTTTATCCTTTATTAGGAACGATCTAGACTCCCAAATTCCTCATCATAAATAAACCCAAGGAGGAAAATATCTATTACTTCAGAGGAGAGAGAAGATAGGAATTGAGGTTTGAGTGTAATATCTATTTCTTTTATCAGATCACTCTCACTGGATTGCAGTAGTGTCAAAAGGCTAGCTCTTTTCTCATCACAGTCAATGAAAGGAAAATATGATTTCTATTAGGCTATTTATTATAATCATATACGTGATAACACGAAACTTTTGCAACCCTTTGCAATTTTTTTTTATTCCAGAAGAAATTATATTTAACAGTTCAAGGGATATCCCAAATATAAGATCAGGTATGTGTGTGTATATATTGTAGAGTAGTTAAACCTGGTTTAAGAAATGGAAGTGTTATTCCAGTATATATTATTTTACTGGGTTAGGGTTATTTAATTACGAAGTCACATTTCCCTCTGCACTTTAATAACATTGGGAAGAGTGTGAAAATAAAATACTGGAGGGGAGACCTCTGTAAGGTAAACGCGTGACACGCTGAGGGAAGTTTTAAAAGCAAGTGCTCCCGGGTGAGGTTCACTGGTCCCGAGAGGAGAGAGGCCAGAGAAGTAGTGCTCTGGGGCGAGAGGGCGTAGTTTTTATGGGGTTTTGTGGGTGTAGGGTATAGAATGGGGGAATGTTAATTGAATCTTAGTTGAGCATCCGGATTAGGGTGGTGGTGCCAGGGCTTTAGGGTGGGCCCTTATCAGTTGGACTCCAGACTTCAATGTCTGGCTGGAAGGTCTGGATTCCAATATCAAGCTGGGAAGTCTCCAGGCAGGAATCTGGCTGGCCCCTTCCTCCACCGCTGACCTAACAACCTCTAATATTGTTACCTAGGGCTTTAATAATATTAAAGCTTGAGTGAGTAAATGTATAGTGACATTTAAAGCAGTTGGTTAGGATTTCTGGCAGATAAATATGCATAGTATAGGTAATCCAAAGTAAGGGTGTCTAGTCACCTTATCCCAATGGGTGAAATTCTTGATATTCTTTTTCCTTTATTTATTATGGATATTAATACTTGGATTTTATCTTATATCTGGAAAAATACATAACACATATGTAAATAGGCACAAACATGTTCATTGTTGGTTAAATGTCCTAATTAATACAGTATTTTCAAAAGCCGGATACAGTTTGATTAGGCATATCTATAATGTCTTAGCTTTCAAACACAGCTGTTTTACATAAATATAAAATCATGATTTGATGATTGACTACACAATGGACAGGGACTTGAAAATATAGAATTTTTTACACCAGAACTGTTTCATCAGCCTAGTGTTGGGCTAATTTGTTGCTCAGAATATGGCCAATTTTTAGCCTTTTTGCAGCAGTCAATAGTATTGGTTATCTCTTCTTCCTTAGCTCCTAGGACAGTCCTTTCTCTTTTCTGGTTTATCTTCCTAATCTCCTTCATTGGCTCTCACATCCATCTTAGTTGTTCAGAAGCTGTCCCTCTCCTCACCCCCAGGATTTGATCCTTGATCTTTACATGCTATTTTAAATTTCAGTGACCATACATGAGTTGATGATTCAAATCTACAGACTGTAGCCCCAGACTTTACTTTGGGGTTCTAGCTTTCTGTTTCCAGGTATCTAATTACATCTCCATCGCAGTATGAAGCAGTTGTTGGTGATTTTCTTAGTTGGAGCAGAGGAAACAAGTGAAATAGCCAGGGAGGCCCTTGACATTGTTAGTTATGTATATATGCAGCTACACATACATATGAACATATGTACTTGTTCGTTTTACCTCATACTTTAAAGTAGACTTTAAGATTAGAGAAAAAGTATCATAATTTAAAAGTTTTTGTTTGAGAAAAGTTCTTTATCTGTACTTTATAAATGTAGTAAGTAGATTATGATAAACAGGTTATACTTTATACTATAGGGTAGTTATTTATCTTCACATTTCATTTTTGTCCTCCTTTTTTCCCCTTCTTTTTCCATTTCCTTGTAAGAAAATAGCTCAAGATACTGTCTAGAATCAATAGCTGGGAACTTCCAGGCTTCTTTACCAGAACCTCCCTGGATGTTGCAGCCCCTCATGCAAGCAACATTGTTTGTGGGCAGAAATTTTTATAATGGCTATTAGGCAGAGTGGCTAAAGTTTCTAACTGCAGGTATTATCCTCTGCAGAAACTCTGTTGGAAATTCTTTTCTGTCAACACTTATATTCATATGTAGATTAAAAACATGTTCCCCGCCCCTTCTCCTACAAGTAAGAATGGCCTGCTTAGGAACTTTTACTTCTGAAGATTTGGTAATCTTTTGTAATAAGTATATTCTCTAGAACAGTGTCTTATTTCAGAACTCTTTTCCTTGTTATCCTTAATTTTGTTGTGAGTTGACATGCTATCACTTATTAGGGAAATTTTTAGATTCTTAGTCTTTATTTGGATCAGTTTTGATTTATATAGGATTTAAAGGGAATTCTACTTAAACTTGTACTTTTGAGTTTTTTTTAAAAATTGTCATTCAAGTATTGTTTTAATTTCTCTCTTTACTAAAAGCCTTTTTTTAACCCAGTTTTATTGATCTTTATAATAAACCCTGTTTTTATAACTTAGACTACATAATTTTACATAAAATACTGTAGATTGAGATAATTTCTAAAAAGGACAGAAATGAGAATGGGAAGAAATTTGAGAACACATTTTAGACTTAGTGTTTATGTATAGCATCAAACTCATATCAAGAAGTCTTCAGTAATACTGCTTTTAAAAAAGACAACCAGGAGGAAATGCTGTAGTTCATTTAGCTTATAGAACCAAGAAAAAAAAGAAGCACCTTTTGTTTCCTGCTTTTGGAACATATTTTTAATAACTGATAGTACTCCAATGGTAACTTTTTCTAGATTTTTGTTATTAAAACTAAACATAAGTAATAGAGGATCATGATTTGATCATGATCAAAGGGTAGACAGATCAATAGTGTAGACATCAATAGTGCAATAATCAGCACCCAGATATTTTGGGGGGTGAGGAGAGATGATGGGAAGAAGGAACTTTTCCTCGCTAACGGTAAAATATTTCTCTTTGCCTTGCCCGCCCCCCAGTCCCCAAATCCGAACAATGGAAATAATTTCTTCATGGTTATTTTTAAGGATTAAATGAGATAATACATATTAACAACTTAGAGTAGTGCTTAGCATCTAGTAAGCCCCCAATAAATTTAGCTGCTGCTATTATTATTTGGATTTTTAAAAGGAGAACTATTAGTCAGAGATGGCTGATGGCTGCACCTGCAATTTAAGATTTAACAAAATAGTTAAGATATTAAAAATGGTGCTGAACTTATCACTCCACCTATTTGTTGAATTGCTTTGGAAAAGTTAGCATAAAATTTAATTTTTTTGTGTGTGTACAGCCATGCTACCCTGAACAAGCCTGATCCCATCTGATTTCAGAAGCTAAGCAGGGTCAGGCCTGGTTAGTACTTGGATGGGGGACCACCTAGGAAGACCAGGTGCTGTAGGCTTAAAAAATAAAACAAAATAAGGGATTGTAAACTGTCAAGGTCCTTCCAATCTGTGAGGTCAACCAAAGGTTGCCACGCCTAAAAAATTAAATAAAGAAAAATTTAATTTTTTTATTCTGGTTTAGTAGAATGAATAAATTTAATGACAGTCTTATAAGTGAAATAACTACATCTAACCTTTTTGTTTTTGTTTCAGGTTTCCCCTCAAAAAACCTATAAGGTAAGTTGTTCAATTGCACTTCATATGTTTAGGTTAACTTTAATTGGAAGCATTCCTTTGAAATTCTGGTGGGTTTTTGTGGTTTTGAAAACGTGGATTTTAGTTTAAAATTTCAAAATATTTTACACATTGGAAGGTGGCATTGGTTTGATTACATTTTCAATGTTTTTAATATAAGTGTTTTAAAAGTTTGTTCAAATTGATACTTAAGGTCATTCCCTATGAAGATACTTAATTTTAAAATCTGTTGTGACTGTTTCTAGTTGTGAATAGCTTGGGAATGTAAGTGAATTGCCAGTTTTTGATGTATTATCATCTGGATAACTGTAACTGCCTTTAGTTAATGAACTTTGGTAGACTGGATCAGTCTTAATTACTTTAAGACTGTAAAGGAAAAAAATCCATAATGTTCAAATATGTCTGTGTCTATAACTTCATATTTATGGATTTCCCAGAATTAAATGTCTCTTCCTTAGAAGTACTTGTTCTTCACCATTTCTTCTCTCTGATATTATTATAAATATTATTTAAAATAATGGTAGTATGTCATTTCTAATTATTATAGTACATTTTTCATTTTTGTAACACCATAGTTTAGGATACCAGTGCTAATCTTGGCATTCCACTTAATTAGTAGTGTATATATTATAGTTATGGTCATATTTACTGCCCAGCCATTATCTGATCAGTGTTATTAGGTAGGCCGTAGGAAAAATAATAATTCTAGTATCATCTGAGCCTGGCTAAGCCTATTGTGAACTATAGGCAGGCTCTAAGTGAAGCTTCCCTGAGATTTTTTTAACAGCTATTTACTTATCGTTAAGTGAAAATAGTAATGATTAACCTTTAAAAACCATAAAAGAATTTAAACACTCATTTCTAAGAATAAAGTAGACTTTATACTAAATACTACATATATATATATTTTTTTTTTTTAGGTGAGGCAACCTTTGGTTGACCTCACATATTGCACAGACCTTGTCAGCTTACAATCCCTTATTTTTTTTATTTTACTGTATTTTTTAAGCCTTCTGCACCAGGTCTTCCTAGGTGGTCTCCCCATCCAAGTACTAACCAGGCCGGACCCTGCTTAGTTAGCTTCCCAGATCAAACATCGGACTTGTTCAGGGTGGCATGGCCGTAGACTACTTTTATAAATTCTAAACACTTTTTATAATCAAATAAATAAACTCTATATTACACACAGCATAGACTAAGTATTAAAACTTTTTGAAAAATATAAATTAGAGAGGTTTATGAGACTGAGTAAAGTAAACTGATTTCATAGTTTCTTTTTGTAAGACACACTTTGGATTATCAAATTGTTTTAATTCTAATGACTGTCTTGCAAATATTTGATTGCTTTAATTTAGGCATGGAAGTATTTTGAACCGAGAGTCACCAACAGATAAGAAGCAGAAAGTTGAACGCAGTGCATCACATGATTTTGACCCCACAGGTAAAACATCATTCTTCTAAAGAATATTGAGAGTTGTGAACTTCAGAATAGTATAGTTTAAGCTATATAACTTCCCGAAACCCCTGTTTCAGAGTGGCTGTTTAATCTATTTAGGGCAATCCTTCCTCTTCAGTTATGTAATTTCTCTTTTGCATTCAGGAGGAATGCAAACATTTTTAATTTTCAACACTATGAATTCCACTGTGGAAGCATCATCGTAGAGTATGTTATATTTAAAAATAGTAATGATAATAAATATAGTTACTGTATCATAATTGGATATTTTGTTAAGACAAAGGACTTAATATTAGGATAAATCATAGGTATGAGCAGTAGTATATCATAAAGTCAAGTCTATAACAACTACCAATTTCTGTAGTCATTTAAAAATTCAAATGTGGTCATGATAAATTGGAGTATTTGATAAAAAGCAACTTCAAAAATTAATTATCTCATTTTAGAGTAAGCAAACTTTTTCTTCAATCAAAAAGTATTTTGAACTCAGAGCCTGTCTTTCAGCTTCCCTAGTGTTGGTCTTTCCTAGAGTTTTAATGTTAGTAGACTTTCAACTATTTATATTCTTAAGTTTATATATACAGTTTGAACTCCTCTTGTAAAGTATATTCTTTCATTTTCTCCTTGTAAATTCACCCAGTATTTAATTTATAGAAATTGCTTGATAATTTTGCTTTTCTTTCTTGAAACTAATGTGTTCTTTGTGCACATACTATTTTATTCAGTTGTGTATTCCTATGACAAATAATAATAATAAATGCTAAGATCCCAGATACACAAATATATCTATAGAAATAAAATTTTAAATTTTTAATAGAGTATATTTTTTGTATCTAATTAAGATGTTTCATGCTTATAGTATAAATTTCTCTTTTATTTTGAAAAATATAAATATTATTTAGGAAGGGAAAAATAGAAAGTGAATAGCTAATAATTTACCTGCATCTTAGGTAGTAGGTAAAATGAAACCTAGTCATCAATTTAGGGGGTTTTGGTGGTGGGAGTATGTAATATGTAACTTCCGGATCTCCATTAAGAGATAATTCTTTATTTCTCACACCTAATTTTGACATCATGTGGCTTAGAGGCTTTCGTGTGTATGATTAGTTATTGTCTTGCTAATGAGGGTCACAACTTTCTGCCCTCTGTTCATAAAAGTATTATGGTCTTGTGAGATTGACTTATTCTGTATTGTTCATCTGTGCTGTTACCATCTCCAAAGACATTTAGTAAAGTGGTATGCAGTGCTTCATAATGAGATTATTACGGCTTTTAGTGCTTTTGTCATCTTTATAATTGCCACATGATATACTTTGTAGACTATTCATGTGTTGTTTTGTTTGAACATATTTTTATTGCACTCTTTTCTTTGATAAATCTTTAAAATGTCATTACTTGTACTGTTCGTGACTATTCTAAATGCTGTCACCTGTGATATTCATACTTTGTGTTTGCACGATTTAACTTGATCATGATTCATTCTTTTTTCCCCCCATGAATTTTCCCCCTTACATTGGTCTCCATATTTTCTATATCTCTCCTTTTCTCCCGCTCTTGTGCAGATAGCTCCTCCAAGAAGACAAAGTCTAGTTCAGAGGAGAGTAGATCCGAGATATATGGTAAGCTAATGTAGCCAATTCAGCCTTGCACCTTTGGAGCTTGCTTCATGCTTTTTTCTTCTTTAAAAATAATTACAGCCTTCCTGTGTCTGCTCTGCATGGCATGATCTACTGCAGGGAAAGGGAGCCTGGGGTTTTAATGTGGCTGTGATGTGGAAGCTTAAGGTTGCTAGAAACTAACATTGTAGAGTAAGAATAGGCCATGTTACCCATCTTCTCTTTCCTCTTGTTAGGAAAGTGATTATCTCTAATATGTTTGGGTCAGGTTCCTCCAGATAACATAGATGGGCATTGAATTCTTGTTATATCTTCCCATGTCCTATTTGCAGAGTTTGGATCATTTAGAATTTTTCATCAGTGCTATCAGTCTTTTCCTTTAAGTATAGTGCTGGTATAATGTATTAGTAGTTGTTGGAAATTTTTATTTTATTTTTTAGTGGTTTCTTTTTTTAGTTAATTGCTTTATCTTCTGGAATTACTTCCTTCTTGTATAATTTATCCACAACAGCAAAAATACCTTTTTTTTTTAAATTTGAAGAATTTTTCTCTGCTTTTCATAAGTTTTCCCCAAAGCTTATTCTGAATAGGAATATTTCAAAATGACACTTTTTAAAAATAATCTTTACAATGAGCAGGTTTAACCTGAATGTTTAACTTCTGCAACAGATGATTGAAACACTAATATTTGCAGATTCTGTCCTGACTTCCAGGGATACTATAAACCATATTTGTGAAGTTCATACAGATTATTTACTTTTCTTTGCATAGTTTTACCTTCCCTCTTTCCTTGTGTTGGCATCTAATTAGTTTTTTGAGAAAGTGAATAGGAGAAGCACTGTCTGGAACCAAGACATTAAAAATAATCTCTGAAAGACTAAGAAATTATTTCTTTTTTAGAAGATTCTAAATTTGTCCTCAAAGGAAAACCATATGTTCTTTAATAGAACCCAAAGTCTCACAAGTAGATGTTTAAACAGGTGCAACTGTTTTCCTAGCTCTACAGCCATGAAAGGGGGGAAAAAATGAAAATGTCCCTTCTCCCTTTTAAGACATTTTGTAATTTCTACCTCCTGACACTTGAGCCCATAATATTGGGTACTTTTTAATATTATGAAGCCTCCGCGTTTGGTTATAAACCGGCTAATGCTTCTTTGTTAGATACATACACATAGTTCTTTGCTTGTGTTTTTGTGAGCAATGCTTTTTCTATGTAGTTAAACCTTTTACAGGAGTTCAGCAGGAAATGTATACCATGCCCAATGGAATGTCAAGTTTATGCTTTTTCTTCCTTCCAAAGTTTTTGGCTCCACATAAGTAAGAAATAGCTTCTGAATTTTTCACGAATCTTTTTCTGTTATATATATATATATATATATATATAAAGCACTTCCTATAGTTTATTCTCTCCGTAGGAATGGGAACACAATCCTTATTGCTCCATTTATTTCCAGTAGCCTTCGCTAGTGTTTTATTTCATCACCCTCACCATTTTCCTAGGTCTGTGGCATGTATGCAAAAACTTGCTGTTTGGTTAAGATGATAGGATGTTTGTTTTGGATGACAGATAGCTAGATAGATAGCTAGATATATATATATATATATGAAAGCTTACTGTTTAATTTGGATGTTAATTCCAGTGATAGGAATATTAAACATAGTTCAGACATGCCATTGGCTAGGTAGTAATAGAAACATTTTAAGTGGTAATGGAGAAGTAAAGTGTGGTTTTTCTGTGTTTATTTCTTGAGAACCATTGAAATGCCTTTTTTTTTTTTTTTAAAGAAACTAGTCCGTGAGTCCTTAAAAAGCATTTATCAGAACAGAGTTATTTAGCAGTTTGACTTAAATATCTTTGACATTACATATATATTTTATCACCTGTGTAAATAAATTTCTTCAGACTGTGTGCAGTTAACATGGGTGAAAAAGCATCTCTAGGGAGTCAAGGAAGGCTTGGAAATACAGGAATATGAGAGTAGTCATAGCAAATGGTGACATTGCTTTAGGGTAGGGTCTCTTAACAAGTCATCTTCTAACTTTCGAGATTATATATTATTTTGTAGTAAAATTCATTAGCTAGATAGTTAACACAAATGCCAGGTATTCACTTACAGATTATTTATTTTAAACTTCTTAGCGATTTTTAGAGCTGTTTTTATCAGGTAGATTTACTTTGCTCATTTTAAAAGGAAACCAAGTATTTATTTTGTATTGGCTTCTGAGTTTCTGCCTGGTGAAAAGTGGGTCAATATTTATTCTGTATCCCCTTATTTTTCCCTCTGTACCTTTTGGAGACTGTTGGTCAAATGCAGGCATATTTTCTGATTCTCAGTTTTAAAACTACTTAATTTTCTATTTTTCTTATTAATATTGTAATGGAGAAATTTGTGTGTGTGTGTGTGTGTGTGTGTGTGTGTGTGTGTGTGTGTGTGTGAAGACAAGAGATTTAGCAAGGGAATTTTGAGTTAGATTACTTCTTCACAACTTCTGTCTTACTTTCCTGAAGAGATTCCAGCTAATAGTATTATGTACAAGAAAATAAGCCATGCCTTTTTGAAGCTGTCTTAATCTGCTGCTATTATGAAATACAAGAGACTTGGCTTAAACAACAGAAATTTATTTTCTCACAGTTTTGGAGGCTAGAAGTATGAGATCAGGGTGCCAAGAATGATTGGATTATGGTGAGAGCTCTTCTCTTGACTTGCAGACAGCCACCTTCTTGCTTTGTTATCTCATGGTCCATATATATTACAGAGAGAGAGAGAGAGAAAGAGAAAAGGAAGGAAGGAAAGGAAGGAAGGAAGGAAGGAAGGAAGGAAGGAAGGAAGGAAGGAAGGAAGGAAGGAAGGAAGGAACAAAGGAATGAAGGAACGAAGGAAGGAAGGGGAGAGAGAGAGAAAGAAAGAAAAGAAAGAGAAAGGAAGGAAAGAAGGGAAGAAGGGAAGAGAAAGAATAGAGGGGAGGAGAGGAGAGGAAAAAGAAAAAAGGAAAAAGACAAAAGAAGTAGCTTTTGGGTGACTCTTCATAGAAGGACACTAATCCCATCATAAGAGCTGCACTTTTATGACTTAAACTGTACTTACTAACTGTACTTACCTCCCAAGGACCTCATCTCCAAATACCATCACATTGTGGGTTAGGAGTCAACATGTGAATTTTGTTGGAGACACAACATGTAGTCCATAAGAGAAGTGAACCGTTATTACTTGAAATATCCTAGTTTGGATACATCAGAGTATATATTTTTTTAATTAACATTTTTTTCTTCTCATATCTATAAAAAGTTCTTGGTCTGATTTTTACTTTCACCAAGTTATTATTTTGTTCTTCAGCTTTGCAAAGAGCATTCTACAACATGGGAATCTTCAGTGTCCTTATAAAACGTTCACTTCTTAACCTCTTGAAATTTGACTTCTGAAAACACATACTAATCCTATGTAAAATCTATTAACTTTTCCTCAGTTCTCACCTTTCCTTTGAATCATTTGGCAATGATGATGCCCTTTCTTTGATTTCTATAATATCAACCTGGTTCTTTTCTCTTTATAATTGTTCTGTCTTTATTTGATTGCTTTTTCCTGTTATAAACGTAGGCATGACCCAAGTTTGTACCCTTGATATTTCTCCCATATTTTTAACTATTTGCTGAATGCTTTTACTCTAACTGTCCTTCAGATTCGGAATGACCAGTATGGAATTCATTGTTGTTTCCTATGGCTAGAAATCAATCTTCCTCTTGATTTCCTTGATTCTTATAATGGCAGTGTCATTTTTCTGTTAACCTAGTCTTACTTTCTTAAAGCTATCTTTGACATCTCCTTTTACCTTGTTCTCTATAGTAAACTATTTGCAAGTTCTCATTGATTCTATCATCATTATTTTTCATCCTTCACTTTTGGGTTTCATCCTCACCTCTTTGTTTAGTTTTTCATCATTTCATTAGACTATTTTAATAGACTCATAACTTTCTTTCACTTCAGTTTCACATTGATTTTCTTCCTATATTCTTCATTCTTCTGTATTCTGTCAGATTAATATTACTAAAGTAAGGATTTGGGCATCTAGTTGCTAGTAAAGTTCAAGTAGTTATTAAGATATGCCATAATTTGTTTCCAATTTACTATTCTACCTTAATTTACTACTATTCACGTAAAGTACCAGACTCTCCTCTAAATTTTTATTTCCTGAGTATGACTTGGTATTTTTGCTTTGTTCTTGCCATTACCATTGTCCTTGAAAGATTTACGTCCTGTAACTCCCTGTTAGAGTCCTCTCCATCCTTTCAGGCCCATTTCAAATACTGTCTCCTTTGTGGGGCTTTACTAGATTTGCCCAGCTACTTTTGTTGCCTAAACTTTGACATCTTGCTTTGTATATAGTTATTTTTACTTCTATTCATCTTTGCATCTCCTGTAATGCTTGACTTACTGGAGTCACTCATTAAGGTGTTCTTTTTTTTTTTTTTTTTTTAATTTATTTTTTTAAGTCATGGCAACCCCTGGTTGACCTCACGGATTGCAAAGACCTTGTCATCTTACAATCTCTCATTTTTTAATTTTTTTATACCTACAGCACCTGGTCTTCCTAGGTGGTCTCCCATCCAAGTACTTACCAGGCCCAACCCTGCTTACTCATTGAGTGTTAAATGTGTGATTGTTGAGATTGAGATGAGTTTTAGTAAAGAGTTGACGGAATAAAATGTTAACTCATCTTAATTGGATTTTTTTCCTGAAAAATTTTATATAGTAGAGGAAATGTAACTTTGAAAAGAGACTGTTGGTAATAGTCAAAAAAATAAAATCAACATACCTAGAACTTAAAGGCTCCTTTTGCCTGCTGACAGCATTGTGCATTTAGAATGAAGAAACTTTTTAATCAAATGTCTTATTAAACATATATGTTTGGTAGCAGTTTAAAAATGAGCTATTTTTGTGATGTCGCACATGGTCTTTCTCCACACCCTTCCCTGAAGCTAATTCTTAAGAGGTGAGACTTACAGAAGTTTGATCTGTAATAAAATCAAAGATGAAGAAAGACTAATATGTTTTCACTAAAGTGAATGCTGTGGAAGGTTTAGCATGTTGCCTTACAATTTAACACTACATTTTCATTAATTTGCTATTTGACAGTATAGTTGTTGCCTTTTCTCAGGAATGTAATATAGTGAAACTTTCTCACCTTTTTTAGGATAACTTAATATGAATTGTTCCCTTCCCCACTCTATTACAAAGACCTATTTTTTTTTCACCTTCAAAAATACAATCCTTGGCAATTATCTTTTAATCTTTTTATATTGGTTTCAAATACCACATCGTTATAACAGTATTTTAAAAAGTCCTTTGTTAGAGAAAGTAAAATTTAACATCTTTATTTCACTAATGGCATGAAGCCTGATATCTTTTATCAGCTTATGGGTGAAATATCATGATCCTTAAAAAACAGGAAATAAAGAAAAATGTGTTTGTAACAAGAGGAGTTATTTTATGGTAGAGGGGAATCAAATTATTTTTTAGAATTTAGCCAGGGTAGAAGTTAGTGAGTGTCCTTACAGAAGTATTTGTCTGTGTTACATAGTTTTCAGGGCTATGGTTTTACTTTTTCTTAAAAAGTGATTAGGTATGATATCTTTGAATTATATAAAAATTTTGTGTAAAAATAAATTCAAGTTTACTTAGTAAATACTCATTGAGCACCTATTATATGTTAGGCACTATGATACAAGTAAGAGTACAAAGATTACAGGAGACTTGCTTTCTGGAAGTTCACAGTCTACAAAAGAAAGAATTGTAATACATTTTGGCAAGTATAGTATAGATATACACCAGTTTACCGATATTCCATGTGTACTTAAAAATATGGCACCAAGAACATTGAAAATGAAGATGTATTACTATGACTAAGTTTCAAGGAAGTTAAGCCTTATCATTATCTTACTTGTTGAGCATTTGCAAAAATGGTAGGAGGTTGTTAACACAAAATTGTTTTTAATTGATGCATTGACAGATGAGTAATTATATTTCTGATTAGGAAATTCCAAGGGCAGTCAATGCCCAATCATAATAAAGTAATACTTAACATTTATGAGCCCTTATTATTTGCCAGGCTTAAGTTAATTACTTTATGTTCATTATATTAAAGTGAAATAAACAAACATAGCAAACTCTTAACCCTTATTACTCTTCTTCCTTACTTTTTACGAGCACACTGTTCTCTACAGAGAACTGAAGAAAGTCTGTGTAAGAAGCCCAGAGGCTTAAGCACAACACCAATATTAGAAACCCTTAATTTGCTGAGTTTTAGCTCTTGGGAGAACTGGGAGGGATAGATGTCATATAAAAATATATATATATATAGTTTGTGGTTGTCTTGATTTTTTTTTTAAAGCCACAATACATAATTTATTTAGAAATTTCAAATAAGTGTAAGGGAAGTCATCAGTTTTGTTTCCAAAATCAGGCCTGGATTTTTAAAACATTCCTGTAAAACATTTTGAGGTTCTCTGGTTCATATATTGTATTATAAAATTAGAAATTTATAAAGAATGCTGCTTTTCTTCATTTTTATGTATTCATACCATTTCTATTTATATTTTTCCTAATTACTTGAAGGAAGCAACATTAAACAAAGGAAAAGGGCTGAATTCTGATGGATCATCCTTCCTCTCCATTACAATTTACTATGGTGCGGGAGTGGTGAATTCAAATGCTATTTAGTATTTAGTAGTCTCTTGAGTTGAGAGGTTACACATTTTTTTAATGTTGAAAATTGACTTTCTTGGGATACAGTTTACATAAAATAAGATACACTCGTTTTAAGTATGCAGTTTGATGAGTTTTGACAAATGAGTATACTTGTGTAACCATTACCTTAAGATACAGGACATTTCCATCACTGCAGAAAGTTCCTTCATGTTTCTTTGCAGTCATTCTCCCCACCCTGCCCCTAGACAACCACTAATCTGCTTTTTGTTACTGTAGTTTAGTTTTGTCTGCTTTACATTGGGAACATATAGTGTGTGTACTCTTTTGTATCTGCCATCTTTTGCTTAGCATGTTTTCGTGATTCATCCATATATGAGTAGTTCCTGTTTTTGTTTTTTCTCGCTAAGTAGTATTTTATTGTAATTGATATAACATTTATTTAGCCATTCTTTTGATGGATATTTGAGTTGTTTCTAGTCTTTGGCTCTTATGAACTAAAAACTGCTATATGAACATTTGTCTGCCACTCTTTATGTGGACATGAGTTTTCATTTCTTTTGGGAGTGTAATAATTGGGTGTTTAAATAAATGTATGCTCACCTTTCAAAGAAATTTCCAAACTATTTTTCAAAGTGCACCATTGTACACTTCCATCAGCTATCTATGAATGTTCCAGTTTTTCCACATTTGTGTCATCATTCGGTCTTTTCAGTCTTTTCTTAGCCATTCCAGTTAGTGTATAGTGATATCTCATTGTAGTTTTAATTTGCATTTTTCTGAAGACTACAGATGTTGAGCACCTTCGCATATGCTTATCTTTCTTTGAGATGTGTTTTTTCAGGTCTTTTGTGCTTTTTACAATATGTTTTCCATTTTTGAATTGTAGAGTTGTTTTTTTAAAAATGTAATTTAGATCTAAGTACTTTATCAGGTATTTGTATTGTTAATATTTTCTCCCAGTCTGCGGCTTGCCTTTCATTTCTTAATACCTTTTAGAAGAGCAGATGTTTTAAATTTTGAGTCCAATTTACTGTTTTTTCTTTCATAGTTGATGTATTTTGCATCCTAAATGATCTCTGCCTACCCTAAGGTCTTGAAGATTTTCTCCTATATTTTCTTATGAAAGTTTTAGCATATGTTTAGAACATGATCTGCTCTAAGTTAATTTTTGTGTAGGGTTATGAGTTACAATTCAAGGTTCATATTTTCCATTCTGGGATCCAGTTATTTCAGTCTTTCACCTCTAGTAGGCTCACATACTTGTGACATTTCATTAACAGCAAGAGATACATGTGTATAAATCTATATAAAGATATGCAATACGTAACATATCTTTCGTTTTGTACATTAGACTTATTTAAAAGATCATGACTCTATAAACTTTATTTTGAAGATTTTTTTATCTTCTAACTATATATATTATATGTGTTATTTTATATGTTTTATATGTTGAGTTTTTAGTGATATGCTTAGTTTCTACAAAGCTTGAAGGTATGTATTAAATCTTTGGTTAACACAGACTTCAGTGTCTTCATCTGATGCATAATAAAATAGTTAGGTACTAATCAGGGTTCTTCTTTATGGGACATCCCTATTCCCTAGATTATGGTCCTCATTCTCTTTACCTTGCCTTGACAATTTTCGTTTGCTCTTTAACTAGAAGGAAAACATTCTCCTGTAGGAATCAGGTCAGTATATGAAAGAGATAAAAGAATTGGTTGAGCTCACAGATTCTTTCTTTGTCTTTTCTACTTTTTTTTTTCTTTCTGTTTATTTTTCTGTGATCCATAGTCTTTCTTCCCTTTGAACCTTTTCCTTTCTTCTTTTTGGGAGAAGAGTGTAAGGGCTCTGGAAGCATCTCCTATGTAGTTTTCCTGACTATAATTTCCTGAGAGTAAGATTGGATTTCACATTAGCTGCTTCTAGCCTAGTGCCCAAAATGTTTTGACTGGGGGGTAGGGGAAGTTAGAACACCAATTAGAGCACCAAACCACAGGGTAGGGAGGACTTATATTACAGATAAATATCATAGATATGAATGGGCTTTCCTTCTGTGTCCTTTCTAATACTTCATCTTTTCCAGTTTTGCCATAGCTATTTTTTATCTTGGAGTAATTACTACTCTACCTTTCCAGTGAGAAACCAATATATATATGACTTTGTGGTGTTCTTGTGGTTGTTTTGTTCACGAATTAGTTTCTTATTTTGTATGTGGGTGGGCTACCTTATGTTTCTCCAGAAAGAATAGAGTTCATTACTAATATGTAATTATTGTCTTTTTTTCTCTTCGTTTTTCTCTTCTCTCTTTACCCTATGGTACTTTTGCAGGTCTTGTTCAGCGTTGCGTGATCATCCAGAAGGATGACAATGGATTTTGGGCTGACGGTCAGTGGAGACAATCCAGTCTTCGTACAATCTGTCAAAGAAGGCAAGGCATTTTTTAAAATAGTCTTGTCATAGGGAACAAACAATGAAAAGCTTAAATAATAATCTATTCCCCATAATAAAATAGTCATATGCATAGCAGGCCATATGGCCTGCTGTGCTAGATTTGTCTTTTATGTCATAATTTTAGGTATGAATTTATCCCAGTTGAATTTCTTTGTACTTTATAGAAAGAAAATAGTTCTTATATAGTTTTAGAAATCTATGATTCTTAGGTCATGATACTTTCATTATATATCAGCACTTACAGAAGTTTGTGGATTATTTGTTCATGGCACCAAAGTTATTTTAGTAGAGACAGACAAGCAGATAGTGTCAAAAATGCATGCTTTACCCAAAACAACAATAAATCTTCTACTGTTATTACCATATATTGAATATTTTCTTTATGTTTTGGGTGCTGTAATTTGAGGTAGGTATTTTTTTATCCCCATTTCATAAGTGATATGAGGCTTAAGGTAAAAAAGCATAAAATTAGTCCGAAGTCACACAACTAGTAAGTGAAAGGGGCAGTATTTGAACCTAAGTCTGTCTGACTTTAAAGCCCATTTCTTTGCTTTGTTACTTCTTGCTTTCAAGATTATCAGTAATTGCAAATGAATGACATTTTAAGTAATTAATTTCTCTTACAGATGGAGCTGCCATGCGGGCTGGAGTACAGACCGGTGATCGAATTATCAAAGTAAGGAAAAGACTATTATGCACTTTATGGTGGAATTTTTAATAAGCATGTATTAGCCATATTTTAATTTTTTACTTGGATTTTTATAAAAAGCAGCAAATCACATATGGATTCATGGATTATAAAAACATATTTCTTTTATTATAAAATTAACATTACTAAAATTACTTCACTAAAAGGTAAAATAAAAGGCTCGAATAAGTGAAGTCATATTCTTGTATAGAAGAGTAGCTCACAGTTGTGAACATCATTTCTCTCCATATTAATATGTTAGCAAGAAGTTTTCATCTGAATATACCGGTAGAATTGAAGAGTTGTGCCATTACTTGTCAGATGATTGAGTAATGACTTTACAAAGGTATAAGATTAGCTAAAGAAAAAAGTGTATTATTTATGTGGATATGTGTGAGATGAGATAATGTGGATTAATTTAAAACAAGTGACTCTAGTCTGGACATAAACCTATCAGTGGAACATAATAGAGAGTCCAGAAATAGGCCTTGAATTCTTGAATTGTGATCAGTAATGAAAGAATTGATTAGTCAGTAATTACTTTTGAGACAGTTGACTAATTTTATTACTTAAAATCAAATTACTATACAGGAAAAGACACCATGAACATACTTACAAAGAACAATCTGGGAAAAAAAATTTGAAATGTATTACAAAGTATATTCTTAATTGTAAAGAGCACTTTAATAACACTTTTCAATTACTGAGAAAAGAATAAATACAGTCTAATAGAAAAACGGGCAAAGAATTCTATCAGGCAATTCCTCAAAGTAATTGAAATAAATAATAAGGATATGTTCAACCTCACTAATAACTTAAATGTGAAAATATATTTGGTTATCAGAAAATTTTAAAAATTGATAATATACATTCAGTATAGTTTGGGTATGGTAAAATGGCTACTCTCATAGGTTGTTGTGAGTATATTAGGTAAAATCTGTTTGGATGGAAATTTGTAAATATGTATCAAAAATGATATACTTTAAGTATCTAACCTTTGACTAGCAATTTTGCTTTTAGGAACATACCTAAGAAGTAAATGTACAAATGTGAAGTGATATATGTATAGGGAAATTCATTTCAACTTTATCATATTGAAAACTTGTGAACAACCAAAATATGCATAAATGTTTTATCTGCAGCTTTGAAAAAGAATATATTAGGTCTATGTGTACCTATAATGAAAGATATCCACAATACAATAAAAAGTATTTGCAGAAAAAAAGAATTATAATATATATGCATATGTATGTGTCTGTGGTGTGTGCATGCTAAAATAGTGTCTCAAAGATTAAACATCATGGTTAACAGTTATCTCTGGTGGGCGTGATGAGTATACTTTTATTTTATACACTGATACATTTGAACTTGTGAAAATCAGTATTACTTGTATCAGAGAACAAATAATGTTATATCCATGTTTGATATTTTTACCTTAATTTGTAATATTTAGTGGAGACTTTGGATAATATTTCCTATATGTTTTCCTAACATTTCCTAGCCTGTCTGAAAATTAATTTTCTTTGTAAAGATTAGGTCATGATTGGAAAACTAAAAATAAGTTGAATGTTATTTTGGAAATATTGTTTATTTTTATCTTTAAAAATGTATTATGCTTTTGACAAATCATAATTTATTTGTAATAAAAATAAAAGCAAAGAGATATTTTCTGTTGCAAGGGCTCTTCATTATGAAGGATTTGTAAACCTGTCGCATGGTATGTTTTGTCATCTATCATGGCGAATACATTGCAGTGCCCTTTAAACCAAGGCCTTGTTTTGTGTTCAGGCTCATTTTGTTGCTGAGCGTACCTTATAAAATAGTGGTAAAAATGAATATTAAACCAAATATATACATATTTTAATAAATACATAACCCTGTTTACTATATTACAATTGGTTATGTTATGTATAATAATTCCTGAAGTCAGTTTAGCCACTTTCTCAGTAGAATGTATCTGATACACACTATTTTCTTATAGGTGAATGGAACACTGGTGACTCATTCAAACCATTTGGAAGTGGTGAAGTTAATCAAATGTAGGTGAATGTTTTAGTTGTTTTCTGAAACCCTCAAAGCAAGGATCAGCAAACATTTTCTGTAATGAAGCGGATAGTAAATATTTTAGGCTTTGTGGGCCATATAGTTTACTAATTGACTCTGTCATTATAGCTCGAAAGCAGCCATAGATAATATGTAAATAAATGGGTGTGTCTGTGTTTCAATAAAATTTTACTTGCCAAAACAGTGTGTGGGCCAATTTAGTCCCTTGGCTAGAATTTGCTGACCCCTGCATTAAAGGAAGTCTTAGGTAAAAATTCTTAACTAAATAACTATCTTCTGTCAACTTCACATATGTGGTTGATTATAATATACTTTTTTGGTAATATTGAAAGCATGTATCAAAGAAATGTATGAGTTACCTGAGAGAGAGGAGATTGAAAATTGGACACAGTGGCCTGAATGAACTGAAATAGAACTTTAAAAACCATCTAATATAATCACTTTCCCTTAGATAAGTAAATGATTAAATCTAAGGTAGTGATCTTCTCTTGGAAATCTCCAAGGTTAAGAGTTTATAACCTGCATCACACTATACCATAGTAAAGTAGACTAGAAATAAGGCATAGTAATTTGTGTCTAAGCAGAAACACAGGATTAGTTTTATTTAATTTAATCCTGTTTCTTTTCATTGAATGAACATCTTTAGAATAAATTCAGTAAACTGAATTCCTTCTTAGCCTTCTTACTGCTTAAGTAAAGCAACCCATGAATTCCTGTACTTTTTTATTGGAGTACCAGTGCTCTAAATGGTCACTTTGACCATACTTCTTAATAACTTTAGTGTATATTTTTTTAAATATGATGACCAAAATTAGATACTTAAATAAATTTAATAAGATTATGATTTATAAATTTTATGTGCTACATAAATATGATGGTTTATGATAATAAATATATGCCTGATAACTAATTGTTACAGAATATAAAAAGCAAGATTATTTCTTTAGCTTTTTAGGTTATATATGTTTTACTCATTCCAATATAAATTTTACTTAAAATATTAAATCCTAGGACTATAGCAATAGATTACTTATCCATTAATGAGAACCTAGCTAAAAAATTAAGGTAAGCGTAAAACACTCTGAATATCCAAAACAGATAGAAATTTGAAATGGCTACAGCCTGTGTTCTATACTTGTAATAGAGCTTCCTCGTATTCTACTCCTTAATGCATATTCTAGACATAACAAAAGTGATTTCAAATCAAAGCAGTTTAAAAACAGAAAAGAAGGGAAGAAGTAGGAAGCTATTTTAGGCAACCTCATATTTAAATAAATAAGACATAATAGATGACTTTCTGAGAAATAAGGTTGAAAAACCTTAAAAAGGGTATATACTTAAAATCCCCCCAAATCATAGCATTTGTGACCAGTAAGTGTAAAAAGCAAAAAGTTTTTAGAATCTCAGACATTATGAAGGAACCGACAGTGAATTCCTTGGTAGAGTTAAATTGAGGACAAAGTGTGAAATACATTTAAAAGTGTAAAATACATTTAAAAGTTCTAAGAGAAAGATTTTTGTCATCTACAAGTCAGTTACTGAAAGAAATCCTTTATTTGGAAAGTGCCATTTCTTCTGCATGCTAAATGAGTAATGAATGTCTTTTGTTAAGTCTTTCTGTTTATGGTTTATTTTGCTTTCTGTAGTTTTTTTTTTTTCCCCTATAGTATAGCAAGTGAATTTCCATCTTTTCCATATTTTTAAAATTAAAACTCACTACTTAATTATTGTGGGTTTTTCCCCTGGTTTTTGTGGGATGTATTTGTTCAAATTTATTTTGTAAAGTTCATTTAAAGTTGCATATTATATTCCAGAAAATTAAACTCTGCCTAATTAATATCATCTTAAATATGATTTTTCAAATTCGCATTTAAGAATTAATTAAACATAGCCATTAGCAGATGGTTGATATTAACTCATTCTTCTCTAATTAAAAAAAATGGGAGTTATAAATTTTATTTGCTTTTAAATAATATCCAATCTTATGAGTACGAATTTGCTGTCTAAAAATAGCATCATTGTTTTAGATCTTAAGAGGAGTTAGAGAAAAAACAGATTGAATTCTTTTTATGTGGAGAAACGGTTAGCAGATGATGAAACTCACATAAAATTGGATCTTCTAGACCTGTCAAAGACTAAATGGTGAAATGCTAAAAAAAAATCTTTTTTGCGATGTTAATTTTCCTTTCTTTCTCTTCCATCTCCCCACCCCCAGCTGGTTCCTATGTAGCTCTCACTGTTCAGGGACGCCCACCTGGGTCGCCCCAGATTCCACTTGCTGATTCTGAAATAGACCCATCAGTCACTGGACATATGTCTCCCATCATGACATCCCCTCAATCACCTGGAGCATCTGGGAATATGGAGAGGATTACTAGTCCTGTGCTTATGGGAGTAAGAATGGGAAAATTTCTTTATAAATGTTCAGTTGCATAATGCTTTTGCTTTATGTTTAGAGTTTTGCAGTATTGAGCTGATAAATTTAAGTCCAAGATTCTGGAAAATAACTTCTTATTTTAATAATTACATAATACAGTTGACCTTTGAACAACATGGGTTTGAACTGCACTAGTCCACTTATAATTTTTTTCCCAACAGATATGTACTATATTGTAAGTGTATTGTCTATTCCTTATGATTTTCTTAATATTTTTTTTTAGCTTACTTCATTATAAGAATACATTATAATACATTTAACATACAAAATATGTGTTTAATCGACTGTTTATGTTATCAATAAGACTTCTGATCACAGTAGTTAAGTTTTTGGGGATGTTATATGCAGATTTTTGTGCTAGGAATGTTGTCATCCCTAACCTCCACATTATTCGAGGGTCATATGTAATTTAGAATAATTACTGAGTTCTGAGATAGCAAATTTAATTCAACAGACATTAAACAAAACAATTTGCCAGTCATGAAAATATAATTAAGGTATTGTATGTTCAGGGTCCTTAGTTATCTTAGAATATACACTTTAAGAGGAAAAGGGGTTTTTGTTTGTTTGTTTTGTATTGTTTATTGTTGAGTCTCTAGTGCCTGAAAAAAAGTGCCTGGTACTTTGCATATGGTAGATAGTTAATTAACCTTTGTTGTTTGAGATTGAATCAAGAGTATGCAAGTAATTATAATACAGAGGCAGAATATGACATGTGCGAAAAAATATTAAATTCTATAAAGATTCAAAGGAGAAGGAAAGCACATCCAATTGTGTGATAAGGAAGGACTTCATGGAAAGATATTGTTTGAATTGAGACTTGAAAAACTGATAACATTTAAGTGCTGGCAGTGGAGAAGGAGGAAACCTAGACAGAGGAAGTAGAGGTGAAGAGTCAAGAAAGCACCTAGTTTTTTTTGTTTGGTTTTTTTTTTTTTAGCACCAAGTATTTTTGAGATGTAACCAGGACTGTTGTCTGGTGCTTGTGAAGGATTTATGTAGTAAGAGATAAGCTTGAAAAAAGTAAGGCTTTTTATTTTGAAAAATTAAAACTCCCAGGCTAATTTATATAGGCAGTAAGATCCATTAAAATATTTTTGAGCAAGAGACTGATGCAATTATAACAGGACTTCAAGAAGACTAATTTGATAAAATACAGAGTTGTAAAACAAAGAGAAATGGCAGAAGATGAATGAGGGAGCTATGTTAATATTTCAGATAGGAAGTACTAGGAATTTGAGCCATACATGGGGAGTGATAGTAAAGATCCAAAGGAGGAAAAGTATAAAATGTTATTTTTATACTGAAGACAACTTAATTTCTCCAACCAATATCAATATTTAATGTTTTCTTGAACCTAGTTGAGTAAGAGTGAAAAGGGCTGAAATTTTCTGGTAATCTTTTATCGTTAAGTGTCATGTCTAAATGTCTGTTCTCATAACTGCTGGAAAACGGGTATTGAAAATCGGAGCTGGAGCATAACATTATATGTCTTGTTTTTGCTACTTATTTTAGATTCACTTTCCCTGTATTGGTTGTGTGTTTGTTTTTTGTTTTATCTTTTTCTAGGAGGAAAACAACGTGGTTCATAACCAGAAAGTAGAAATTCTGAGAAAAATGTTACAGAAAGAACAGGAACGGCTACAGGTACTAAGTTACAAAAGGGCTGTTTATAGGTCAAAATGTGAGTGGACTTAGTTGAATTGGTTTTATCATAATCACAGTCAATCTGTATTGTAATCAGTGCCATTCCCTATTTGATTAAGAATGGACTTCTTCTTTACTTTGACATAAGTAATTCTCAAAATATTTTTATAACATTTTAGTTATTGCAGGAAGATTACAACCGAACACCTGCACAAAAATTGCTAAAAGAGATCCAAGAGGCCAAGAAACACATTCCTCAGCTACAGGAGCAGCTATCCAAAGCCACAGGCTCTGCTCAGGTAGCATCACTATTAAAAGTTTTTGCAGGAACATATTCTTCTAGGAATTTGTCAGACAATGTTGCAGTTGCCTTTTTAAAGTTATTTTTTCTAGCATAGTGCAACAGAACTTTCTGTGTATGGAATAATGATTAGAAATAATGATTAATGATTCTGGGCACTGTTGATATGAGTTTTTAATTCCAGAAATGTGGGCTTCTGATTGTTTGTTTCTTCATGGTGTAATGTTTCTTTGTTCCATAATAATTTTAAAATGATATTTGTGCTTTTGCTTTGATGTGATGTACTACTAAAATGTATTTGGATACATCTCTTTATATTTTTGAGGTTGATTTTGCTATTGTGAAACAGAATGGCAGTTATGTTTTTAAGTAGGAATATACGATTTTACAAATTGACTGGCATTGTGCTAAGTACATAGACAAACATTTTTTTATTCAGTCTGCACACTGAGATTAGATACTACTGTTGTTTCCCCCCATTATACATATACATTTAGAGAAACTCAGATTGATTAAATAACTTGTCTGAGATCGTGTAGCTCAAAAGCAATGGAACTGGAATTTAAGGCCAGTCTGATGAATTCAAAGCACATTCACGTTCTTAATGACTATATTTTTATTGAAGTTTTAAAATAGATTTCAACAGAATTTGTTCCATAGGTATAAATATGGAGATTGTATCATTAGATAAAAATAACTCAGGATTTATATATCAAGCAGATTTATATTCGGTACTATTTAGATTTTATTTCATCTTAAAACAAAATGGATTAATCACCTTTACCATTTAAAATGAGTAAAACCTGTTGATTTGCTATTTTTCCTCAGGTCTATAAGAGAAAGCCAGATTCATACATCTAAAAGGATTTTTTGAGATCATCTAGTCTAATCTGCTCATTTTAAAGTTAAAAAATCATGCAGTGGTTGTGAAAACTAGGTCCTAAACTGGTTAAATGACTCATACAAGGTCACACAGTTGTAAGGTCTCTTGACTTTCTGGTTTAGTGTACTTTCTGTTACATGTTATTTTTTCATGACTTTGAGTGATGAAGTTTGGAGTATTATGCCTCAGTAATGTTGACAGGTTTATGGTATTATTATTACTAAGCAAAGAACATTCTTTCTGTTCAAATAGTAAAAATGTGTTCCTGATCTAAAAGCTTATAATAATTTATATTATAGCATTGTGCCCCAGTATTTGTGATTTGTTGAAATTCTGGTGTTGGAAGGCAGTAAAGCAGAAGTTATAGTGTAATAATCTTTACAAATGGGTAAGAAATATAAATGATAAATTTAACAAACTATCTTTATGCTCTGTGTGGAAGTTTGAACTTTTTTCTCTTTACTAAACTGTCTTTAAGGTCATTGCCATTTTAGAACCACAAAATTTGTGGCTATGTTTTTGACTTTTAGAGCTTTAAACATTCTTGATCACATCAAACTGGCCAACTTTTAGCAGTCTCCCAATTAGACTGTAGTGCAACTCTATTTTTTTATGCAGTCAATAATGAAAAGTTTTTATTTTATAAATGTGTTCGTGTGTGTGTTTAATCTGTTTTAGGATGGAGCTGTAGTTACATCCTCCAAGCTTTTAGGTGACACGCTAACGGTCAGTGAGGTAGACGCAGAGCCTGGAGATGGACTAGGCAGAATTGACTATAGCAGTGGAGACGCTTCTTGGCCCAGTAGTGACAATGCAGATGTAAGTGTTCTATATTTTTATCTTCTTGTATTCTTATTTACGTGAATTAGACGTGTTCTCTTATTACTTATTTTTTTTAGCACTGCCATCTTTAATGTAGCAATTTGATATGCAGAGGTTCTGGGCACTGTTGATATGAGTTTTTAATTCCAGAGTTTACTTTTTCCCTTGGACACCCATTGCCAAATATTTCCTTTGAGGAGATGGAATTTCCCAGAAAGCATCTTGTTTGCAGGTAGAGAAGTTAATAATGGCAGTGCTTTATACTGAACCAAGAGGCCAATTGTTAGTATCTTTAAGAGCCTGTCAGTATTCCATTTGTGGTCAGAGTGATTCAGTCCTGAATCATGGGGCTCTTTGCTGTCACAAAGAGGAAAAGAGTTAGTCCTGTTAGGTAGACTGTACCCAGAAATTGTCAGATGAATGTGGATATTTGTTAAAAGATAAGAAAATATTTTAAGTTGAATATGATGTAGCTTCCTAGTTGTATGAATACTTAAAAGCCAGGTTCACTGTTATTCAGCAGTACTTTGTAAGCAGCAGTAATAGGAATAATGACTTAAAAATAGATCACCCTTTTTAAAAGTGATGAGGAAAGTAATAAAAATCAATGTTTTTAAAACTGGTTCATGAAATCAATTTAGTGGATTGGGACCAGAATTTTAAAAAAACAAGCACGAAAGAAAGAAGAGTGCTTTAGATATGGAAACAGTGTTACTTCTTGTGACTTTTGTTGTATACACATTTATGTAAGTGTGTGTGTGTGTCTGTGTATGCACACACATATGCTGATTAACAGTGTAAAATTTCTCTTTTATTAAAGGTTGTGGTAAATAAAAAAAATGGAAAACCACTGGCCCAAGCCATCCTTAAAGCCACCTTTTGAGGCTTAGGCACAATGACTCAGCTCTTTATGCAAGGAAAATACGAAGATCTACTTATTTATTTATTTTTAAAAGATGGTTTTAGGAGTCTTATGATTGGGTAGGCCAAAGGTTTTAATGAGAAATTCAATTTTGACTCAAGCAAAAAATTATAATAGCTAACATTTATTGGGCATGCATACCATGTGCTGTAATAAGTGTTTCATATTCTTATCTTAGTTCATTCTCAAAAGTCATGTGAAATAGTCTCATAACTTTCCAAAGAAAAAAGTGAGGCCAAATGGAGTTAACCAGTTTGCCAAATTTACCCAGGTGTAGTATGTGATCTACCTCTGACTAGCCATAAAGTATCAGTACTCTAAATGTAAGCGAAGGCACTGGAGATATAAACAATTGCATAACATTTTGGGAGAGCAGTGAAAATTTTACTGGTGTATTAGGGTAATGAATGAAATGGCTAGAGTTTTCTTAGAAGCAAAGTCCTGAGTCCAGATTATTAAAGGGCTTCAACTTGTTCTTACAGTACTCCTTTGGGGAATCCGTCTCATATTTCCTTTTTATTTTAGCGCTACTTCTCTCTGTTTTTCATGGCTTGTTTTTACCATTAGGTGGAAAGTGTCTGAGAACATCGGGACTGTCTTATTTACCTTTATGTGTCCAAAACCTGGCAGATCGTAGGAATTCAGAATAAGTGATCCAAATGAAAAATTTGGATTTTATCTTGTATATAAAGGAATATTACAATAAAAGCTGTGTCTTAGATATAGAACTTTATAAAATACAGAGTGAATTGGCAAGAGTAGAAACAAGCATTCCAGTGAATGAAGACTGTTTGACACATAATCGGTGTTTATTAAGTACTTGAATGAACAACAGTGAATGATTAATGAGTTTGAGCTTTATTTTGCATTGCAAAAGAGAGGCACAATCAGAAACATGTCAGTGTGGAAAAAGAAGTAGAGTAAAGAGACTGGGAGATTTGTAAGAAAAGAAAACTGCTTGGCTTAATAGGAACTTAACAAATGTGTGGTGAATTGCTAATAAATAATTACCATTTATTGAATACCTGCTTTGTGTCAGCAGTTGTACCAAATGCTTTACAGATACTCTTTTTAACTCTCATAATAATCTTCAGGAAGCAATATCACCACTTGATAGATGAGGAAACTGAGACCAAATAAATAAATGGATATTGTGGAAATCCAGGTGAGAGGTGACGTATTGATTGCATAAAGAGAGATGTTATATTTACTGAACACAATACAAACTAGCTTAATTCCTTCATGTGTCTATTTGAAGCTAAAATGTGCTTCTTTTAGTTGATGGATTTCCATGTTTGTTTCAGTTGTTTCAGTTAAGATTGTAGGAAACAATCATTGCTTTTATCTTTTGAATCAGTGCTTTTAATTTTTTTGTGTGTGACCCTAAGTTTGAGGTGATGTCAGCATGATTTCTTCATTATAAAGTTCTCCATTAAGTTCTTATGCCTGCCGTTGATCAAAATGCCTGCATCCATTATTTAATTGGTTGTTTCAAAATGATGATATAGTTTTGTCATTTTTTCTATATCAGATGGAATTACTTTATGAAGAATTATTTCCCTTACTAGTTTTTAGATTACCCTAAAATATAGCTCAGGGTAATCTAAAAACTAGTAAGGGAAATTATTCTTTATAAAGTAATTTAGGAAAGGTGGGACAAATGCTTGATTCTTTTCGTTTAGGTATGTTTTCAGAAGAGTTTGTACTCTAACAAAGTCCAAAGGTCACCAATGTGACCTTACATGCACACATGTATATGATATTTTGAATTCATGGATTCTGACGTTATTGCTTATTGTGCTTTGGTTTGTTGCAATCATTATTTTTGATGCTTAAATTTTCCCTTTTTGGCCGTTGGCCTCCTTAGATTTTCTTTTGACATGACTCCCCAGTATCTTTCTAGATTTGTCTTTTATATCTCTTGTCCAATACCCAAAGTTACCCATTTCTCTAAAGCGGAGCTTATTTTTGAAACTACTTATTTTTGAACAGGGCTGTGCAAATCCATTAAATGATAGTGCTTTTTTAATATCTGGGTATATGAATAAATAGCATGTATCCTCTTTATTGGCATTCACACAAAAATCCCTTTGGCCTCATTTTCAGTTGCTCTGAAGAATGGCTCTCATTGCTTTGGGGATTCCTCATCCACTAGAATTGAAATTCTGCATATCATATTGTTTGTGTTTTATATTAGCTCATTTTCCAAATATATCATTTTTTTAATAAAAAAATTTTATAAAAATCCATCAGTTTCACATGAAGTAGCAACAGAAAATTAGAAGCTTAATTTTATTCATGTAAAAGGCCAAAGTGCTTTTAATTTAGATAGAATAGTTTGGGACAAAGGGATTAGAAGAGATGGATAAAAATAATATTTGATTTTGGCATAATGAGTTTGAGATACATAACATACCTATAACGAATTGGTAGAAATTAGCCTTTGGGCTTGGAGATAAAGTAAAACTATTCTATTGGTTCTATATTGTTTTAGCAATAAGAAACTAAAAGGCCGAGAAAATAAATGATTTGCCAAAGTCAGGAAAAATGTAGCAGAGCAAGGTATTATATGAAAGATATTTAGTAGTTTCATATACATATATGAAATTCAGAACATTATTCTTCCATAGAGGTAAGGACTGTTTTTTCTTATCTCCTTTTGGCAGGCCTGTTGAAACGAATGGAATATCTTTCTTTTTTTTCTTTTTTTTTAAATTAGAGTCCCAAGAGTGGCCTGAAAGAGAGGATTTCTCTAGAGGAAAACACAGAGAAAAATGAAGTAATTCAGGATACTGTGAGTATGAAATCCATTAAATGATAGTGCTTTTTTAATATCTAAGTGACAGATATCTGCTATTTATATCTTTTTTTTTGAGAGAAAGCTTAAACTTTAAAGGAACTTAATAAATTTTTGATAAATCGAGTTACTCCATAGTTAGTATTATTAGGTGATGTGTTGTTTTTTTATTATAGCAAAATATATATAACATAAAATTTATCATTTAACTATTTTAAAGTATACAGTTTATTGACATTAACTTACATTCACCTTGTACAGTCATCATAACATTTATCTATAGAACTTTTCATCTTCCCTCAACTGAAACTTGGTACTCATTAAACACTAACTCTCCATTATTATCTCCCTGAGCCTCTGGCAAGCATCATTCTACTTTGTCTTTATGAATTTGACTTTTTTTTTTAAGTAGAGTCATATGATATTGTTGTAGTATGTGTAAGAATTTTTTTCCTTTTTAAGGCCAAATAATAATTCATTGTGTGTGTGTGTGTGTGTGTGTGTGTGTGTGTGTGTGTGTGTATATATATATATATATATATATATATATATATATATATATATATATATACACGCCACATTTTGTTTATCCATTCATTTGTCAGTGTACACTTACTTGGGTTATTTCTATCTTTTGGCTATTGTGAATAAATGCTACTTATGAACATGGCTGTGCAAATATTTGTTTAAGTTCTTTCAGTTCTTTTTGGCATATACTCAGAAGTAGAAATGTAAGATCATACATATTCTTAATTGAATACTTTTTGCATTCTGATTTACTTTTTGATTAGACTTGTATGAAGTTTTATAGTAAAAGACTTAACATATTGGATGCATTGATTAATAGCGACATAAGGACTATTGAAAAATCAAAGAAATCTAATCAGCTTTAAAATTAAGAGTTGTCTAACTACTACTCAAAACAAATTTCTATTGTTTCACCTGATTTTTTCTTAAATAATTACAGCCTTGAGGTTTAAAAAAACAAGTAGTGAAAAGGGCCAAATTAATTTTAGGAGATACAAATACATAGTGTTGGGATACACTTGAGGAAAAACTACAGCTATCTATTATTTACTTAATTTATAACTTAATGGGTCTGTGTATATAATTTTAACTTTAGCTACTTTGCAGATGATTCCCAAATCATTATAGCCCCACTCCCTTTGCTTAGCTACAGATCCCATATGTTCAACTGCTGTTAGAATTAAGCCAAACTCATTCTTTTCTATTTATTCCAAAATTTTTATTTCTTTTAGTACTATATGGTCTTTGATATTAGTGTTTGTGAACTTCAAACATTTCTTATTTTTTTACATTATACATTAATGCCCCTACACTGCCTTTTCTATGCTAAATCTAACTTTGTGAATGACTTGACATCTTACATGGAGTGAGATCTGCCAACCTATAATTTATTTTGGTAATTTTGTTTTCTTTCTATAACAGTGTGTCGTGTGATTAATTTTTTATTTTTTAAATATTTTTCATTTTGCCAGTGATCTGCAACCACAAGTGGTTTTGTTTTTCAGGACATTTGGCAATGTTTGGAAACATTTTTGATTTTCATGACTGGAGGGCTGCTCCTGGCATCTGGTGGTGGGTAGAGGGCAAAGATGCTGCTAAATGCCTTACAATGCACAGGACAGCTCCCACAACAACAAATTATCTGGCCCAAAATATCAACAGTGCCAGGGTTGAAAAACCCTGCGTTATGCACTTATGAAATAGAATTAAAATGAAAAAATGGGGTTCATTGACAGCCTTTAGCTCTATGACATTAATAGAAATCTTTATATTAACCTCTCTGCTAACTTTGTCATCATTTCTACTCTCATTTGTCCTTTGTCCTGTTATCTTCACTCACTTTTTTAAAATCTAACTTTAAAAATTTAAACTTTGTAAGCCAACTTTCTTTCTGTAGCAAGGTCTAGATATGTATAGAATAATAGATGAAATACATGGAGAGTGATTAGAATCAGATAACCAAGGGTGTAGTAACCAAAGGGTATTTACCACTTTGAAGGGAATGTCTTCCCACTCCCCACCCCCTGCCACACTCTTCCCCACCCCCCAAAAAATACTGTTGTGGTATTTTTTGGTAAAGTGGTTCATGGCCTTGAAAATTTGAGAACCATTTCTTTAAAAATAAAGTACATAAAATAAATAAATAAAAAGAAATCCCTCCCGTTCAATGAACCATGTCTTCTTAATGGTTTGACTTTATTCTTTCTCTGAATTTGATGATCAGATAATTTTTCTGTTTCTTTTCTCTAAATATTACCAGGACACTCAACCACTTATTGGGAGTCCCTCAACCCGTATAGCACCTCATATTATTGGAGCAGAGGATGATGATTTTGGTACTGAACATGAACAGGTGACAATGTTTTTTCTGAAAAACAGATCATTAATTTTATGAGATGTTTGTTGCAAAAATGAACACTTTCTGGAGATTGACATTGTATTTTTAAGGATCTGAAGCTAAATATTAGAATTAATATAAATTGGTTAATTGCATGGTTAATTGCTTTCTTTGGCTTTAACCTATAGAAATTACTTTTTAATTTATTAAAAACTAATAAGAGGTCATTGATTTATACCTAAGTACTTTGTTTTGGGAGAGGGCTGTTTTGCTGTAAAGGTTGTTTTTTGGTTTTGTTTTCGTTGTTTTTTTTTTTTAATTCTAAATTCCAGTTGTTTATCGATGGTATATAGGAATATGATTGGCTTGATTTTTGACCTTGGTCTTGCTAATAAATTCACATGCTACTTCTAGGAGCTTTTTAAAATAACTTTCTGGGATTTTTCTATATAGACAACCATCATGTTTATGAATAGAGGCAATTTTTATTTTCTTATTTTCAATTTGTTTATCTTTTATTTCTTATTCTCTTTATTGCACTGATTAGGACTTCCAGTATGAGGTTGAATTGGAGTGGTGGGAGTGGTGTGAGAGTGGTGAGACAGGACATCTTTGCCTTATTTCTGATTTCAGGGAGAAAGCATTCAGTCTTTTTTTGTAAAGTATGATGTTAGTTATTGGTTTTTTGTAGATAACTTTTATTATAGGTTAAGAAAGTTTCCTTCTATTCCTGGTTTGCTGAGAGTTTTTATTATGAATAGATGTTGAATTTTGTTGAATAATTGAGATGCTTTTATATATTATATATATATTTTTTTTTTGACCTGGACTCATAATATGGTAAATTAATTTGATTGATAATTAGCATGTTCAGCCAGCTTTACATTCTGGGGATAAACCCTAATTGGTCATAATGTATTTTCCTTTATATATATTGCCAGATTCAATTTGCTATTATTTTGCTGAGTATTTTTGTATCTGTTTTTATAGGAGATATTGGTGTGTAGTTTTTTGTTTTGTTTTGTTTTGTTTTTGTAATTTCTTTGTCTGGTTTGGATAGTTGGGTAATGCTGGCCTCCTAGAATAAGTTAAAAAGTGTTACCTCCTCTTGTATTTTCTGAAAGAGATTATATAGATTTGGTATTGTTTGTTTAGATTAACTTTATTCTTTAATTTATTTAAATGAAAAATTATATGAAAATTGTGATTCTGGGTTACCTTAAGTTTAACTATTCCTGTTTTCTGTTTACAATGTAATTAGGGTTGCAAGTATTCTAGGAGGTATCTTACTTATAATTGTACAACTCCTTTTCCTACCACCATTTCTGTAATCAGCCAAAAATAAAAGGAAAACAGTTATTTGATTATTAGGATAAAAACCTTCCATTACATTTTTAGAAGTGTTGTTAGGCAGTTGTTTACAAACTAATTTTTAGACATCTCAGCTCCTTAATAATTATCTTCTAAGCTTGCATCCTCCCAAAATGTTCTTTCTTCCAGCCTATCCCCAAAAGATTATTAATTTTCAAAGGAAGAGATTCCATAGCCTATGTTGCTAAGAAATTCTAGTGAAATTTTTAAATTTTTGAATTTTTTTAGGGTAGATCAAAGTGAAATTTGGATAGTTATGTTTAATTGAGTTTACATTTCATTTTGCTTTTGTATGCTGGAGTTATTGATGTATAATTATTTCTTTTTCTAGATCAATGGACAGTGCAGCTGTTTTCAGAGCATTGAACTGCTAAAATCTCGCCCTGCTCACTTGGCGGTTTTCTTACACCATGTAGTTTCACAATTTGACCCTGCAACATTGGTAATATATTTACCATTCAGCCAATTCAGAGTTCTTAAATTGATTCATAAAACATAAAACTTTTCACTTCTGCATGATACGTAGACAGAATTCTTTCAGTTTTTTAAACATATAAGGATAGATATGAAAGATTCTTAAAATGTTATTAATTTGTTTTTTAAAGACTTTGTTTTATTGTAATAATTGCATTGTTTATAGTGACCTACCTGTTCCAAACATTCCTACTCTGAGAATCTAACATTAAATTTTTCAAGATTTCTCACTTTTTCTTTTTCAATTTTTTCTCTACTATAGCTCTGTTATCTCTATTCAGACCTTTATAAACAGACCAATTCCAAGGAGACTCGTCGCATCTTCCTTGAGTTTCATCAGTTCTTCTTGGAGCGATCTGCAGTAAGTTACCAAGTTAATTAAAATCTTTGTGCTAGTACATTGAATTATTGGCGTCCTTCCAATCTTCCCTCTTGTGATTTTGGACTTTATTGTGCTTTGTGACATCTATATTATATATCTCAATTATTGATTTTTCTGGACTGTTATTTTTTATTATTACTAAATTAGTTGTAAGCATATGAATTCTCACAGTAGGTTATAAGGGATATGTATGTATATTTGGGGTTATACATGTGTATAAGCAGGATGAGAGAGTTAAACAAGAACACAAATGATACACATTTATATATTAGGATCCAAAGGACAATACTTGCATAATTGAACTCTGGTTGGCCTCTTTTGAAGTTTGGAGGTATACGTTTAACTAAACAGGGGTAGAAAAATATCTTATTCACATAAATGATGATGTTTTATTTTGCCCAGAGAAATCTTAAGGTTTTTTTAAACTAAGAGTTTTATTATTAGCCTTGCTATAGGATAAATAAGAGTTATTAGCCCTTAATACTTCCTGGATAATCATACTGCATGTCCCTAGTCCTTTCATATTTTTAATTTTTTTTAATTGAAATTATTGGGACACACCAAAATTAAAATGAAAATACAGAGCAACTAGCACTCATTGTTGCCTGAGATTAGGCTGAACAGAAGCCCTACAGCTAAGGACAAAAATAAAAGGTCACCTAAAACCCATTAGGGAGGGTGGAGGCACAAAATAGCCTGGTCTCACAACCACATGTGGCAGTCGAGAATCTAGAGGATTATCTTGATGCAAAGCCCCCTTTCCCACCATAAGAGTGAGGGGTCCTAGCCCCATGCTGGGCTTTGCAGACCAGGGTTCCAGTGCCAGGAAGAGAAGTCACCACAACCTTTGACTGTGAAAACTAGCAGAGATTATGGCTGAGTGAGACAGAAGGCTGCGGGAGTTTCAGGCATTCCTCTAAAAGGGCCCATGCCTAGACTTACACACTTGAAAGACTCACTCTCTCTGAGCTTCAATGTGGGGACAGCTACTCGAGGGGCACCAGGGACAGACTGGGAGGTACTGAGGCATCATGCTTCAGGGAAAGGGCTGGAAGGGCAACTTTCTCCCAGATAGAAGTGCAGGAATTATCCATTGTTCCTCTGTCGAGCTCACCTCCTTCCCAGCTAATAAGTGCAGGTGTCACCATATCTGAGTCTCCATAGATCTGGGTAACACAGATTGATCCGCCCAGGTAATTCCTTGAGACTCTACCTATCCCAATTTATGGGCCCACCCAAGCCGCTTCCATTGTTTTATCTATACAAATGGTCTGTATTGGCTCTTACCCTGGAGTTTCCTAAAATACCTCAAAGGCTTACAAAACCCAAAGAAGCAGCATCTGGCCTCAGCATTCCTTTACCTCTGGCTGAGCAGCACCAATCCCATACTAGAGGTAACTGGCCTAAGTTTCTAGCTTGATCTCTCAAGGCACCTATAAGCCCAGCACAGGGAACAGGCTGTGCTGAACTCATCCTGCAGCTGGACCCCTCCCAGGACCATACCACTGGGCTCATAGGACACCTACTACATACAATCATTCTACTAAGACCAAGAGACTTAGGAGCTCTACCTAATACATAGAAACAGGCACAGAGAGGCAGCCAAAATGGAGAGACAAAGGAGCATGTCCCACATGAAAGTAGAAAACAAGCTCCAGGAAAAGAGTTCACCAAAATGGAGACAAGCAATCTATCAGATGCAGAGTTCAAAACACTGGTTGTAAGGATGTTCAATGAACTTAGGGAAAGAGTAAATGAAGTCAGTGAGAACTTTAACAGAGATTGAAAACATAAAAATGGAGATGGAAAACATAAAAGGGAACCAGTCTGAAATAAAAAATACAATAACTGAGACAAAGAGTACATTAGAGAGATTTAACAAATTGGATGAAGTAGGTGATATAATCACCAGTATAGAGGATTGGGTAGTAGAGGATACCCTATCAGAACAGCAATACAAAAAAATGACAAATATAAAAAAATGAAGATAGTTTAAGGAACCTCTGGGATAACATTAAGCATAACAACATTCACATCATAGGGGTACCAGAAGAAGAGAGAGCAAGGAATTGAGAGCCCATTTTAAGAAGTAATGACTGAAAACTCCCCTAACCTGATGAAGGATATAGACAAATGACCCCAAGAAGTTAAGAGAGCCTCAAACAAGATGAACCCAAAGAGGCCCACACCAAGACACATCATTATTAAAATGCCAAAGGGTAAATTCAAAGAGATAATGTTAAAAGCAGCAAGAGAAAAGCAATTAGTTATCTATAAAGGAGCTCCCATAATAAGACTGTCATCCAGTATCTCAACAGAAACTTTACAGGCCAGAAGGGCTTCGTACAAAATATTCAAAGTGATGAAATCCCAGAACCAAATTACACTACCCAGCAAATCTAGTATTTAGGATTAAAGGAGAAAGAGCTTCCCAGACAAGAAAAAGCTAAAAGAGTTCATCACCACCAGCCAATATTATAGAAAATATTGGAAGAACTTCTTTAAGAAGAAGAAAAAATATGTATCAAAAATATGAATAAAGAGGTTTTCTTTTTTGGAGAAATGTGCAGAGTGATAGCCATCCCCACATCTCTCCCCTTGAAACAACAATAAGCTGAACATCTAAAACTGAACAAAAAAAACCCAAACTGCACACCGGCATGTCTGAGAGTGGATCTGTGCTAAAGAGCTAACACAGATTAGAATCCTGGGTGTCTGGCAGTGGATTGGGAGAAAAAAAAAGCTGCGCTCGCAGCCCAAGCTCCCTGTAAAACGATGGGGAGGGTAGAAAATGCAGCGAGTTCCCTAAACAGCCCTGCTTAGGGGAGCTGTGAGCTCCATGTGGCTGGCAGCAGGGACCAATCATCAAGGCAGAAAGCAGAGAATTAAGGACGGCAAAGAAAAAACAGTTGATTTTTACTGGCCATGGTTGCAAAACCAAGGCTGAGCCACAGGCCCTATTTGACAACCCAGAGGCCTGAGACTGAATATCACGGAACCCCAAGGGAATCTCAGCAAACGCTATCAAAATGTTGCTAACATTGACAGGGAATGAGACTGAGGGTAGCGAGTGTGATTAAATATTTACAAGAAAATAAAGGCATTATATGAAGGGATTATTAAGGCTTTACATAAAGCAGGGATCCGAGAGGCTTAGATGCCACCTACTGGTAACCAAAGGAAAAGTGTCTTCTTTGCAGCAGGCTGAAGAGAGACCTTTATATAATAGAACTTCTTTCTGGAAATAAAAGCAGGATTCATTTCCATTAATGCCCAGGCAGAGAAATAGTCCATTAAACACCATGAACAACCAGGGTGACAAGGCATCTCATAAAGAAAGAGAAACATCTCCACAAAATAACTTAAATGACAGAGAATTCAGGATGGTACTTCTGAAAAAAACTAAATGAGTTCCGAAACAAGCCACATCAACAATTTCAGGAATTGAAAAAAATTGGATGAGCAGAGCAAGGAGATTGAAACCCTCAAAAAGAACCAAATAGAACTTCTAGAGATACACACACACACACACACACACACACACACACACACACACACACTGCAAGAGTTGAAAAATGAAATAGCAAGCTTGGGAAATAGAGTCAACCAAATGGAGGAAAGGATCAGTGATAGCAAAGACAGAAATCTAGAAATAAATCAGAAGGAAGAAGAGAGAAACCGAAGAATAAAAAACAATGAAAGAAAAATACAAGAACTAGCTGATACCATCAGGAGAGGAAACAAGAATGGGAATTCTCGAAGGTGAGGAAAATGAGTAAGGACTAGAAAGTATTTTCAGACAAATAATTGATGAGAATTTCCCAAATCTAAGGAATGAGCAAGAGCTTGGAATTCAAGAAGTCAATAGAACACCCAATTACCTCAACTCAAAAAAGCCTTCACCAAGACATATTGTATTAAAATTATCAAAAATCAACGACAAAGACAGAATTCTCAGGGCAACCAGGTAACTTATAAAGGAAAACCCATTAGATTATCCTCAGACTTCTCAGCGCAAACTGTACAAGCCAGAAAGGAATGGAATCAAATATTTAAACGATTAAGTGAAAGGACTACCAGCCTAGAATAATGTATCCAGGTAAGCTCTACTTTAGATGTAAAGGAGAAATCAAAACATTTCCAGACATATAAAAATTCTCTGTTAGGAGGCCTGAACTACAGGAAATACTGAAAGGGGTCAGCTCACCTAAAACAAAATGACAAAAAACAAAAAACAAAACAAAAAACATAATTAGGAGTAAAGTGACTGTCAGGCAAATAGAAGCAGAGGAGTACAACCCTTACTAGGAACAGGGCATTATAAACTTAAATAAAAAGAAGAGAATTTCTACAGCAAGATAGTATAATGAATGTTCAGCAAACATAGGGACAAATTGAGATAACAATGACTGAAAAGGAAAGGATTCAGAGATCCAAATTTGTAAAGGGGAATGGAGATAAAGCACACACAGAAGAAAATGGACAACCGTATATGTGTGTATATATATATTTACATATGTGTGTGTGTATATATATATATACACATACATAAATATATATACATAAACACATTTATGTATATATACACACATATGTGTATAAATATATACACATATATACACGTGTGTATATATATACACACAAAATATATAATTTTATATATACACACGTGTGTGTATATACATATACATATATGTACATATATTGTATATATGTGTGTGTATATATATATATATATATATAACTATACTTTACATATTCATAATGGTAAATAAACACCAAAGACTCAGAACCGAAGTATGTAGCATAAAACAAGAAGAACCAACAGGAAAACCCACAAAAGCCAACCAAAATAACGAATACAGAAAGACCGAGCTACCAGAAAGCAAAAGATAAAATGGCTATAAGAAGATCTCATATTTCAATAATCACCCTAAATGTAAATGGATTGAACTCACCAATTAAAAGGCACAGAGTTGCAGAATTGATCAAGAAAACAACCCAACCATATACTGCCTCTAGGAGACACATCTCAGCTCCAAAGACAAATATAGACTCAAAGTGAAAGGGTGGAAAATGATATTTCAAGCAAATAACATTCAGAGAAAAGTGGGGGTAGCGGAACTAATATTAGACAAAATAGACTTCAGGCTAAAAAAGGTAAAGAAAGATACTAAGGGACACTTCATAATGATAAAAGGAATCATGCACAAAGAAGATACAAACTTATTATATCTATGCTTCCATTCATAGGAACCTGAAATATGTAAAGCAATTACTAACAGAACTAAAGAGAGAAACAGACCAAAACATTATTGTAGTAGGGAAACTGAATACGCCACTGTCGGATATGGACAGGTCATCCAAACAGAAAGTCAATAAGGAAATAACATCCTTAAATGACACACTAGACCAACTGGGCATAATTGACATTTACAGAGCCTTCCATCTCCAAACAGCTGTGTATACATTCTTCTCTAGCACACATGGAATATTCTCAAGGATTGACCACATACTGGGACACAGAGATAGCCTCAACAAATATAAGACGGTTGAAATCATACAAACCATTTTCTCTGATCATAATACTTTGAAACTAGAAATCAACTGCAGAAAGGAAGGAAGAACCACAAATACATGGAGATTAAAGAACATGCTACTAAAGAAAAACTGGGTCAGAGAAGAAATAAAAAGAGATCAAGAGATACATAGAAATGAATGATAATGATAGTACAACATAACAAATCTTTTGGGACATGGCAAAAACTGACATAAGAGGAAAGTTCATATCATTACAGGCCTATCTTCAAAAACAAGAATGAGCCCAAATAAGCAACCTAATGCTTTGTCTTAAAAAACTAGAAAAGGAAGAACAAGTGAAGCCTAAAGCCAGCAGACTGAAAGAAATAATCAGAGCAGATACAAATGAAATTGAAAAAAAAAAATAGTAGAAAAAAATAAATGTAACAAAGGGCTGGTTCCTTGAGTAACTTTATAAAATTGACAAATTCCTGGCTAGACTCACTAAAAAAAAAAGAAAGGAAAAGGACATAAACAAAATCAGGGAAGAAAGAGGGGAAATTATGACTGACGTCACAGAAATACAAAGGATCATACAAGAGTACTATGAAAAAATACACAACACCAAATTTAATAACCTAAAAGAAATGGCACAGTACTGAAAAAACAACCTTTCTAGACTGAATCAAAAAGAACTGGAAAATCTAAATAGACTGATTAGCAGTATGGAAATCGAAACAACCATCAAAATCCTACCAGAAAGTGTACGGCCATGCATTCTGAACAAGCCCAATCCCATCTAATCTTGGACACTAAGCAGGGTCAAGCCTGGTTAATACTTGGATGGGAGACCACCTAGGAACCAGGTGCTGTAGGCATAGAAATAAGGGATTGTAAGCTGACAAGGTCCTTGCAATCTGTGAGATCAACCAAGGGTTGCCTCACCTAAATAACAAACAAACAGACAAAATTACCAAAAAAAAAACGTCCAGGGTAAGATGGCTTTATCAGTGAATTCTACCAAATGTTCAAAGAAGGTTCAATACCTGTTCTCAAATTCTTCCAAAAAATATTGAAGAAAAGGCAACACTTCCCAACTCATTTTATGAGGCCAGTATTACTGTGATACCAAGACCTGGTAAGGATAACCCAAAACAGAACTACAGTCTAAAATCTCTCATGAACACAGATGCAAAATTCCTAAATAAGATACTGGCAAACTGAATACAGCAACATGTTAAAAAGATTATACACCACGGTCAAGTGGGCTTCCGAGGCACAGGGATGGTTCAACTTATGCAAATCGATGAATGTCATACACCACATAAACAAATGAAAAAATAAGAATCACATAATCATATCAACTGATGCAGAAAAAGCCTTCAACAAAATACAGTATCCACTTATGATCAAAACACTAAAACAAAATCGGTATAGAAGGAAAGTACCTTAACATAATAAAGGCCATATATGACAAACCTTCAGCCAACATTATACTTAATGGTGAAATACTAAAAACCTTCCTTCTAAGATCAGGAATAAGTCAAGGCTGTCCACTGTCGCCACTGTTATTCAATATAACATTGGAGGTGCATTCAGACAAGAGAAGATATGAAAGACATCCAAATAGGAAAAAGAAGTCAAACTGTCACTATTTGTGGATGACACGATTCTCTATATAGAAAACCCTAAAGACTCCACAAGAACACTACTAGAAACAAGAAGCAAATACAGTAACGTCTCTGGATACAAAAATCAACGTTTAAAAATCCATATTGTTCTTATACTCTAAAAATGAGATGTCAGAAAAAGAAGGGGAAAAATAATTCCTTTTGCAGTTGCAACAAAAAAAATAAAATACCTAGGAATCAATTTAATGAAATGTGAAGGACCTATAAAATGAAAGTAAAGATAAAGATCCATTTAAAAAAGAAATTGAAGAAGTTCAAAAAATGAACAGATATTCCGTATTCTTGGATTGGAAGAGTCAACATAGTTCAAATGACTAAATTACCTAAAGCAATTATACAGATTTAATGCAATCCCCATGAAAATCCCATTGGCATTTTTTTAAAAAAGAACAAAAAAACATCAGATTTGTAGGAAGCACATAGTCCAAATTGCAAAGTCTTCCTGAGAAAAAAGAACGAGGCTGGAGTCATCACTCTGCCAATTTCAAATTATACTACAAAGCGATAGTAATCAAAACAGCATGGTATTGGCAGAAAAACATACACATGGACCAGTGTAACAGAATCGAGTGTCCAGAAGTAAACCCATATTCATATGGGCAAATAATTTCAACAACAACAAAAAAAAAGCCAAAAATATACAGTGGAGAAAGGAAACCTTCTTCATTAAATAGTACTGGGAAAACTGGAAAAGCCACCTGCAGAATAATGAAACTAGACTTGTTTATCACCACACACCAAAATTAACTAAAATGGATTAAAGACCTGAAAAATAAAAATGCATAGAAGAAAACATAGGAATGAAACTCAAGGACATTGGATTTAAAGAGGATTTTATGATTTTAACCTCAAAGGCAAGGGAAGTAAAAGCTAAAATAAATGAATGGGATTACATCAAACTTAAAAGCTTCTGCTCAGCAAAAGGAAGTGTCAACAAGGAAAAGAGAGAACCATCTGAATGGGAAAATATATTTGCAATCTAGGCCTCTGATAAGGGCATAAATCCAAAATATACCAAAAACTCAATAACAACAAAAAAAACCAAATGATCCAATTAAAAAAATGGGCAGAGAACCTGAACAAGCACTTCTCCCTAGAGGACATACAAATGACCAATAATATATGAAAAGATGCTCAATCATCACTAGCTGTTAGGGAAATGCAAATCAAAATCACAATGAATACCATCTCCAACACTGTTTAGAATAGCTATCATCAGCAGGACAAGTAATGAATGGTTAGAGAGGAATGTGGAGAAAAATGAACCTCATACACATTCCTGCTGGTGGGTGACTCTATTGGTACAGCCACTATGGAAAACAGTATGGACCCTTCCTCAGAAAACAGATTGATCCACCATATGATCCAGCAATTCCTCTACTGTGTATTTACCCCAGAGACTTCCCAAAGACTTGAAAACCCATATCCGAAAAAGATATTTGCACACTGATGGTCATAGAAGCATTATTCACAGTGGCTGGGACATGGAAGCAACCGAAGTATCCTAAAATAAAGAGATGTGGTGTATATATACAATGGAATATTACTCAGAGATTGAGAAGAGATGAAATACTGCCATTTGTGACAACATGGATAGACCGCAAGATAATAATGCTAAGCGAAATAACGAGACAGAAAATGTTGAAAATGTCATATCACTTATATGTGGGATATAAACCTAAAAGCAACAAATGAACAGGACAAACAGAGACTCATGGACATGGACAATAGACTAGTGGTTACCAAAGGGGAGGGGGTAGGTGGACACAGTAAAGGGGTCAAATATGTGGTGACAGAGAGAAATCTAACTATGGGAGATGAACACAGTGTAATATATATATATGCCTTATTGTTAAAGTGTACATATGAAATTTAATGGATTTCATTAACCAATGTCACCATAAATAAATAAGTTATTGAAAAGGAAACTATGAATAAAGAATGGCAGTAAGGACATATTTGTTAAATAATTTCAAATGAAAAAGGATTAAATTCTCCATTCAGAAGATAGGGTGGCTGAATGGATAAGAAAACAAGACCCTTATATAGGCTGCCTAGAATAGACTCACTTCAGATTAAAAGATACACAGATAGAAAGTAAAGGGATGGAGAAAGATATTTTATGATGGACCTAGAGGATATTATGCTGAGTGGAGTCAGATAGAGAAAGGACAAATCTCATGTGATTTCATGTACATGTGGAACAAAATAGACATTAAAAAAAGCCCACAGTGACATTAAAACCGGAGGGTTACCAGAGGGAGAGGGTTGGGGAGGTCAGTGAAAAACGGGGTAGAGATTTAGCAGTACAAATTGATAGTTAAAAAATAGTCATGGAGATATAAAGTATAGCATAAGGAATATAGTTTGGTAATAGTATAATTATGTACCGGTATCTTGAGTACTAGATCTTTTGGGATGATCACTTTATGAGTTATATAAATGTTTCATCATTATATTGTATACCTAAATGAATATACTATTGTATGCCTATAATTGAAAAAATATTGGTTAGTAAAATCAAATAAGTTTCAAGCATACAGTTTAATAATATGAATATATATATATATATATATATATGTATTGTGTATTCATCACCCAAAGTTAAATTTCCTTCTGTCACCAATATTTGACCCCTTACCTATACCTACTTCCCCCACACCCCCCTTCCCTCTGGTAACCACTAATCTAATGTCCATGTCCATGAGTCTCTGTCATGTTTGTTGCTTTCAGTTTTATATCATATATAAGTGAAATCAGATGGTTTTTTTTACTTTTTCTGTCTGATTTATTTGCTTAGCATTAGATTATCTCAGGATCCATCCATGTTGTCACAAATGGTAATATTTCATCTTTCTGTTGGCTGAGTAATATTTCCATTGTATGTTTCTGTTGGCTGAGTAATATTCCATTGTATGTATATACCACATATTCTTTATTCAGTCATCTATCGTAGGACACTTTGGTTGCTTCTGTGTCTTGATCACTGTGAATAGTACTGCTGTTAACATCAGTGTGCTTATATCTTCATGGATAAATGTTTTCAGTGTTTTTAGATAAATACCCAGAAGAGGGATTGCTGGGTCATAAGGGAATTCTATTCTCCATACTGTTTTCCATAGTGGCTGTCCCAATTTACATTCCCACCAACAGTGTATGAGGGCTCCTTTTCCCCTCACAACCTCTCCAACACTTATTATTATTTGTCCTGTTGATGACAGCTATTCTAACAGTGAGGTGGTATTTCATTATGATTTTGATTTGTATTTCCCTAATAGCTAGTGAAGTTGAGCATCTTTTCATATGTCTGTTGGCCATTTGTATGCCTTCTTGGGAGAAGTGTCTGTTCACGTACTCTGCCCATTTCTTTAATTGGGTTGTTTCTGTTTTCTATTGAGTCATTCATATTAGCATGTAAACATTGTTCTCCTTTCTTAAGTAAATAAGCTTAGACATGAATTGCTTATAAATATCGGTATCTAAGTTCTCTTTACTTTATACAGGTACTTGTATATATCTTTAAAAGTCGTTAGTGCTGTCTCATTTTTTGTTTGCATTTTTGTTTTAGCACCTGAAAGTTTCTGTTCCTGATGAAATATCCATAGATCTAGGTAAGTTTTGGATCATCAGTATCCTGGAGAATTACATCTCAGATATGTAGCCGAGCTCATTTCAAAAGGTTTTATTTGTCACTAGTAGATCATCTGAATCACAACAGAGTCCTGTAATACATTTAAGGGTAAATGAAATCTGAATTCTGAAATGAAAAACATGAATTGAAGAATTTCTTGTCTTACTCCAAGATAAGTTTGCACCAGATAACATTGATATTTTGCCAGTTATAATGCACAGACTATACCTTTAGATCAAGTAATTCCTTTTCTTTTTGCAGAAAAAAGAAGGCCCGAGCTTATTCCTGAGGATCTACATCGTCACTATATTCAAAACTATGCAAGAGAGAGTCCACCCAGAAGTTCAGAGGCACTTGGAAGATTTTCGGTAAGCTTAGTAATAGATAACAGCTGATTAATTTTCTTCTTAGGTAGGAAAAAGTTACACGTTAAATCCTTGGCTTAGCATACGGTCTTTATCACTTGTTATTAAACATAATGAACATCTGGAGTCAAGTGTTGGAGTGGTACTGAGAGTTCATAGTTCTCATTTCATATGATTTCAAGATTTGAGCTTAGTACTATGTCTGAGCTAAGTGTGTTCCTTCAAGATATGTGTTTGTCAAGTGACTAGAATTTTTTTCCTTTGGGTAATCCTAGGTGACATGGGCTCCAAAATAAAATACCGTGACATTTTGCCTGTTGTTAGAAACTCATAGCTATGGAAACTCTGATGAAACATCCCAGAGGGAGATAATTTTCTCCTGAGGCTACCTCGAGAAATTTCTCTATTCCCTTCAGGCAGAAACGGAGCATGGGGCTGACCTTTGGCTGAAAGCGAACTGACTAAACTTGATGTAGAGCGAGACAAGGATCGGGTAACTCTGGAGAAGGAAAGGGCATGTGCAGAACAGATTGTTGCCAAAATTGAAGAAGTGTTTAAGTAACAAAAGTGTATGTAAAAATGCCTCTACTGAGATGCTTATAATGCTGAAAGTACACTCTGAACAAATATAGAAGGGGTGTCAGATTGTGTCCATGGAACTATTTATTTTGTCATAATACTTGAAAACTGCAATTTTTTTTATTTTTGCTAATATTTTAAAGTTTTTCAGTTTCTTTTTTAGGTTATTGGTAAAATGAGTTAGCTACAAAATTTCTAACTGATCAAAAAACAGGTTGAAGACTTTCACTGGTTTCAACTCATAGGCTTTAGAAATATTTCTTACTATAAAACATTTATAGTTGATGACATGAGTGTGAAAAGCATTGTCGTTCCTTTAAGATAAGAAGTTTTTTTGGAATTTATTCCATGTGACAGAGATTTAGGATGGGTCTCAAAGCATCTGGCTTTGTTGTGTTGTTTCAGTATTGGGTTTAATGGCAACACTTTTTATTGAACTTTAATAATTCATTTTTAAATGTTTTTATTTTAGGATGACGTGCTCAGGCTGTAGAAGAAGATAAGAGGTAATAGAACTGTTTTTTTCTACAGAATATTAAGAAAAAAAGAAAACTATCTTTTCTCCTGTCAGCCCTAATACATTTATTTCTTTTAACTTTTAAAAAAAATAGACTCTCTCCCTCTGGTGGCCTATTATTTTATTTGGACTAATATTCCCAGTGTCTTGATTAGAATCCTTTTCTGTTTGCAATGAATAGATAATTCCTTATTTTTTACTTGATGACTGAATTCTAAGAATTCATTCATTGAGGTTTTCAGAAGTCTTTTTCTATCTTATTCTACTCACTCTTCTTTTTCAGAATTCTTATTTACTTCATCCTTTTTCCTCCAGCTTCAACAATGTTGTATGTTATTTTCATGTACATGCAAACATTTGGGAGAAAAAAGTAAAAGAACCTCGAAATTTGGAACACAAGAGGGTCGGGATTGGATTCCTTCCAAAAATAAAAGTAAGACTGCAATAATAACAGTGTATTTAGGTCTCTGTGCTTCTTCACATTTGATTTGCAATGCTTTTTCTCTCTTAATATTTACTTTTTCAGTGCTATGGTCCCTGTTCTCAAGAAACTCAAATCTAGGGAGACATCCAGATACGAAACTAATTATTAGACAATTTATAAAAAAGTTGAAAATAAAGATGTACACAGGGTGCCATCCCCAACTGTGTATGGCCTTATCACTTTTCTTTATGATACCTATCACAGTTTGTAATTTTTTTTTGTTTTGTTTAATTTTTGTTGGATTGTGAAGCTCTGTGAGGGCAAGATCTCCTTCATCATTGTATCCCAACTTTTAGCATAGTGCCTTTTGCACATCATAGCTTAGTAAATATTTGTTCAATGGATAGATAAATGAATTGGTTAGAACAAGCTCACAGTAAATGTTATAAAACCACCTTTTTATTTCCCCAAATTACCAGCTCTAAAGTGTTTGAAAAGATATCTTAAGGTTTGTGTGTGCACAGTCCTGTGTACACAGAACTTCTAATGAATATTGTGTGTATGTGTTGTGTATGTCTTTTTCCATTTAACCAATTTCTTTTCAAATGACCATTGGAATTACATTTCTGTGTTTGAAAGCAACAAAGAAATATACTGTTAAATATCTCTTATCTCTTACAATTATACCTCAACTCCAGCAAAGTATGAAGAAATAGGGAAGGCGAAGAAAAAAGGGAAGCGAAGAGGATTCCCAGTATCTTGGACCCCGAGGAGGCCAAGCCGTCATGACAACAGTGCAAGTATGTTAAAGTTTGAAAATGCTTCATTCCTACCATTCATGTGGCCTTTCATCAGAAGCTCATTTAGCTAGAATGAATTGCTGGAGAAGGTGTTCTTGACGTGATTCCATGAACTTGCAATGTGCCTTGCTTCTATTCAGTGTTATTTCTGTCTAAATTCCTCCATATAGCTACATAATTGTCACAAACATCTTTCATGCAGTAGAGAGTAATCCCATCAAGTTATCAATCAAGTTCTTGATTGTTAAATTTTAAAAAAAAATGTGCATGGATCTTTTCCACCATACATTGTTTAATCTCTTTATACATGTATTATTCACTTTTCCATAATTCTAGTTTCTTCACCTCTCTATTGTGCTTTATTTCCTGATCTCCTTCTACCTTCAGGCTTAATGGAGAGAGATCAGCCCACTGGAGAATAGGGACAGTGGTACTATGGGAGAAAACTTAGGTCATGTTGTTAGTCCACAACTCAGTACCACATTTGAATATATTGCGTATGGTCGGAATGGGGATGGTGTTGTGATACAGTGATACTGAATGTCCTACACAATGAGGAATTCTCACTCAAGTGCCATTAAGACCCTTGTTGAAAAACACTGAGAAGATGAAGGAAATTTTTAGAGAAGAGGTTGAGGGAGATGGAGCATTCACAGATGCTGACCACAAGGGATACTCAAAAAAAATTTTTGGAATTAAGGAAGGATGACTTTTAGGATTAGAGATGTGTGAGGATGTACAGTTCTGTGGGAGAGGATGACCCAAGAGTTTTTAGTTTCTTATGTGACTTATGTGAACAGGGATAATGAGCAGGATAGGAATTAGTCTGGGTTGTCTCTAAGGCATATTGTAATGATGAAGTTGTGTTAGAAGTGAGGAGATTCTAAGAGCTCATAGAGATAAAAGGCTTCGTCTTCATTCTTACAAATAATACAGCTTCATATCTTTGTTTCTTAGCATTCTCTCTTTCACTACCTACCATTGCTCTTCTCACCTCCTTTCCCATGACTCACCTTCCTCTACCTCCTTTCTCTACCCTCATCTTTCACCATCTCCCTCTTTTTTCTTATCATCCCTCCATCTTCTTCCCTCCTCTACCTTCCTCTCCTTGCTCTCTTCTTTCTGTCTCAATTTTTTTCTTTTTATTTTTCTTCCTTTCTTTCCCTTTCTTCCTCATTAATCTTATATTTTTTCATCAGTCTTTATATGTTTCAGACATTTTTCTAGATCCTTAATCATCTGTTTTTTCAGTTGTTTTGCAACGCAAATTGTTGACTGTTCCTTTTTTTTCAGTTGGCAGAGCCATGGAATTAACAAAAACAGCGTCACCCGAAGCACTTATCCACACCCTCATCTGTGGGTCCTGAAACTCAGGATTCCGCTAAGTTGCGCCAGAGTGGGTTAGCAAGTGAAGGAGCAGACACTGGATACCTGCCAGCCACTTCTGTATCCTCTATGGCTTCAGGGGCCACTCTGTCCCAGGAAGGAGGGAAAGAGAATGATATGGGTAAGCAGTAGTTCAACTTAACTAAGTATCATGATTCTAAAAACAGTCACACTCACTAAGAGATAGAATGGCAAGTTATTTTAATTTTAATAAGACTGAATCCTACTTAAATTTAGTTTTAACATTTAAATATTCTGTAACTAGTGACAGATCTGTTCCGAATGATAATTTTAAGTTTTCTTTAATTCAAAAAACACTTACTGATTTCTGTTATGTATTAGTTTCATAGCAGATATGAGCGTACATACAATAATTATATGTAGATTTCTTGCCCCATTACAGCTTAGTCTCATGGGAAGATAGTCACACACATACACACAAATTCAAATTGTGCTGGTCCAATAGATGAAAGATAAAGGAGTATTGAGGGGACTAGTCAGTGGTTAGGTACAGATGTATGGGGGATCTAAAGAAACCTTTAAAAATGAGAGATACCAGAGAGGATATTTTAAATGCTAGGAGGAAACCAGTTGTGAGGAAGAGGTTGATTGAAAATACAGGAAATTTATAACCAATAGAACAAAGTTTTGAGAAGGAGAGAGGTGAGGTGCAGAGTATATGTGAAAGCCAAGGTTATTACCTGAGAGTGAGACTTCAGTGAAAAGGACAAGGAGATTTAAAGAGTAAACAAAGAGATGAGGTAGTTATAGATAATTAGGAAAGAGCTTATTACCATATTTCTTTATACTTATTGTAATGGGTTTCTTAAGCAAGTGAGTTGAGAGAATAGGTGATTTTATTTGGAAAAGGAATGGCTATCTATGTTAGCTAGAAGTAGGGGGATGACATTTGGAGAAAAATCGGGAGATTTTCAACTAATACAGAATTCTGAAGATGTTGGATTAAGTACATACATTAATTCATGGTTCCTATGTCCCACTGAAATAAAAACATGGTAGATAGCAAATAAATAAAAATCATAAAGAGAAAGGAAGTAGAGGAAGAGAAAATGTTCTCAACAAATAAGACTGCAACAAATTTTCTGGAGATTGAAAGAAGAGTGGTTTTGATAGGTAAAACAACATAGAAGAAACTGGAGACCATAATTTCTTTAAGAAGCCCAAGGTGGGAGCCAGTCTACCCATTAGAACCCTGGAGAGGCTTTAGGCTCAGAGTTGGCATGTGTCATGGAGTACATGAGTAAGAAATAAAACTGAAAATGATGTATTAATTGAAGGTCTGTAATCAAAAGTTATGTCAGCAGTTTCTGACTCTTGCATTGTAGAATATAGTAGTCTGTCATTTACGTATCAGGAAAAAAACGAGTCTGCTCTTTTTTAGGGAAGTTGAAAGAATTATGTAAGGATAGTTAAGTTCTCCACAGTATTATACCTTGAGTTCTAACATTCAGGGGCCTAAAACCTGAAAATAGGGATGCCAGGGACTCACTGTGTGCCGAGAGCTTCGAACTGAAATGGGCCTACATCCATGTAACAGCAAAAAAAAAAAAAAAAAAAAAAAAAAAAAAAAAAAAAAAGCCAAATCATCTACCTAGTCTTGCATTCTTAAATATGAATAGGATTACTCACTCTGGCAAAATATGCTTGTTAGCGTCAAGATCTAAGATAATATACATAATGTCAAGCATGTTAAACAGCATAAAAAAAGAGAACACACAAAATGAATAGAAAAACTAGCAGAAAAAAATTATTTTGATAATAAGAAACTTAAAAAAAATACCCCTCTTAAGTTAAACTGGATACTTGGGGAAAATAAAGAAGTTATTTTATCTAGAAAACAAGAATAGGATGCTATAAAGAAGAAGTGTCCCAAGACCAAAAAAACTTTTTAAACTACTAATATGGTACTATAATGTCATATTAGTTATCAATTGTTGTGTAATTAATTACCCCAAAACTTAAATCTTAACACAGAAAACATTTATTATCTCACATTTTCGGAGTGTAAAAAACTTGAGAGCAACTTAGGTTTGAGGTGTCCCATAGGTTGCTGACAAAATGTCGACCAGTCATTTAAAAAGCTTAATTGAGTGTAAGAGACCTACTTTCATATTCACACAAGGTGGCTGGTAACAGAAAGATCTTAGTTCCTTGCTGGAAGCCTCAATTCCTTACCACATGGGCAGAAGCCCCAATGCCTTTTTTAACTTAGTGTCTATGGTGCACACTGTCACTTCAGCAAGTCACTGAATCTAGCCACACTCAAGAAGAGAAGAATTAGTTTCCACCCCTTTAGAGAGGAGTATCAAAAAATTTGTAGACATATTTTCAAACTGCTATAATTGCTAATATTTAAAGAAAAAAATAAAAATAAAGTCAAGGAGTATTTCAGAATGTATATCAGAATATCGCACAAAATTGAGATAGGAATTATGTAGAGAACCACTAGAGAGGTTCAACATCTGTCTCTTTACAAAACATCAGTAGAGTCAAAATGGAGGCGAGGCAGTTAGAGAAATGACTTAAGAAAGCTTCCCAGAGTTAAAAGAGAATACACATCTTTAGGTAGAAAGAAAAGCTCACTGGGAACTAACTACAGTGAATAGTAATAAAAATAAAAGATCTATACCTGAAAAAGGTCTTTGGAAATTTCAGTGCACCAGAGATCAAGAAAAAGAATCCTAAAAGCGATTTAAAGAAAAAGAAAATGGAGATCATGCTGCATCACATTTCTCATTATAACACAAGTACTCGAAAACAAAGGAGCAATACCTTCAACTTGCTGAAAGAAAATGATGTTCAACTCAGAATTCTGTATTCATCTAACTATGCATCAAATATGATGAAAGATGTAAGACATTTTCAGGTGTGCTAGAATTCAGAGTTTAACTGAAAAGTACCTTTTATTGAAAATTATTTGAATATATCACTCCAATAAAATGAGAGAAAATTTTAAGAAAGAAAATGTCATAGAATCCAGGAAACTATGGAAACTACCCAGGAAAGTAGTGAAGGGCAGTTCTAGGATGATGATAATTGTGTCACAGGCCAAGGAGCATCTGTTCCAAATTGTAACACAAGGACATAGGGGATATGCAAAATGCAATTTGAAGCATTATTATGAAGTAGCAAATGAAAAAATTGAGACTTGATAAAATTATATTACTTTGATAGTAATAATAAAGTGTGGACATATTTTCAAACTGTTATAACTGCCAGTATTTAAAGAAAAAAAATAGTCCCTAAAAATGAAATCAAGGAAATATTTCAGAATGTATATCAGAAATATCACATAGAAATTGGAGAGACAAGAATTATATAGAGAGAACCACTACAGAGGTCTGACATCAGTCTCTTTCACAAAACATCAGTAGAGGAAATGGAGAGGCAGTATCGTTCAGAAAGTATTATGATTTTAAACATGAAGCAAAGTAAAAAGTAACAATCATAAAGTAATTGATGGAAAGTACGTCTTTAATATAACAAACATTCTGTTTTAAGTGGTTCAGGAATTGCATCATTGGACCGGTAGAAAAGAAAAGTATAGTCCTAACTAGCATACCTCTTAACCTGGCAGAAATAATATGTATATGTATGTCGTATATTGTATATGACAATATAAGCATTCTGTTGGTTTTCGGACTTAGAATCAGCCTATTAGACAAAGCACAGAATATTTAGTTGTGCCTTCAGATCAGAATGGAAAGGCAAAAAGCTCTCTTAATGATGTAAGTAAAACTGTAGTTGAAAGAAATGAAAGTAGAGGGAAAGAAATATAATGAGAAGGAAGGATATGTGCATTAAATACCTAATCTGACATAGAAGAGAGTTAAAGATTCGAGCTCCTTGATGGAACAAAAATACAGATATAATTATATTGTTTCAAACTTAGGTAATAACCAATTAACCCAACTAATAGTAATAATACAGTTATTAAACACTAGGGAAAAAATGAGCAGAAAGTGAAGGTGGGAAGCATAAATGAGCAATATCCTCAGAGGAGGGGGAAACACTTAGGTATTACCTAAAGATAACAAGTCAAGAAAAAGAACTATGAGGTTCTTATTTATTGCTGGATCACTATAACAAGTAAATTTGAATGAAAAAGTTGAGGTAAAAAGGATAAGGTGAGAAATGTTTCTTCTCATGTACACCGTTCCGAGTTGTTGGCATCTCTTATGTTGGTTTTTAAAAGTTGTTTAAAAATGATTTCCCTGTTTACTTTTTAGGGCATTTTAAAGTTTTACATAGTAGAATTTTGATTCTAGCTAACCCCCAGTTATTTAAATATGAATGGCTGTAGATTAGGTTGAAGCTCTTTTGGGACTAATTTCCTCTTTTGTAATTATCATCTTATTAAGTATTAACACCAAATCGAATGTCTGACTTCTCTTTTCAGGATCAAAGCAAGTTGGAGAGACATCAGCATCTGGAGACTCCTTAGATGGCACACCTCGTACTTCCAATACCGTCTTCGATTTTCTACCTCCTCCATTAGATCAAGTGCAGGAGGAGGAATGGGAAGTAGAAAGGTAATTCAGTGATAACTTAGGTTTAGATTTTGAACACTGCTTAAAGTTTTTGATTGTATAGTATTGCTATACTTTGTGGGTTTTCCCGCATGTGGTTTTTGGGGAAGGAATCAGAACTTATATTGGTAGTAAATATTAAATAGGTAACTGAAATTTTTCAGTTTATTTGATATTAAATCTTAAAATATGCAGAAGAATTATCAGCCATTGTAGTTAACCCAGTTTTGAGTACCTTTGTCATAAATTACTGTTTTTATGTTTACTCATTATTCTCCATTGTTTTAGGATGACTGAGCATGGACACCAAAGGCCTATCGAAAGTAAGTAATCCTAAAGTAGCTTTTAATAGAGGCATATTTTAAGAAATACATCCCCCCTCCTCAAAGTCTTAATTTTAAAAGGAAAAGAAACTTTGGTCAAGATGGCAAAGTAGGTAAATTCTGTGCTCATCTCCTCCCACAACCACATCAAATCAGAACTAAATTATAGAACAAGCATCACGTAGAACCACCTTAAGACTAGCTGAACAGAAGTCTTGTAACAAATACTATATGTCAACTTTATTTGGAAAAGTTTTTTAATTTAAAAATATACTGTACAAAAATTTGCATAGTATAAAAGAAAGTTCTTAATAAATCCCTTGAAATATAGAGATGTGTGTAACACATGTAAAATATTTTGTAAGAGCAAGTATTGTTTTAGGCTCTGTGCTAAGCAATAACTCAGAAATCTGACTGATTTATCATAATGTAAACTTACAGTTATTTTGTACTATCTGATGTCCTCAAATATTATTATTTTTTAAAAAAATTAGGTTCGACAGCCTGGCTTTTGGAGAAAGTCAAAGTGAAGATGAACAATTTGAAAATGACTTAGAGACAGATCCACCCAACTGGCAACAGCTTGTTAGTCGAGAAGTGTTATTGAGACTGAACCTTGTGAGATCAAAAGACAGGAAGTAATTATGGTGAGTTTAATTAGTTATTGTTGTTGTTTACATATATTGAGTTTTATTAGAGAAAAAAATTTCTGAGCCTTGGTGTTTGCTTCAAATTTTCTACTTGCCTTTTTTAAACATAGGGGAAATTAAGCTAAATAGATGATTCTTGAACTTTCCAACCCAAAAAATGCAAGTGATTTTATGGTTCTTACTGATAATTTAAAAGGAAATGGTAATGATTTAATTTAAAAGGATATTTAAAGATTCATAGCCTTATAGGCCTTAAACTTGAAAGGTTATTGAGAAAAACATTTGCCCCATATCTTTACTTTCAGGCTAAGTTAATTTTGTGTATAGATTATAAATAAGACTGCTAAAAACTCAAGCTGATTGGTTGAATTAGTCAAGCTCATACAGCTGATAAGTGATAGGGAGAAAATGAGGATCCCCGTCAGGTCTTCTTTTATCCTAGTGCATACATATTTTTTATTTTACTCAAACATGGATGTACAGAAGATATGACATGGATGCCAATGCCCTCTGTCACTTTTAGGCTGTGATTGGAATAAATATCCTGTCCCTGATAACACTAAGACAGTGAAATTACAAGTCTGGCTCAGAAGTGAAGTTTCATAGGCAAATTAAGTACTGTTATTTCTGAAGAGCGCTCAATTTAAGAGCATATGATGCTTGGCTTACAGTTGTGGTTGTGATTGGTGGGCATGATTGTAAAAAGATAGGTGAGTTTTAGAGTACACTGTTAACTTTTAAGTACAAAACAGTTTTGAGTGATGTTTTTCATTGGCCAGTATTAAACTCTGAGAGCCAGTAAGTGGGAGAGTTCTGTGGAATCAAGAAAATGACTTCAGAGATACTACATCTTTTCTGAACTATAAATAATTATAATTTTTTGCTACTTAATTTCAGCTAAAGCCATTGGCCCCATGGAATTATTTTAAGTATTAAAGCAAAATATTATATTTACTTTTTTTCTGATTAGAATTGTTTTACACTGAAAGAGCTCATGTTCGAACACTGAAGGTTCTTGATCAAGTGTTCTATCAGCGAGTGTCTAGAGAAGGAATTCTGTCACCTTCAGAATTACGGAAAATTTTTTCAAACTTGGAAGATATTCTTCAACTTCACAGTAAGAGAAATTGACTCTGAACTTTTTCCCTAACATTCCCAATAGATAAAAGATTGTGAATGTACCATAACACAAAAATCTTGTAAATGTGTCCATGTTAGCATTTCTGAAAATTATTAGTATATAATGAGCACATAATATAAAGAAATGATTGGAAATTTGAAATTGTAAACCCCACTTTCTCCCATACCAGTCTTTTATATACAAAGTTAACACAGGACTTAGGTAGGTTCTAATGTCGTGTCTAAGATGAAAAGCATAAGTCATCAAATTACCCTTGAAAATTCCTATCAACTATAGTGTATATGTCTTTTAAATATATATCCCATATAATAATGTATGTATTATCTGAAAATAGTAATTTTCAAAATATAATGGGATTATTATCAGGAATTAAGTTATTTTATTATTAATTTTTTACTTGGAACGCTTGAATAAATCTATAAAAATACACCTTGCTGGCTTTCCCTGGTCGTTCTCACCTAGAGACTTTGCAGACAGTAGTATCAGATCCTCTTTTTATCAGTCATTATTTCTCCATAACCCTTAATTTTAATCCTTCTTTAATCAAGGATTTTATCAGGCCGACCAATTGATGCCTTTTACTTCTTTGGGTGATTTTAGGTTTCACCAGCATGCATCGAAAGTTCAGTCTTGATTATATCCATTGCCTATGAACATACACACTTGAAAGGAACAGTAGGCAAACTTTTTAAATTTAAGTTTTTTATAAGCACAGGTATAGACTGAGTCTTGAAGTTAAATGCATATTCGATATGTATATCCTGTATGTAGTATGCTATTTTCCACATTGTTTTATTCTTTGCCACCTGTTTTCAGATAGAGTTCACAAATATCTAGATGTATAAGAATTGTGTCCAGATTTACATTTAAAATTAAAGCAACTATACTACTCTGATAATCCTTCTTTTGAAATTTAAGTTCTTGGTACTATCACTCACTCAGCCTGAAATGAGTATATGCTTATTTTTTTCCATTTTATTTTTCCTTTTAGTTGGGTTGAATGAGCAATGAAGGCTGTTCGAAAGAGGAATGAGACTTCTGTTATTGATCAATTGGGGAAGATTTTGTGACCTGGGTAAGGAAATTTGCTATATTTATTTTAATATTTTTTATAGAAAGGTGATGATTAGACTCAAGATTAAGTAATTAAACCTTTTTAAATGTACAACCCCATTCATTTTGCAAAGCTAATATAAAGGTAAAAGGAGTCCAGAGTGTGTATTCTCTTGGTAATGTCTTCTAATAAATCTCCAAGCTAAGTTTTTTGTGTGTGTTTTATTTTTTTAATCAGATTAAAGGTACTAGTTCTTTGTGTTTTAGAGAATATAGAATAAAAACAGATCTTGATATAAATAATTAACTAATGTAGAATTTTAGCTATCATCTGTTTTTCCAGGTCTCAAAATTATACTACAACATTAGACAGTTGTAGATCCAGAACTACGATCACAAAAGTAGAAAAGTGAAAATCACTTAATCTAATTTACATTATAAGGAAAGAGCTCAGAGACTATAATAGAAGTTTGTCAGATTCTGCTTTTCTTTCTGTCTGACTCTTTGTCAGTATATACTCCACAATATATACTTATGTGTAAACACTGTGCTAGTGTGGGAGATATGTGGCAATTAAAACAGACATAGCTCCTGCCCTAGTGAAGCTTATGATTAGTGGAATGACTCATTAGTATTTCAAATGTGATGAGCATTATAAAAGGTGAGAGTTCAGATTGTTATGGAATATATAGCAGGAAGGCCTAAACTAGAACATTCAGAAAGTCTTCTTAGGGAAGGAGGTTTGATTCTAACTTTTAAAGAAAGTAATATAGTTAAGGCTGTGAATAATAGTAAAGAATATGATGAAGTTCTCAAAATCTTAACACAGGGTGAACAGGAACTACTTAGATAGGACCACAGGAATTTACTTAATATTTAGACTGCTTGAGGAAAGGCCATAAGATTTTGGATAATTCTACAATGATATCTTTTTTAAAAGATTAAGTACTAGAATGTTGACTGAAACAATATTTTATCATACGCCTTTCATTAATGGTGAGATCATGACCTGTAATCTACTAATCCAATAGTAGATATCTTCTTAGCCACTTGAACTCATAGAACAGAGATCAGAGAATCATAACCCAGTCTCTAATCTCGCATTAACTCAACTTTCCAAAGCATTTTCTCCCTAGGCCCACTCTACAATTACTGTTATTAAAGACCTTTAACTTCCTTGAAAAATTCAGCCTACTCTATGGCTACTCAGTGGCAGTGTGACTCATTTTTCTTGATCTCACTATAGCAGTGGAAGTTATAACTGAGTTCTTTTGAGTTGGCAGCACACTAAACTTGAAAAAGAAAATTTGTAGTATGACATAGTATAGATTGAATTTTCATGTCAAATGTGGATTAAAAAGTTGTAAGTCATATGGACTTAAGATATCAGTCTTGATTCCTAGTAGTTTCATTTGCATAAGTAATGCTTAAACCTAGTCTGAGTGGGATTCATCATTAAAAAGTACAGAGGTGCAACTGGTCCTCTTATCATAGTCCATTGGACTACTAAATCTATTACATGGTAAAACAAAGTGGGGAACCGGTTAATAAAGTGAGATAAAAATTTTTATTTTAGTACATGTAAAAAGCAGTGTATTCTTAACCAATGTGATATACCTATAAAAAAATTAAATTGTACTAACCAGTTTGGTTAGTAACTGTTAGGTTCAAAGAGTTAATTTGGCCAGAAATAATAAGAGCAAAAATCATAAATAGGCTTTTTATATTTACTCTGTTTTTTGAAATAGTTTTGGAGAATATTTTTCAGATATTGGTCTCTAAAGATCACCTTATGGAGACTGAAGCTACTTGCAAAACTACTTTAAAACTGCTTGAAGTTGGGGGTATTATTTTCTTTTGTAAACCCAGCTGCTATGAGTATTTGTGTGACACTTTCTATTGACTAACATTCTGAATACTGCCAGAGTTATCTTTTAGAGATTGAGTGTGTCATTTTATAATAGAAAGAATACAACATTGTAGCAACCTATTAAAATGTCACTTTGTATGAGTCCTAGTTGAAAAAATACTCTGAATTTATCTACAAATGCACTGCAGAAGAACTTTTTTCAGAATATCTTCATGTACAATTTTGAAAATATGGCTTTAAAGGGGAGATTACATAAGCTTCTTTGTAAGCCTTTTTAAAGCAATTATTACAAATAAAAGATGGTCAAAGAATAATTGATTCGACCTACACTTGTAAGAGTACCTATAATGAATGAAGCACTTGTTAGGTGTTTTATCAGACACTTTAAAATCTTGGTGTACAAACTTAAATTTACAAATTAAAAATATCAGTAAAAAGTATAATTTCTTAGCAGAAAAAGGAATCATAGGTTCGTGGATCTTGCCCAAAGAGAGATTCAAGACATGGATCTCTAGCCTCTGCATAGGTGAAGCAGCAGTGATGTAATTTTATTGCAACCCGAAAATGTTTTCAACCTGGCCTGAGTTTCATAGTAAGAAAGCAAGCTAGAATCCCCTGGAATTTTTTTTTCCTGGAGCAATAAGAGAGTAATTTTTGCGAAAGATGTCAGATTCTAAAAAGTGACATTTTAATCTCAGTCTGTAAGTGTTTTATGTCTCATATTCACCAAATGTCAATCTTTCTAAACTTAGAAGTGTTATAGAATGAAAGGTAATAAGTGTGGGAGGCTGTGCACAAAAGGAATTACTGGAAATATAATCAGAAAGGTCTGGATATGTCCGTGTTAGATGTGTTTAATGGAGAAACATTGATATTCTACATATAATATGTGGTTCTCTGTTTCTTGTCATTTGAGAATACTTATTGGAATATTGAAAGGTTGTCTCTCATTTTGCTTGGCTTTATATCAGCTATTTATCTCATTCTCTGTTGTGTTGTTTGCATTCTTTTGGCACAGTTCAGTGGACCAGGGAAGAGAAGTTGAAACATGCAGCTGCTACCTTTTGTAGTAACCAACCTTTTTGCCCTGGAAATGATCAAATCTCGTCAGAAAAAGGATTCTCGATTCCAGACTTTTGTGGCAAGTGAGTTTGAGTGATACCTGTAAGGAAAAAAAATAGCACCATTTTTTCAATTATAGAATAAACTAGAGGAATTCTGACTAAGTCTTTTACAGGGACTGTACCTATGTTAATGTTTTTTAAAACCATAAATATTCTCTTAAATTACTGGAGGGTATAAAGATGGTATTGGAATGATGAAAAACAAAAAAATATATATTAGAATTAAATACTTGACATAGAAGTCCCCATTGCCATTGAGATATTGACCAGAAATGGCCATGTACACTATTAAAATAACATCGTCGAAACATGTGAACAGACTTGCATCAAGCCCTGGGAAGAATATAGTGATTCTTATTGAGGTATATATGCGTATGGATCAGAGGTCAGTAAACTACAACCACAGGCCATAGTCAGCCTCTTACCTACCTGTTTTTATAAATAAAGTTTTATTGGAAAAACAGTATATTAGTTCTTTATTGCTGTATTAATAAATTACCACAATCATAGCAACTTAAAACCATGTAAGTTTATTATGTCACAGTTTTTGTGGTTGAGGAATACAGGTATAGTTTACCTGGGTCTTCCCTTCATGATTTCACCAGGCTGGACTCAAGGTGTCATGGAGCTGCAGTTCTCATCTGAGACTTGGGGCTATCATCTGAGCTCACTGGTTGTTAGCAGAATTCATTTTCTTGTAAATGTATAACCGAAATTCTTGTCTTCTTGCTGTTGTTAACGAGAACTGCTCTCTTGGTTTCTAGAGAATGCCCATATCTCTTTGCCATGTGGCCGTATAGGCAATACAAGAAGGACGTTTGCTTTCTTCCAGGCCAGTAGGAATGCATCTCCCTGACAGAGATTGCTCTGATTAAGTTAGACTCGCCTAGGACAGTCTTCTTCCTGATTAACTCAAAAGCCAGCTGATAGTAACCTAATCATAGGAGTGATATTTCATAATGTTCCAGGTTCTGGCCACACTCAGGGGAGAGAATTGTACAGGGTTGTAAAACAGAGAGTGGGAATTTTAGGGGCTGTCTTAGAACTCTTCATCACACATAGCTGTGTTCATTCATATATTATCTGTGGCTGCTTTTGTACAAAACAGCAGAGTTGAGTAGCTGTGACAGAGATTGTATGGCGTGCCAAGCCTAAAATATTTACTGTCACTTTACTGAAAAGTTTGCAGGCCCCTGTTATAGATGAGCTGGTATATCCAGACTGGTGGCTCATTATAGCTACTTGGAGTGGCAGCCAGTAAATTAGCTAACTTGCTTTTTGGTAGAAATGCCAATTATAGAAAAATGTAATTATATTTTATGAATATAAGAAGATAAAACTTTATGGCAAGAAATTCTTAGAGTTGATTATGGATGCTCTCAGTCTTGCTTAAACAGATAACAAAAAAGGCTATTGGTTTAGTGATAAAGGCTCCTGTCCCCCATTATGTGATTAAAGAGAAAGCAGAGTATAGAGTGTCAATATAAGTCTGGGGCATATTTTAACCAGAAACTATATGATGCTATAGACATTTATATGGTGAATATGTGGTACATATCAGATATAGTCCTAACAACAATTATAAATTCTTTCCTCTTTAATTTTAGGATGCTGAGAGTAATCCACTGTGTCGTCGTCTGCAGCTGAAGGATATCATTCCTACCAAATGCAGAGGCTTACTAAGTACCCTCTTCTCTTGGATAATATTGCCAAATACACAGGTAAAGCATTTTCACTGAAATTAAAAAAGCTTCAGAACAAAAAACAGAAACTGTGTTTTGCTAAGTAATCTCTCACAGCATTCTGGTTCCTGGAGGTTTCCAAATAGTATAGCAGACTTTTTAATAAAATTCAGTCCAGTCTTTTCAGGATGTTTGATTTAATATATTCCATTAGTAGGTCTGTCACAGGGTTTGGCAGTCTATGAATTATTAACCAAATCTAGCCATCACCTGTTTTTGTAAAGTTTGTTAGAATAATATAGTTATGCTCATTTCTTGAAATATTATCTCTGACTATTTTTGCACTACAATAGTGGTGTTGAATAGTTGTGACAAAGACCTTTGGCTTATAAAGTGTAAAATGTTTGTTGGCTGGACCTTTACAGAACAAGTTACCAATTTTTCCTCTATAGCATATATCATATTTCCTTTGAAGAAGGCTTAATCTGAGTTGGAGAGATGTTTTTGTATCAATACCTTACACTTTCATTAAGCCCAGCTGATGGGTTATAATTCCAGGTGCCTTGTTTTATAACATGTAGTGAATCTAAATTTCTCAAGTGAGCTTTAGGCTCTTATACACAGCTCTCATTAATAATTCTGTGCACTCAAATCTCTTTTTCTTATGCCTGAGAATTTGAAAACACTCATACACATTAATTTTTGTACTTTAATATGTCAGTTCATTATAATTAGACTATATTTGGATTTATGTACCCCTGTGTTCACTGCAGTGCTTTTTACAATAGCCAAGATATGGTAGCAATCTGGGTGCCCATCAGTATACAATTAGACAATTAGATAAAGAAGTTATTGTACATATGTGTAATGGAATATTATTCAGGCATAAAAAAAATTAATCTAACCATTTGCAACAACATAGATAGACCTAGAGTGTATTATGCTGAGTGAAATAAGTCAGAGAAAGACAAATATCAAGTGATTACATTTATATGTGAAAACTAAGGACCAAAGGAAATGAACAAACTAAATGAAAACTGACTCATAGATACAGAGAGCAAATTGGTGATTGCCAATGGGGAGGGGGAGCTGTGGGGGCTGGGTGGAAAAGATGAAAGGATTAGTAAATACAAATTAGTAGTTACAAAACAGTCACAGGATGTAGAATACAGCACAAGGAATATAGTTAATAGTATTGTAATAACTACATAGTCGAGGTGGGTACTAGACTAATCGGGGGTATCACTTCATAAATTATATAAATGTCTAACCACTAATGCGTACCTCAAACTAATTAAAATTTTTTTAAAATAAATATTTAAAGTCTTAATGTAGTGTTACAGCTGCTCAAATAAAATGGTATCTCATTTACATATATACTTATATTCCTTTCTGATTTCCTCTATTTTACATTTTGGATTTCTCTCTCTTATTTAGAGTGGCCAATGGAAAGGGAGAAGGTAAAAAAAAGCTGCAGACACTGTCGTCAGATCTTAAATTATGTAAATCAGGCTGTCAAGGAGGCAGAAAACAAGCAGGTAAGAAGGGAAAGGGAAGAATATACAGGATGACAGAATATTAACTTAGTGTTATCTAGAATCTGTGAAATAATAATTGAAACTCATTACATAATTGAAGTGTGGAATATTTAACTTCATGTAGTAGGTGTGTCCATATCAATTTGTAATAGAACATCAGAGTTATATTTGATTTTTTTGAGCATCTCTAAGCTGCTTGTTTGCTCATTCATTCATCCGTTCATTCAACAAATATTTGTAGAGCATCTATTATGTGTTGAGTGTAGTGGTTAGAAAAATATGTACAACAGTTGCCCACATTGAGCTTGTTTTCCAGCAGGATCGAAGAGCATTGAACAGATTATAGTGCAAGTATTTTTCTTCTGTAAGTTGTGATAGCTACTTTGAAGGAGAATTTCAGGGTGCTAGAAGTGTAACTGGTGGGGCAAATGTAGTTTGAGGATGTTAGGTAGTTGCCATCAGGGAAAGCTTCCTCAAAGAATTGACATCTAAGCTGCGCTCTGAAGGAAGTAAAACAATATAATGTGGAAGGAGGCAACCTTACAGGTAGAGGGAACAGCATGTAGAAAAGTCTTGGGGTCAGGGTCAAAAAGAAGCATCATCTGTTCGAGGAACTGAAAGATTAGTGTGGATCATGCCTAAATGCAAAGGCATAGTGGTATGAAATGTAGGTAAAAAAAATGTCCATTTGATTTAGGAACAGGGAGGTCATTTATATCTAAAGCAGTAACCTTGGCTCCATCCTGTCTAATTTTCAGCGCTTAGAAGATTATCAACGTCGCCTTGATACCTCCAATCTGAAGTTGTCAGAGTATTCAAATGCTGAAGAGCTCAGGGTGAGAGATGGTCTAATAATAATTTTAAAAATAAAATTTACTAAAGACGTGGCAGGTAATTAACATCTCAGTGGGAACATACATCACCCGAAGGAGTTCTTGTCTCATAGATTGCCTATATTTATGATTCTAAACTTTCTTTTAAATGGCTCTTCTGTGTGAAGATTACATTAGTCTTTGATTAGAGGAGCTTTTTGTTTGAGACTACTGCGACAAAAATTGCAGGTGACAAAGGAACATTACTTATTATGGAGTTTAATTTTATTTTGTTATAGTTTCAATAAGAGTAAGGCTGTTTCCTATGGGAACTTTCCAGATGATTGAGTAAAAACAAGATAACTTAATTATTTTTCTGTGAAGCTCTTCTAAAGCGTAAAAGTTGAAACTATCACAAGAATGATCATAAAATATTAATTGTCACTTTAGTATTTGAGGCTTTTCTATTAAGTTACTACTTAGGATTTTAAATCTTTCTTGTACTGTTTTACTAGATGATTGTTTTGACAGATTTATTTGGTGGCTGTGAAAATAGACTTTTATGTCATATATAACAGCTTATCAAAAATGTGATTAGCCCTATCCAGAGAATGAAGTTTTTCTAGAGCTACTTATACTGAAAGATGATTCTCTTAATAAGTCTTCAATATTTAGAGCAAGCCTGAGTGCAATTGGACTTTTCATAAGTGTTGTTCTTTGGAAATTTCTTTGAACTAGAGCCTGGAACTCAGAGGCCTCTTACAAATAAGCTATGCATTATCCTCATCTAGTTATTTATAGAAAATTGATGGAGTATATTGAGAATCTAGTGGTTGAATGTTTACAACTTTATTTTCATACGCTATTATCATCTATTTAAAGTGAGATTTAGAAGACACTATTCCTGAATGTTTTTCAAGATACCTTTTGTTTTTAGATCTGTACTGCTGGCTTTAACTTGGTCTTTATTCCAATTTCAGTAGTTGATAGATATCAATAATAATAGTGAATGTATAAGAATTTCTTGAAATGAGACTGTATGGAATATTATCTCACTAAGTACTTGGAAATAATTTATGCATAATTCTTTTTATTTTGGCAGAATTTGGATTTAACAAAAAGGAAGATGATTCATGAAGGGCCATTGGTTTGGAAGGTGAATAGAGATAAAACTATTGGTAGGTCTAATGTCTGTCAATGTTGAGGAAAGTGAAGAAAGGAATAGAATAGGAAAATTTTTTAGAAAAAGAGATAATCACCGATAATTTTCAGTTACAGCTGATAGCAGTGCTACTTTGTGTTATTTATGCATTTACAGTAGCTATGCTTAAATGATTTTGTTATATGTGAAGTGTGTTAAATATTAATTGAGGGATAAAGCAGAAAACTTTGTCATGATTCAGTTCTGTCTCCATCATTCTGGTACTTGAAGGATATAAATGCAAAACATGCAAAGTCTAGGTTTTTCTTTAACTACTATATCTCAAACTATCTGTGATGAGGAACCATTATTTTTTATATCTTGTCAGACACTTCGGTGTAATACAAAAGAATGAATTATTTAAAAGGCGATAAGTCAATATTTTGCATTTTTTTGATTAAAAAACCTTTTTCAATTACAGTTCTTATTTAATATTAGTTTAAGTTGTACAGAATAGTGGTAGACATCTATATAATTTAAGTGACCCCCATTAGTCTAGTACTCACTTGGCACTGTACATAGCTATTACAATGTTACCGACTATATTCTCTATGTTGTATTTTATATCCCCATGACTATTTTGTAACTACCAATTTGTACTTCTTAATCCCTTCACTTTTTCACTCAGGCCCTAACTCCGCTCCCACCTGACCACCAGCAGTTTGTTCTCTGGGTCAATGAGTCTGTTAGTTTTGCTTCTTCATTTATTTTGTTCTTTTGATTCCACATATAACTGAGACATTATGGTATTTGTCTTTCTCTGTCTGACTCACTTCCTTTAGCTTAATACCCTCTAGGTTGATCCATGTTGTTGCAGATTGTTGTATTTCATTCTTTTTAATGGCCAAGTAATATTCCACCCTATATATGTACCACATCTCTTTTATTTAATCATCTGTTGATGGCCATTTGGATTGCTTTCATATCTTTGCTTTTGTAAATAACAGTGAAAAGAACATGGGGTACATGTATTTTTTGAATTACTGCTTTGAATTTCTTCAGATAAATACCCAGAAGTGAAGTTACTGTGTCATAAGGTAATTATATTTTTAATTTTTTGAGAAACTTCCAAACAATTCTGCATTGAGGCTGCACCAATTTGCACATTTACCAGCAGTGCCCAAGGGTTCTGATTCTTTTCCTCAGCATCGAAACTACTTGTCGTTTATTTTTTGATAGCCATTCTGACAGGTGTGCTGTGATAATTTTAATTTGCATTATCATAGTATTATTGGCGAATATGTTCTCCCATTTATAAGGTCATCTTTTCATTTGGTTGATGGTTTCCTTTGCTGTGCAAAAACTTGTAGTTTTGTGTGGTCCCATTGTTTATTTCTTCTTTTGCTTCCCTTGCCTGATGAGATGTGTCAGAAAAAAATATTACTGAGAGCAATGTCAGAGCGTTTACTACCTAGGTTTTCTTACAGGAGTTTTATAGTTTCTACTCTTACATTTAAATATTTAATCTATTCTGAGTTTATTTTTGTTTATGGTGTAAGAAAGTGGTCTAGTTTCATTTTATTTTTGCATGTCTCTCTCCAGTTTTCCCAACCCCATTTATTGAAGAGACTGTCTTTACTCCTTTGTTTATTTTTGTCTCTTTCATCATAGATTGACATTATACGCATGGGTTTATTTCTGGGCTCTCTATTCTACTCCATTGATGTATGTGTCTTTTTTATGCCAGTACCTTGATGTTTTCATTACTACAGCCTAGTAGTATAGTTTGATATCGCATAGCATGGTACTTCCAAATTTGATCTTTCTCAAGATTGCTTTGGCTATTCGGAGTCTTTGCAGTTCCATGTAAATTCTAATATTATTTGTTTTAATTCTGTGAAAAATGCCATTGGTATTTTGATATGATGGTGTTTAACCTGTAGGTTGCTTTGGGTTGTAGGAACATTTTAACAATGTCATTCTTTCTATCCATAAGCACGGTATATGCTTCCACTTACTTGTATTTTCTTCAATTTTTTTCTTCGCTGTCTTATAATTTTTCAAGTATAGATCTTTTACCTCCCTGGCTAAATTTATTCCTAGGCATTGAACTTTTTTTTTTGATGCAAGTGTAAATAGGATTGTTCTCTTAATTTCTTTCTCTGAAAGTTCGTTATTGGTGTATAAAAACGCAACTGATGTCTGAATATTTTGTACCCTACCATTTTACTTAATTCATTTTTTAGTTCTAACAGTTTTTTGGCAGAATGTTTAGGGTTCTCTATATAGAGTATCACGTTATCTGCAAATAATGACAGTATTCTTTCTTCCTTTCCAATTTGGAGGTCCTGTCCTTCCTTCCTCCCTCCCTCCGTCTCTCTCTCTCCCTCTCTCTTGTTTCCTCCTCCTCCTCCTCCTCCCCCCTCCTCCTCCTCCTCCTCCCCCTCCCTCCCCTCCTCCTCCTCCTCCTCCTCCTCCGTCTTCTTTTTTTTCCTGTCTATTGCTGTGGCTAGGACTCCCAAACTATATTGAATGAAAGTGGTGAAAGTGGATATTCTTTTGTTCTTGATCTTCAAAAAGAAACTTTAGCTTTTCGCTATTGAGTACGATGTTAGCTGTGGGTTTGCTATACATGGCCTTTGTTATGCTGTGGTGTATTTACTTGCTAAAGTATTGCTGAATTTGGTTTGCTAATATTTTTGTTGAGGATTTTTGCATCTTTGTTCCTCAGAGATATCGGCCTATATATATTTTTGGTAATTTTTGCTTTTGGAATCAGTACAGTGCCTCACAAAATGAGCTAAAGAGCCTTCCCTCCTCTTGAATTTTTTGGAAGAGTCTGAGAAAGATGTTGATTCTATTTGAATATTTAGTAAAATTCACCTGTGGAGCTGTGTGGTCTGGGGCTTTTGTTTGTTGGGAGCTTTTTCATTACTGATATGATTTCATTAGTAATAATCGGTCTGTTCAGCTTTTCTGTTTCTTCTTGATTCAGCGTTGGAACATTGTATGCTTCTAGGAATTTTTCCATTTCTTCCAGATTGTCCAATTTATTGGCATGTAACTATTCATATATTTTCTTAACAATCCTTGTGTTTCTGTGGTGTCAGTTGTCACTTCTCTTTCATTTCTGATTTTATGTCTTTGGGTTCTCCTTTTTTTTTCTTGATGAGTCTGGTTGAAGCTATATCAAGTTTATTTATTTTTTCAAAGAACCAGCTCTTGGTTTTATTGATCTTGTTTTTTAGACTATTTAGTTTATTTCCCCTCTGATCTTTGTATTTCCTTTCTTCTACCCACTTTTGGCTTTGTTTGGTGTTCGTTTTCTAGTTTTTTAGGTGTAGAGTTAGATTCTTTGGGATTTTTCTCATTTCTGGGGATAGGCCTATAGATTTTGTGTTGTGTTTTCATTTTCCTCAAGGTGTCTTTTGATTTCTTCTTTGAACTTATTGTTAGCCCATTCATTGTTTAGCAACGTGTTGTTTAGCCTCCATATACATGTTTGTGTTTTTCAGTTTTCTTCTCGTAATTGATTTCTGATTTCATACCGTTGTGCTCAGAGAAGATGCTTGATGTGATTTTAATCTCTTGAATTTATTAAGAGTTGTTTTGTGGCCTCGCGTGGTCTATCTTGGAAAATGTTCTATGTGCAAATGAAAAGAATGCATATTCTGCTACTTAGGGGTGAAATGCTCTGAAAATATCAGTTAGATCTATCCCGTCTGAAGTGCTGAGGCCGCTGTTTCTTTTTTGATTTTGTCTGAAAGATCCATCCACTGATGTCAATGAGTTGTTAAAGTCCCCTACCATGACTGTATTACTGTCGATCTCTCACTTTATGCCTGTCCATTTTGCTTTGTATATGTAGGTGCTCCTATACTGGGTGCATAAATGTCTACATCCTTTTGTTGGATTGATCCATTTATCATTATGTAATGACCTTCTTCGTCTCTTATTTAAATTTCATTTTGTCAGATGTAAGTATTGCTACTCCAGCTTTGTTTTTTTTTTTTTCATTTGTATTCACATGAAATAGCTATTTTTGTTCTTTTTAGTCCATGTGTGTCTCTCAGTCTGACAGTATATATAAGGGTCTCATTTTCTTATCCATTCAGCCCTATGTCTTTTGATTGGAACATTTAATCCATTTACATTTAAAATGATTATTGCTAGGTACATAGTTATTGCCATTTTATTATTCATTTTTATGGGGGGTTTTTTTGCCCTTCTCCTTAAAGAAGCCCTTTTAACATTTCTTGTAATACTGGTTTGGTGATGATGAACTCCTTTAGCTTTTTTTTTTTTTTTTTTTTTTTTTGGTCTAAGAAGCTGTTGATCATTCCTTCAATTTTAAGTGATAGCCTTGCTGGCATAGACTTGGTTGTAAGTCTTTGCTTTTCATTACTATGAATATTTTGTGCCAGTCCCTTCTGGCCTGCAAGGTTTCTGTTGAGAAATCTGTTCAGTCTTCTGGGACTATCCTTGTAAGTAACTGGCTTCCTTTCTTTTGCTGCTTTTAGGATTCTTATTCTTTAACCTCTGGCATTTTAATTTTGAGGTCTTGGTATGGGCCTCTTTGGGTTCATCTTGTTTGGGGCTCTCTGTGCTTCCTGGACTTGTACGTGTATTTCCTTTGCCAGGTTAGGGAAGTTTTCAGTCATTATTTCTTTAAATAGGTTCTCAATCCCTTTCCCTCTCTCTTCTCCTTCTGGTACCTCTGTGATATGAATGTCCTTACACTTGGTTTTGTCACAGAGGTCCCTTAAACTATCTTTCAGTTGTTTGTTTGCTTTTGCTGTTCTGATTGGGTGTTTTCTGTTACCTTGTCTGCCAAATGGTGATTCAGTTCTCTGCTTTGTCTAATCTGCTGTTGATTCCTTCTCGTGTGTTCTTCATTTTAGTTATTACATTCCTCATTTCCAATTGGTTCTCTTTTGTGGTTTCTCCATCCTTTTTTTTTTTTTTTTTTTTTTTTTAATGCTTACTATCTCTTTGTTGAAGTTCTCACTAAGTTTCTTGAGCATCCTCATTACCAGTGTTTTGAATTCTGTATCTGGTAGGTTTCTCGCCTCCGTTTCATTCAGTTCCTTTTCTGGAATTTGATCCTGTTCTTTCATCAAGGACATGTTTCTTTATCTCATTTTGGATGCCTCTCTCTGTTTGTTTCTATGTAGATCTCCTATGTCTCCCAGTCTTGGCAGTAGGCGTCCTGTGGGGTCCAGTGGCACAGCCTCCCTCATCACCTGAGCCCGGTGCTCCAGGAGTGTCCCTTGTGTAGGTTGTGTGTGCCCTCCTGTTGTAGTTGAGCTTTTATTGCTGTTGGCACATCAGTGGGTTGGACTGACTCTCATGCTGACCTGCTTTGAGGATTGACAAGAACCATAGGGTACTAGCTGCTGTGAAGGGACTCACCCCACTAAGCGGGATTTGCCCTAGTGCCTGCTGAGGCCACCCTTTTGGTGTGCCATTTATGCAGCTCATCAGGTGGTGCTCTGTTGTGGTCTGAAGCCAATCACTTAGTGTGTTCATTCTGGGGGCTCTTAGGAGGGGCTCCCATGCTGGCCAAAGTCAGTCACTTCTATGACTGGCGGGGGATACCTGGTAGATGCTACAAAGTGATCGCAGTTGGTTATTACCTGTGCTGGAAATGGAGTCATGTAGGAGAGGCCACACTGAGAACTGAGGCCAGTTGCCACCAGTACTGGTGCTGAGGCAGCTCATCAAAATGATGGCTTGCCTCCACCTGCCAGCTGCCTCTAAGTCTCAGCCACTGAATAAACCTGTGGAGGTATCCTAAGTTGGGTGACACAAGGTCTCAGGGAGTCAGCGTCATGTGGCAAGTGGTGCTTACCAGAGTAATGTAGATTTTGTGCCACTGTGGAGCCTAGGGCCACTCAGCAAAAGGGTCAGAGCCCACTGAGGCCAGCTGCCACCCACCTGGGTCCATGAACCCCCAAGCGTTGTCCAAAAGAGACTGCCTTGTGGGCCAACCCAGCCATCCAAAACAGTTTCTGGCAGTAAGCAAATTATGTGGGTTGGATCTCATCAAGTCACTTAACTGGAACAAGTGATATTCATTAGGTTAAATCAAATTCAGATGTCAGCATGTTTGACAATGAGCTAATCACAGAGACAGTGGATTTTGTCCCTCCAGCCCTCGTTCTGAAACCACATAATTCAGTCTCTACCTATATGTCTCTGATGCCTCCTCCCATGCCGCCATCTCCTGAAGCCCAGGGTGAATTCCTGGGAGTGCATGGACCATTATGAACACACTTTGAGTTTCCCGGTGCCTTCTATCTCACCCAGACAGACAATCCCTGCTGATATTCATAGTCAGATGTTGTAGGGATTCCTCTTCTCAGTACTGGTGCTCTGGGCTGGGGAGCCTGTTTTGGGGCAGGAACCCATCACTGCTCAGGGTACCTTTGTAATTGAGATATCGCTCCAAATTCTCAACCTCCATACATGGGTGTGGGGCCAGCTCGTTTCATATCTACCTTCTCGCAATCTCAAATTGGCTTTTTATGTATATCTTTAGATTTAGGACTTTTGTTCAGCTAGTGTTCAGATGGGTCTCCAGGTTGATTGATTTATAATTTATTTGTAATTGTAATGTGGTCGTAGGAGGAGAACTCCCTAATTTTTAAAATTTACTAGACTTACTAGTAATTTAGACATTTTCTCTTTTTCATCGTTATAAAGTTAATAAAGCACATTTCAATTTCTGTACTAATCACCTTTCCTATATTTTTATTTCTAGATTTATACACATTGCTGCTGGAAGACATTCTTGTATTGTTACAAAAGCAGGATGATAGACTGGTGTTAAGATGTCATAGTAAGATTCTGGCATCTTCAGCTGATAGCAAACACACATTTAGCCCTGTCATTAAGTTGAATACAGTGTTGGTTCGACAGGTGGCAACAGGCAAGTATGTCTGCTAACATACTGCTAATATACAATGATGCTAACCTTCAGATTCATTGTAAACTTGCCTAAGATTTTCAGTGTTGTTTATGTAGCATAACTGGCATAAAGTTTTATTCTTTTAATATTCTTATAGAAATTAAAGGAAATTTATTTACTGCTTAGAAAGTGAATGAAGAGTTTATATTCTAAAATTTGGATGCTTAGACTCTCTAATTTCTTGCATCTGAAAATTTTCTGCATATTATTTCAATCTTTATTCCATATTCAACTCATTGATAGACACCAATGAAAATACTGAGTTGGGGGTAATCCCAGTGAAAAGAATTTCATTAGAGTTGTATGTTTCTTGATTTGGTAAAAAAAAAAACAAAAGCAAAACTGAAGAGATGGATGTAGTTTGTGTTTTTGATACCAGTTTAAGTTAGCAAATTATATATTAGCTGTACTAACAATGAAATCCCTTTTAAAACTCACTAATTCCATGATGGCAGGATAAATTTATGAACTCTTTTATCTAACACCCGCTGACAACTTTTGTTTCTAATAAATTACTGTGAAATCCGTGCTTTTATAATCTTTGTTTTATTGAAGTAAATAAATAAAGTATAATAATATACAATATTTTGCACAAATTTTAAGTGGATAGCTTGGTGAATTTTATATGAACACATGTTTACAAAGTGAACACATGTAACCTTTACCTAGATTAAGATGTGGAAGAATACCAGCAGCGTGGAAATGGCCTCTGTAGGTTGCATTGTGAGAGTAATTTTTGTCTTTTTTTTCCCAGATAACAAAGCTTTATTTGTCATCTCCATGTCAGACAATGGAGCCCAAATTTATGAACTGGTGGCACAAACAGTTTCTGAAAAAACTGTGTATGTATTAGATATAGCTAATATTTGACCTTGTTCTAATATTTTTAATATCCTGAATATAATCTTTAGTAACTCCTTTTTTTTTCTGTAACAAAAGACTTTGAAAAGTATATACAAAGCATTTCCTCTATATTCTTTTAGATAGTTCTTTTAAGAACTTTTTACTTTTTAAATCGATGTGTTTTATTTTGATTCTATTCTATTGAAAGTATCTTTTCTAAAGAAAAGGTTCCAGAGGGGTCAAGTGAAGTTTTTTAATGGGTAGTGTATCAATTATGTTGTTAGGTTTTTCTTTAACATATGGAGTTTTTATAATCTTACTTAATAGTTGTTACCAAAATAAAGATATTCTCTAGAAAGCAGAGTTTTTGTTTCTTGGTTTTATTTGTTTTGGTTTCTGGTTTGTTTTTTTATTTTGTTTTTACTTTTGGTTTCTCGGTGTATTTAAAGGACATTTCTTTTTCTTTTCCTTTTTATATTTTGGATTCTTTTCAAAATTCCACAGTTGGCAGGACCTAATCTGCCGGATGGCTGCATCAGTGAAGGAGCAATCCACAAAGCCAATTCCATTGCCACAGTCACCACCTTGCGAGTGAGTATGCCTTTGCCTTGTAGGAGAACTGACTTTGTTTTTGGTCAGAAAGGGAATGGGTAATTCTTAAATTTTGTTGCAACGATATTTAGGTACCTCATGAAGTTAAAAGATTGTTTTCTTTCTTCCATAGAAGAGACAATGATGAAGAAAGTCCAAAGCTAAAAGTGGAACATCATGGCATTTCAGTCACTGGTCTGCAGAGTCCAGGTAAACTGATCTGTTAAGTTTACCTGGAAGAATTTAGTCTATATGTTATTTATCAAAATGCAGAGGAACTTTAACTCTTGGTATATGCAGGTTCTGGCATCAGCTATTCATTTTAACAAATTTCACTCTTGAGCTTTCAGTGTCCCATAATAACACAGCTCTAAGTGTATTTTACTTAACAGACAATATATTTAGTTCATGTTGTTATTTTTTCCCAAGTATTTCCTGAATGCTTCATGTTAAACGGTAAAAGTTTTGTTTAAGATATATTCTACTTTCTCTCTTCTGTTGAATAGACAGAGATTTGGGATTAGAGTCTCCCTTAATATCATCAAAACCTCAGTCTCATTCACTGGGAACCTCTGGGAAATCAGAAGTAGATGATCTCTTCATGGCTGAGAGACAGTTTGCAAAGGAACAACATGCAGATGGGACTCTAAAGGAAGTTGGAGTAAATTGTCGAATTACAATTCCAGATCCACATTTGCCTGTCTCAGAAGAACGCTGGGCATTGGATGCATTAAGGAATTGTAAGTTTTATTCATAAGTTAATATTGATATTTATTAAGTACCAGGGTTGTGTAATGTACTATGAGTCAGTTAGGGTGAGTCCAAAGAAGTATACACTGTGACTTTTCCCTGCAAGAATTTTACAATCCAGTTGGAAAGATGATAAAAACTTCACCTACCTTTTTAAGTTAACAAGCAATACAGGTGTGTCAAAAGTGACCTCTTTGGGGTGATGAGAGAATGGAGGCATCAGAAAACAGATGTGATTACTGCCTTGAAGAATAGGTTTATAATAGGTATTTAGAATAATAGAAGTCATTCACACAAGAATAATGATAGAAAACTGAGGGTGTTCAGAGAGCAGTGCATAGACTAGTTAGGCTGTTATAGACCATGTAAGTTACAACTGTTGTGGGAAATACGGTTGGAAGGGTAGCAGATGTGTTGCTGAGCCCAGCTGCTGTAGATGTCAGATTGAGTCCTCTGAACTTTCAGGATGGTACATCACACTGTTTCAAAGTCTTTTTCAAACTACAAATTATTCTTCTAATATTCTTGTGGAAATTGTAGTATTCTCCACTAGTGCCTATCCTTCTCTGACATGGACACACAGACGTGGGTACATGTGCATATGAGAGTGGGTGGTCCTTGCCTCTCTTTTTGCTACTCCCCCTAACCCTCCACTGGTTGATAATCACTGTTACAAATGAGAGTGTATCACAGGGAAAAGGCTGAGAACGGTTGCTCTAGCTATAGAGAATTGGTAGAAGTTTTTAAGCTAGGTTATGACTAATGAAAAAAAAATTTTTGAGAGCTATGCAAGGATTTGAATGGAAAGCAGTTTATAGTAGTGCAGTTACTATTAAGCTGTTATAGTAGTCTGGGCTTGAGGCTAGAAAGGTTTGGATCAGAATGGTGCCAGGAATAAACATGAAGTGAGAACTCAATAAATACTTAAACCGATTGACTTTTTGGATGGCAAAGGAAAGGGAATATTTATAGAGAGAATTTCAGTATTGTCAGAAATAAAAGTCAGAAAGGACCACCACTGCCACACATTTTTTCTTTCATTTATTTCAGAGATAATTGGCTTAATTTTAAAACATGTTGAGCTAAAGATAATGAATGGCCAGCCATTTAAGAGGAAATGATGAGCAGGAAATTGGGGTTTGAGACCAGAACTTTGGAGAGAGGTTAAGGAGAGAGATGGATTTGAGTGTTGAAGCCATAAGAATTCAGAGCATCTCTCAGCAAGTGGATGTAAAGCAGAAAGACAGAGGGTCAAAGACTCCGATCTGTGTAAAGAAACAGAAGATAGAAATTAAGTCAGAGTTGAAAGTAGAGAATTGGTCAAGTTCTTTAAAACCTAATTAATTCTAGTTTCTCCAAAATTAACAGTCACATTAATTTCTTTTTTTTAATTTGTTTTATTTTTTAATTACAATTAACATTCACTGTTATAGTGGTTTCAAGTATACAAGATAGTGGTTAGGCATTTTTAAGTACAATTAAGACTTCTGATGGTTTGACTAACCTTGTCCCAGTGACTCTATCATTGTGTGACTCACAGCATATACTTAACCCATTCAGAATTAAATTGGTTCTATTTTTAACAACCTAAGGAAGCTGTGCCAGAAGTAAGGTCATTTTTTAAAAACTTAACATTTACTTATCTTTTGATGGTTATACATGCTACCAAAGCATTAGAATTAAATTCTATTACAAGGAAGTTTATTTTCTTCTTCACCATTTAAGGAGATACTTTTTTTAACATCCTTTTAAGAAATATCTTGTGTGTATTATTTCAATTATTGAAAGGAAAAATAGAGGAAGACATGGTATTGGTTATTTTGCAGTTCTAAATAAGGGTACCTCCCAATTAAGAGCACCTAGATCTTTTCAAGTCTAATTTAATCTTAAGTCATCTCCATATGGTGCTTTATTTCATTTTTCAAACAAGACAAAAATGTATGAAATTAATGTTTTGACTTTGTTTCTAAACAGTTACTTATTTTTAGAGATAATTGATAATTTCACTAACTAATTTAATTTGTGGAATCTGAGCTTATAGTTGTGAATTGTTTTTCCCCCTCTCCTTCTTAAATCTTCTAGTGGGTTTGTTGAAGCAGTTGCTGGTACAAAGGCTGAGTTTGACTGAGAAGAACACTCAGGAAGACTGGCCACATTTCTCAAGATACAGGACAGCCTCCCCAGGGGAGCAGACAGACATTGGAACCCAGAATTTTGAAAATATTAAGGCCTATCATTCTGGTGAAGGACAGAAGCCCTTTAGAACTGGAGCTGGTGTCATTTCAGCTTGCTACAATCCACGGGCTTCAACTGAATCTTATGCTTCACGGGGTTCAGTGGTAGTGGCATTCCAAGATAGTAATGCAAGTAACATTTTAGCAATGGACCACATGATTATGACCCCAGAGATTCCTCCTGCAGAACCAGATGGAGGTCTTGATGAGAGTGGAGAGCACTTTTTTGATGCCCATGAAGCACATAATGATGATAATCCATCAGAAGGTTATGGAACAGTTAAAAAGGAAGAGAAGGATGTTAATTTACGTATCTCAGGCAAGTTGTTTCACATTTAAACTTTGATTTTGATTGTTGTTAACTGTCCTGTGTGCTAAAATAGATGTCGTTTGGGTTTGCCAGGTATGTGTGTGTAGCATTTATTCTTTCATGCACTAAATAATTATCAAATCTGTGTCAGACTCCAACCCCTATAGCATTGAATAAACAAACACTAAAATCAACTATACTCACAAAGCTTAAGTGGTAGTAGGGGAAAGAGTAATGGTAAATAAGTCAACAACAGATGTCAGATAGGAAGAAATATTAGGAAAAATAAGTCAGACTAAGGGGCAACAGAGCGTAAAGGGGACAGACAGGGTGATCAGGGAAGAGGGACTCTGCTGAGGTAGCATTTAAGCAGAGACCCAAAGGAAGAAGGTATGTGGGTGTATCTGGAGGGAGAGTGTTCTAGCTGAGAAGAATAGTGTATAGGTTATGAGGCAAGAGCAAGCTCTTTGTGGTTAAAGAGTATGGGGTAAGGGAGAAATGGTAGAAGATTAGACAGAAGTATTAGGCAGGCAAGATAATATGGGGACTTTGTAGTTTTCAGCTTTTAACTTTTAAAATGCTAATATGAAAATTTTCAGAAATTGCTGTGAAAGTTTGTTCAATTTAATTTAAATCTGAAGTGAGAAAATGCTGATAAACTTAAAACTAAGCTTGGGAATTTGGGAATTAATGGTTTTAACCCCTCTTTAATAGCTTTTAAAGTTGTCAGCATATCATCCCATTTCTCTGTTCGGATGTGCTAATAGCAGTACTAATGTCATCAAACTGATCTGTCTCTATCAATAGGAAACTATTTGATCCTTGATGGCTATGAAACAGTGCAGGAGAGCTCCACAGATGAGGAGGTTGCTTCTTCGCTTCCTCTGCAACCCATGGCAGGCCTCCCTTCTATGGACTCTTCCCACCACCAGCAGCATTCTCCCCAGGATGCTCATTCTGATGGGGCTATTTCACCATTCACCCCAGAATTCCTGGTTCAGCAGCGTTGGGGAGCTATGGAGGATTCCTGTTTTTGAGATCCCTAGTGCCTCCACTTGTGCAGATTCAGAAAGCCAGATCATGGAGTGCATTCGTAAGATAGAAGCTGATCTTGAACACTTAAAGGTACCTCAGATTTCAGCATCCTTAGTACCTGGTTTTGTGAAAAACATTTAACAAAGAGGATGTATAGAATGTTTGAAATGCGGATGTCAATAAACTCGTTCAGGTTCTAAATTTATGTTTTCTTTGACCATTATCCGTGAAAAGGTCTGGATAAAAAGCTGGGATTAGCATTGTTTATCTGGTTATAAATCACATGAATAGAAAAAGTTGTAGCTCTATAAATTGTGTTTGTATAGGTTTCTAAGTTTAAGAACCTAAATATATTTGGTACAATTGACTGTCCACAAAGTAAAGATGTGTACAGTAGCTGAGAGGTGGGGTTTATGTAGTTATGATTCCAGGCTGGGAAGTGCTATAACCTATTAATTACCTGTTAATTATTGGGTGATATTGGTAGTTTCACAGATGCTATGAAGATGGAAATTGGCTCCAGTGGCTCCCATAATCTAAAAACCTGGGCGTAAATGGGGTTTTTGTAAGTTGGTAATTGAAGATGTCACTATACTAGCCTCTATTTCAAAACGGACTTGATGGTTTCTGAGAAAGAGCCTTTATTTTAAATTTTGCCATCAGTGGATACAGTTGCTAGAGCCTATTATGACATCATTCAGTTGGAGGCTTTACAGATAGTGTTAAAAGGGTTACTTAGCCTTTTAGCTAAAGGCTGGTTTCCGTTAGGTTTTCTTTTAACTTCTTATGATAAGTTTTTCCCTTTATATGATTATATATGGCTGATGAGATATATAAAAGGCCGTTGTGGGCAAGTTGGCTCTAATATAATTCATACCAAATGTGGGATCATTTTCAGGGTAACTCCTGAGGCTGGGAGAATCACCTTTACTGGTTGCCCTCTGCTCTATTTTCTTTTTATATGAGAAAGTTGTAAGTTATTTGTTCAAGGCAGAAACAGGTAAAAAGAATGAAATTTACTTTTTGCCCTATTAACAAAATTTTAATGATGTTTATGTTGAAATTTGGACGAATACCTGTAATATAAAAATCCTTTCCTAGTTTCAAAAAAAATTTTTTTCAAATGAAAAACATGTGGGTTTTATTTTACAGAAAGTGGAGGAAAGTTACACTATGCTTTGGCAAAGGCTGACTGAATCAGCCCTCACAGACAAGCACTCAGGTATGTGAAAAATGTGGAATCATCCTGCCTGAACAAGTACATCAATGAAACAATTTCTTATTCTTTAAAGTGGGCATCTTATGAGATTATTTTTCTTTTCTATCTTTAAAAAACTTTAAATATCGTATATCAAGCAGAGGTTATTGTCTGCTGACTTGGCTCTTTTTTAAGAGGAACTGTGATTGTCAGTTCCCATGACACCTTGTCTTCTCTGTCTTCTTAACTTTTGCAAAGCAGAAGGCAGATTGGTGGTAAGCCTGGTAAATCCTAGATTCCCTATGTGATTCGTTGATGTTGCTCCTCTGTAGTGATGGAGGCTTGGTCCTCTTCAGTCAGGCCTTGCTGTACTTTTGAGTCTCACTATAACTGCAAGTGGATTTGTGTTCAGTGCAACCATTTGTATTCATTTGCTTACAGGCTCTTGGATGAGGCTGTTCTGATCCAGAAACAAAGATATAACCATGCCCACAGATTTCATAGGTAGTCTTTATGTTAATTTGTTCTTCTTAATTTGATTCCTGCATATCTTTATTCTTCCCAGATAAGAGTTAGAGCTCTGTGTCCTGGAGGTGACTGAATGTTGTTGGATTTTGAGCATCGGCTTTATATCAGCACATCCTGGCCTCAGTGTGGATGAAGAGAGAGCGTGTGACAGAGGATCTGCCTGTGAAGCCCCTGGACTTAGCTATGTCCCAGGGGACCCAGAGCAAAACTGGTTCTTCACAGTCTGGCAGCTGCACTAGTCTGTCGGTGAGAGAATATCCATTCTCTCACTCTGCTCTCTTCAGTATCAGAAATTCATCTTGATTCAGAACAAAAACCAAATGTATAGAGCTTTGGGTTTAGAATATGAAAATTTACTTAGACACAAGTAAAAAAAAAAAAATCAGATGTATTTATTTGACTTCATTCCATATTTGAAAGCACATTTTAATTTTTATTTTGCCATGTTTTGTTTTCATTGAGTAGTAAGAGTTTTTAGCCCTTTGTATTTAGTACACCCAAGGATCAATTTCTCCTGCAGCAAAGAGTTCAGAATGGAGTATTAGGAGGTTGAGTAGAGAGGTAAAGCAGAGAAGGTAGTAAGAAGGGGAGAGGGAAGCATCTAGCTTTCACTTAACTGTATCCCATGCCCTCTGTTGTCCATTATGCTGTTTCTCTGATGGTCACCCCAAAGGCATAGTATGCCTGTGGCTCCTATGTGCAGAGGGCTTGAGCTGCATACTACCCAGGTAATCATAGAGTAGGTGGGCTTCCTCTCATCTGAGGCAAGCACCTCTTCTCTAGCTGGGATCAACCACCAATTAACAGGAATCCTCGATGTACTAAATAGCAGGCACTTGCAATGGTGTGTTTTCTTTTGTTGTCTTTTCTTTTGAGGGTTGGGATTTGGGAGGGAAAGGAAAGCAAATTTTATTTTTTGACTATAAATTTGTTATTCTTAGTATCATTTCATTTTTATAATTATACATTAGACTTTGGCACTTGTGTAAAATTATTCCTGCAGATTGAGCAGGAATTAAAAAAATACAAATGGAGATGCTTCAGATGGTTGCAGGGGTGGTGGTTATTGAGGAATAGTGGGATGGGATTGGATAAAAGAGTTTGGGAAGGTTATCTAAAAGAATCACTACTGAGTTGAACAATGGCTATCATTAGCCACGGGTACTGCTGATTACAAGGCCAGTACAATTTTAGTACCTGGAGGTTTGACTCTAATTTTTGCACTGATGGTGCCAAAGGGCTCTTTGAGTTGAAAGGAGAGCCAATAGTGGAGTGGAGAAAGATGTGATGGAGAAGGCAGAGCTGCTCAGACCAGCTCCAGAAGCACTTCCTCTGACTTCACTGCTGGGACTTTTTCCACACTGGTGCCTGACTGACCTTAAAAATTGCAGACCAGAACCTACACTGGATACTGCAGGCAAGGTATTGGTAACTGCCTGCTCTAGAATGAATGGTAGTGTTGGCAGCACCCTACAGAGGATAAATGTTTCAGAATTTGTAACTTGAGAACTCCTTCAGTTGTATTGGTTTTCTGTGGTTTTCTAGTGCATCAGGTATATATGTTCTGGAATAGTTTTGCCCACTAACTAAATCATTTGTCAAATCTTAAAACTCTGTTAATATGCAAGGAATTCATCTACTGTTGTTGTCTTTCAGTAGTGCCCTCTGAACTCTGGGTACTCAGGATGTAGTTTTATTCTTCTCTGCAGTCCAGTATATATACACACACTCATCACAAATGATAAGGATTTTTAGTTACTATTGTCAACACCACTACAACTTAACAAACTCATCTATGTGCAGATTCCTATTTCTGTCTTCAAAACTGATCTATTTTTTAAGTAGACCAACCAACTTGGATTGTTGTACTTCATCTATAAATTAGAATTATATTTTGGCTTGTAGGCCCAGTATAAATTAAATCAGAACAAGATTAAAAATTTTAGAAGCAGAAGTTAATATATAAATGGAATTTGAACTTTTTGTATAAGAGAAGCAAGGAGAAACCAATGGTTATACTGTGCTGCTAGAAATAATGTAGTCACACTCTCAACTAAAAGGTTTTCATGTAGCCACTTGACGCTAATACATTACATCAGTGAGCAGTTAGTCGATAGAAAGGTAAATATAAATAGAACTTTCATCTAAACTTCAGACACTACAGGGAAAACAATTTTCTAGCACTCATTCAAGAAGCTTTGTAGGTTAGCAAAGTTTTGGTTTCTCTTCTAGCTCAGCCAGTATCTTGTTCTTAGCAACTATTGGCTTTTCTTTTCCTGCAATTTAACCTCTCCTTGAAACAAGAGCAGGGCTAACTGGAAAAATACTTTGACTATAGCTCTAGTACTTTCAAATAAATTCATATCCTGATTTTCAAACAAAGCCCCAAAATGAAGTTTAACCCTGAAAATATCCCACAATTTTAAGAGTTCTTTTTATCTTACTTATTTAATTTTTTCCCTCCTCCTCCCCAGCCTGGCCTCCCACACCTTCCATTTTATTTTAGCCATTAAATTACATCCATTTTTCTTTGATACTACATCTGCCCTACAGGAAGATGGAATTAGATATTCATCCTGTCCTTAAGTGGAACTGGTTACCATCAAAGTCATTTTCTCAAAGTTACGTGACTCGAAGTTGGAATCTACTTCCATACGGACAAAGCAACCTTCCCAGAACAGAAGAGCTGGGGTGTAGCTATTGAAATGACCTGCTATGGCCCAGTGTTCTTTCCTGTGGGCCTAATGGCTTCTTTGCTATTAAGCAGCAAATTACATTTGGAGTGTCACCTTCCTTTTCAGACAACAGTTAACCAAGGCAAATCAGTAAGCACTCCAAGTGCTATAATTCAAAATATTGATTACTGCCCTAGAAGCTACATATTTTACATACTTTAAAATCAGCCAAGTTTGACTTATTGAGTTATCTTGGCTTTTAGAATATAAACTGTGGCCATTTTACTACATTATACTGCATGGGAAGTATATTTCATCAGTTTTGGTTTTTGTTTTTTTGTTTTTTTTTTTGGCTTCTTTTCCCCAGAACAACTTCTGACAACTTAGAAAGGATGAATCCCTTTTTAAAGTCTTGTTTATTTTGGGAGGAGAAGAAGGGAGCTGATGTGAAAGAGGAAAAAAGTCCATTTTTTTCTTATTAGAAGGTAAAGAAAATAATATGCTTTCTAGGTTATCTTTTATTTGTATACTTTTTGATGTTGGTAAATTTGATATATTACAATGGAGCTTCTATATTTGACACTGGAAGCTATCTTCTCTCAAGGTGGTATATGGTTTTATTTTGAGCTACTAGAACTTTGGTCAATGTTTTCTTCCCTGTATGTCATAAAAGGCACCACTGAGAATGTACTACAGAGGACCTCAGAATAGACAGGAGGAGCTTCCAGTCATGTTTCCGTGGGCTGTTTTTCCCCCTAGTATTAGAATTTTTGTTTTATAAATCATGTTTTTTCCTGACTTTTCTACCCTTTTTCAGAATGATCTACAAAATTGTTCTTTCCTCAAGAAAAGAGTTCCTTTGCTTCATTTTTTATGCTTTCCCCACTGGTACTGATATTTTTTTGACAATAAATTGGTAGGAAGAAAAATGTACCTCCTTGAAAAAATTTCTGTCTGCCATTTCCAGGTATCAGTGGCTAAGCAGAAGTACTCCAAAAATAACTAATATGCACACTGTTGGTTATTTTTAAAAAGTCTCTTTCTACTAGAATATTTTATTTTCCTTGTTCACCATACAATCTATACTCTTTAACAGAAATTACTTTTTAAAAATCTGGAACTATCTTCAAAAAAACTTTATTAACAATCATGTATTTTTACTGATCATAGTTTATTGCTCTAATTATATCCAGATGTACCTTTGTGAAATAGCTCTTTTATGAATTAGCTGATAAGGTTGTATGTTTCTGGAACAAAATATTGGTCATCTAAAAACTTTGTTTTCTGGGGTCTGGGAAAATAGAAAATGAGAGTTCAAATATTAAATATGCTTAAAGGAACCAAGTATATGACTTTTTATTTGTATTCTTGTTGCTTTGTCTCTAAGTTATATTAGAAAAAAATGGTGCTAAGGAGGCCTTAATTAACCTTACTGGCAGTGACTATCAAACGTCTTCCTGCTTATTAGAGCATCTTTACTAGTAAGACTAGCCTTTTGATCTCTAATGTATAAACTTCTGTGAGGATACTAGCAACTCGGATTGCCCCATCATTTGGGACAGTTTTGTTGTTGTTGAACAGCTTTATTGAGATATAATTAACATAGCAAACATTTCACTGATTTAAAATGTACAGTTCAGTGATTTTGGCATACTATTATTTTTTTTTAATTGTAATTATATATAACAAAATTTGTGATTTTAATTATTTTTAAGTATACAATTCAGTGGGATTAATGGGACAGATTTTATGGCTCACTTGAAGATAACTTTAGTTTAATGCTACCCTAAATGAAAATATGTTGTCTTTATTACCACTCATATTCCCAATGCTGGACTTCCTAAGGTACCAATATTTCTGTGCTTTTATGGATTTCATTTCAACTCAGAAGACGCAGTGAATTTTGGGCTTTTTGTGTGTTGGTTTTGACAGAGAGGTGTAATTTGACTTATTCTTGGGAAAATAATTTAGTTTTCAGTCATTCAGGGGCACATTTGGCTGATCTAATAAGCATAATAAAATGCATAATATTTTATGTGATATTTTAGTTTAACCTTTTAGAAATTAAGGATATTAAAATGTACTTTGTGGAATCAACCTGTTTGTACTCTTAGCTCTTTCTGTTTATAAACATAACTGGTAGAACAAATAAATACCCATTGCATTCCTATTTGCCCCTGGATGACCATGTTCTACTAGGAATGAAGAAAGTAAAACTCTGTCTTTGCGTGTGAACGCTTACTTCCACTTTTTGCTATTCTCTTCCAATCCAAATGACTGGTTCACCAAATGTTAATACCTACTTGAAAGATAAGAGGACCTATCCTGATGAAGTTGCTTTGTAATTGAAGTTGATGTCTCCTGAATATGATGAATGTCATAAAATGTTATAGATAAATAGCTAGATGTAGATGTTTCTCATTTTTTTCAGTAGTGTCAATTATAATTCTTGTTACTAATTGAAAACACTTCCTCAGTTTTAGCTGTCAGGGAATGTTTGTTTTATTACTAATGAGAAATCATCATTCCCTGAGCATCAGCTGAGGCCTTGGTTTGAAATCATTTAAGGTAGATAGAGCTCTCTTTCTTTTATAGTCTTTCCCTCTAATTTGATTAGGGTGTTTTTGGACCTACCTATAATTAAGGGTATTCTTACAGCATTTTATTTCAGGGGATCCCTTTCTTTTCACATATAACCACCGGGTTGGAGCTGCGTGAACACTTTCTGATCAATAACAATAATTAGGGTACATCTTGGTAATCTTTTAAAAAATTTTTTGAATAAGTATCTGTACAGAGAAAATTTTTTCTGCGTTTTATTTTAAATATTAAAGTCAGGTAGTATGATAGTGCATGAGTTTTCAGTCCTTGATATCAGAACTCTTGCATTATTAAAGATTATTGGGGACTTCATGGAGGAGCTGATGTTCATATGGATTATATCTATTGATATTTATTTTGTTAAAATGAAAATTTGTAAGAAATATAAAATAGTTATATTAAAATGGTAAACTCATTACATGTATTTATGAAAAATTGCTATATTTTCCACAATCAAAATATTGAGAAGAATGTTTTATAGTTTTTCAAAGCTCTTCAATGTCTAAAGAATGAAGGACAGCTGGGTTCTCATATCTGCTTCTGTGTGCAATCTTGTGCGACAATGTTTTGGTTGAATTATAAGAAGACAATGCAACCACACACATTTTAAAAAGAAAAAAGTATTTCAATAGCCTTCTCAGATAATTGCGGATATCCTTCTTTGACACTGCAATGACATGCACACATAGTAGGTTCTTAAAAGATTACTGCAATAACTAAGGATATGAAGAAGAAGCAAATTAAGACAGGTAGGAGGTGTGGATATGTGAAATGGGCCAGCCCCAATCCCATATATAGTGGTGGAGAATCGTGACGGATAACTCAGCTGCAGGGAATCCCCTGAGTTACAAAAGGTCACAGTCTCAAGCTGGGCTCCTCAGCTTGGAGCATCAATGTTGGGAAGAGGAGCCCCCATATCTGCCTGTGAAAAACAGTGGGAATTCTCTCCATTGGGTGAGGCAGAAAGCTGCTGAAAAACAGGTGTGCTCTCAACTGACACTTCAGACGGGATAGATCTAACTGATATTTTCAGAGCATTTCACCCCTAAGTAGCAGAATATGCATTCTTTTCATTTGCACATAGAACATTTTCCAAGATAGACCACGCGAGGCCACAAAACAACTCTTAATAAATTCAAGAGATTAAAATCACATCAAGCATCTTCTCTGAGCACAACGGTATGAAATCAGAAATCAATTACGAGAAGAAAACTGAAAAACACAAACATGTATATGGAGGCTAAACAACACGTTGCTAAACAATGAATGGGCTAACAATAAGTTCAAAGAAGAAATCAAAAGACACCTTGAGGAAAATGAAAACACAACACAAAATCTATAGGCCTATCCCCAGAAATGAGAAAAATCCCAAAAATCTAACTCTACACCTAAAAAACTAGAAAACGAACACCAAACAAAGCCAAAAGTGGGTAGAAGAAAGGAAATACAAAGATCAGAGGGGAAATAAACTAAATAGTCTAAAAAACAAGATCAATAAAACCAAGAGCTGGTTCTTTGAAAAAATAAATAAACTTGATATAGCTTCAACCAGACTCATCAAGAAAAAAAAAGGAGAACCCAAAGACATAAAATCAGAAATGAAAGAGAAGTGACAACTGACACCACAGAAACACAAGGATTGTTAAGAAAATATATGAATAGTTACATGCCAATAAATTGGACAATCTGGAAGAAATGGAAAAATTCCTAGAAGCATACAATGTTCCAACGCTGAATCAAGAAGAAACAGAAAAGCTGAACAGACCGATTATTACTAATGAAATCATATCAGTAATGAAAAAGCTCCCAACAAACAAAAGCCCCAGACCACACAGCTCCACAGGTGAATTTTACTAAATATTCAAATAGAATCAACATCTTTCTCAGACTCTTCCAAAAAATTCAAGAGGAGGGAAGGCTCTTTAGCTCATTTTGTGAGGCCACTGTTACCTGATTCCAAAAGCAAAAACATTACCAAAAATATATATAGGCCGATATCTCTGAGGAACAAAGATGCAAAAATCCTCAACAAAATATTAGCAAACCAAATTCAGCAATACTTTAGCAAGTAAATACACCACAGCATAACAAAGGCCATGTATAGCAAACCACAGCTAACATCGTACTCAATAGCGAAAAGCTAAAGTTTCTTTTTGACATGATCAAGAACAAAAGAATATCCACTTTCACCACTTTTCATTCAATATAGTTTGGGAGTCCTAGCCACAGCAATAGACAGGAAAAAAGAAGACGGAGGAGGAGGAGGAGGAGGAGGAGGGGAGGGAGGGGAGGAGGAGGAGGGGGGGGAGGAGGAGGAGGAGGAGGAGGAAACAAGAGAGAGGGAGAGAGAGAGAGACGGAGGGAGGGAGGAAGGAAGGACAGGACCTCCAAATTGGAAAGGAAGAAAGAATACTGTCATTATTTGCAGATAACGTGATACTCTATATAGAGAACCCTAAACATTCTGCCAAAAAACTGTTAGAACTAAAAAATGAATTAAGTAAAATGGTAGGGTACAAAATATTCAGACATCAGTTGCGTTTTTATACACCAATAACGAACTTTCAGAGAAAGAAATTAAGAGAACAATCCTATTTACACTTGCATCAAAAAAAAAAAGTTCAATGCCTAGGAATAAATTTAGCCAGGGAGGTAAAAGATCTATACTTGAAAAATTATAAGACAGCGAAGAAAAAAATTGAAGAAAATACAAGTAAGTGGAAGCATATACCGTGCTTATGGATAGAAAGAATGACATTGTTAAAATGTTCCTACAACCCAAAGCAACCTACAGGTTAAACACCATCATATCAAAATACCAATGGCATTTTTCACAGAATTAAAACAAATAATATTAGAATTTACATGGAACTGCAAAGACTCCGAATAGCCAAAGCAATCTTGAGAAAGATCAAATTTGGAAGTACCATGCTATGCGATATCAAACTATACTACTAGGCTGTAGTAATGAAAACATCAAGGTACTGGCATAAAAAAGACACATACATCAATGGAGTAGAATAGAGAGCCCAGAAATAAACCCATGCGTATAATGTCAATCTATGATGAAAGAGACAAAATAAACAAAGGAGTAAAGACAGTCTCTTCAATAAATGGGGTTGGGAAAAACTGGAGAGAGACATGCAAAAATAAAATGAAACTAGACCACTTTCTTACACCATAAACAAAAATAAACTCAGAATAGATTAAATATTTAAATGTAAGAGTAGAAACTATAAAACTCCTGTAAGAAAACCTAGGTAGTAAACGCTCTGACATTGCTCTCAGTAATATTTTTTTCTGACACATCTCATCAGGCAAGGGAAGCAAAAGAAGAAATAAACAATGGGACCACACAAAACTACAAGTTTTTGCACAGCAAAGGAAACCATCAACCAAACGAAAAGACCTACTCAATGGGAGAAGATATTTATTAATGATATTTCTGCTAAGGGCTTAATATCCAAACTTTATAGAGAACTCATACAACTCAACACTAAAAAAACAGTCCAAATAAAAAATAGAGGGCCTAATAGATATTTCTCCAAATAGGAAGTGCAGATGGCCAATAAACATGATAAGGTGCTCAACATCACTAATCTGTCAAATGCAAATTAAAACAAAATGAATTATCACCTTACATCTGTCAGATGGATATTATCAATAAACAAACAAGTATTGGTGAGGATGTGGAGAAATGAAAGGGAACCCTTGTATATTGTTGGTGAGTTTGCAAATTAGTGCAACCTCTATGCAGAATGGTTTAGAAGTTTCTCAAAAAATTAAAAGTGTAACTACCTTATGCCTTATAATTTCACTTCTGGGTATTTATCTGAAGAAACCCAAAACACTAAATTGAAAAGATATATGAACCCCTATATTCATTGCTGTGCTATTTACTATAGCCAAGTTATAGAAACTAGCCAAGTACCTATCAACGATTGAAGAAAGATGTGGTACATGTGTATGATGAAATATTACTTGATCATGAAAAAAGAATGATCCTACCATTTGCAGCAACATGATTGGCCCTAGAGGGCATTATGCTAAGTGAAATAGGTCAGATAATGATAAGTGTCTTATGATCCCAATCATATGTGGAATCTAAAGACGAAAATAAATGAACAAATAGAAACAGGCTCATAGATACAGAGAAGAATGTGATGATTGTCGAATGTGAGGGGTGTTAGGGGCTGAGTGGAAAAGGTGAAAGGATTAAAAAGTACAAAGCGGTGGTTTGCAAAATAGTCATGGGATGTACAGTACGGCATAGGAAATATAACTATTGTGTCAGGTGGGTACTAGACTAATCAGATCAACTTATAAACTATATAAATGTCTAACAAGTATGCTTTTCAACTGAACCTAATAAAATAATGAACGTCAACTATAATGAAAAAATTGCTGCAAATATGGAATCTGAAGCCACATAAAAGAAAATGTTATACTTCATTACACAAAATCTATAGTTTAAGTGTGTGAAGAATGGAATATTTTACCCATGCATGATTTTGTATTGGTCACTTGGAAATTATTGGTATTTTAATTATGGACGTCTTCCAAATGTTGACACATTTATATAATATCAAAAAATCACATTTGTTCATACCAACAATTTATCAGAAACGTCTCATGATGGTCGATAAAAATTTCCAAAACTTTTCATTTTTGTTTGAAAGCTTATATTTTATCACTGGCAACAAATGCTGACAGTTGTTTTCTTTCAAATGAAAGGTTCACTTTTTTATTTTTGAGAAAATATGTCAAATTCTCAAGTCTGAATAACGAGTCACTCAAGTTCTGTTTGTAAAAAAAAAAGAAAAAGACTAGTTCTCAACTTTAACCATTGCACAAATACTTTTTTTTCATACACAACTAAAGTACTTTGATATGGGGCTTTATCCACACTTCCCACTTAATTGCAGAATATTAAAAAGATGTATAGTCAAGGGTTGACATTTAATAAAATTACTATTAATTTTTACTTCTTCATCAAGTACATACTAATGTGACACTGGCAGTTTGTAATCCAAGCGAGTTGCAGGGAAGATTGCCATGACTGTTAGTAAAATTTGGTGCCACTGCGTCAGGCTAACCTCTCAGCAGTTTTGTGCTCCATTGTTTCGGCACCATTAGTGCAAATGTTAACATGGTGAAAAAAATAAATGGTGCCGTATTAGTTTTGTGAAAATAGTTTTGACTCCCTAGACCCCCTCAAAAGTCCTGGAGATCCCCAGGGGTTTGTAGACCACTCTTTGGGAGAACTGTTGGTATAGTGACAAGAGCCTGAACTTAAACTATCGGATTCAGTTCGAATTCTCCTCCTTATTTTCTGTGTGACTTTGAGCAGGTTAGCTTCTTGGTTTCTATTTTCTTATCTATAAATTTGGATAAATAACATTTAACCCACCAGAGTTGCCATAAGGAGTAAATGAGAAATTGCGAAACGTGATTGGTGTTTCTTCCAAGTTTTTTTTTTCTCATTCTAAAATCTGAGCACTTACAGTAGGAAAGCTGAAAAATAGTTAATAAATTTAGAATATGTAAATATCTTCCTGTGCTATGTTATAAGGTAGTTCTATTTTTTAGTTTTCTGAGGAACCTTCAATCAGTTTTCCATAGTGGCTGCACCAATTCACAATCCCACCAATAGTGCACTAGGGTCCCCTCTTTGCCACATCCTTGCCAACTCTTGTTTGCTGTTTTATTGATAATAGCCATTTTGACAGGTGTGACATGATATTTCATGTAAGGTGCCAGAAAGGTACTAGACTAATCGGGGGAATCACTGTAAATTATGTAAATGTCTAACCATTATGCTGTATACCTGAAACTAATGTATAATATGGAATGTTAACTGTAACTGAAAAAGAATACATAAATATATATCCTACTAATATAACCATATATTGTGTTTTGTAATGATTTTATGTGTAATGGTTTTTTGTAATGGTGTATATATGTGTTTGGGTACAATGTTCATTTTGTAAAAAATTTGTCACTGACCTCTATAATACAATTTAACACTAATTGTATCTAAATGTAAGAACCTCGGTTTTAGATAAATCTGTATATTGGTTTTGTGCTGTTTTTGATTTTTATAAGAAGTTGGAGTGTGGTGGTAGTAGATATTCCAGAAACTTCAATAATAATATGTAACTAGTGTTTTCATCTTGTGAAAGTCCCTTTCATTTGCAATATGTACTAATAGTGAGTTTATCTTCCAGTTAAACCTAGATCTTAGCAGTTTGGAAACAGTCTTTATTCTCTTAAAACATGCGCTGCTTACATTTTTTTTAATTAATGGGAAACTGAATTAAATCGTGGTTATTAATGAGAGTTTGCATTTTATCTTCTTTTAAAAATGCAATGATTGCATTTTTCCTTACTAAAGACCATAAGCAATTTTCATATTCAAATCATAATAGCACTTTGAGGCATTTTCTGGAGAACCCGAACCATACAGCCCTGATATCATGGCCTGAAATCCAGTGTGTGGCAGGGTTTTTTAAGATTTCTCTCTGCTTGCTACTTGTATCTAAAGGTAGAGTGCCATACATAGGACCAAGGAAGCAAGACCAAACCAAATGAGTTCTTTTTACTTTCTGTTCTGATACTAGCCAGCAGTCTAACCTAGAACATGGCATTTACTTTATCTGGGCCTCCATTTTCTCATCTTACACTGAGGATGTTGAATGACAATTCTAAGACTCCCCAATTCTGACACAATGAAATTAGTAACAGGAACATTGAGATAGAACTTCTCTTTGGCTCACTGGGTAGTCAAGTGACTACCTGACCTTGGATGTTGCACTGAATAAGAGTATAATACTTTAATGTAATTTACTATAGTCTGTTCCTGGAAATGTCTTTTTCTGCTGTTCTTCTTTGAGTATCTCTCTTTTGATAGCTTCCTTTCATTCAGTATTATCTACAGTCTGATGATGAAGCATTATTTTTATTTTTTCCTTTTGTCTTGATCGTACTGCCATTTTACATGAAACTGGAACTTTTGTGGGAGATCTCATACCTGGTCCAGAAAAGACTTTTTGAGCATTGGCTAGGGAGAGGACTGACAGCTCTCTATCTCATGTCTCTCAGCTATGTTGAAAGATTTGTAAAATTTAGAGAATTCACAAAAGTCGAATGCCCTGAGATACCTGAATTAATTACTTAGCAAGCAAATGCAGCATCAGAAAACTGGTTCAGCCAGCAAGAATAAGTCCTAAAGAACTTTCATGCAATCGAATGTTTACAAACTAACAGGTGAAAGGAAAGGAGGTGAGAGAAAATGTTGTTATGCCTTACCACCTATTGAAAGTAAGAGATGCAAATACTCTGTACTGTTTTTAGAAATTGGCCTTTTGGGGATAAATTCTAATCTGATTGACCAGTACATGTAGCTGTAGTACACATAGAGTTTGCTTCCTGCGGGGATATTTAGTAATATTAATAGGGTATGTGGGGAAGGTTCTAGATTTTTTTTAAACATAAGTTATGATTGATCAACTTACATTCTCAAATCTTTCTCTTCAGAGGAGTTACGAGCTGAATTGCAGTTTAGATTGGGTGCACTGAGGCAGATTAAAATAAGCAGGAAGCTTTCCATCTTGGACTAGAATAGATTGGTAATGATGACTAAAGAGATGATTAATTAATTTGTTAGCTTATTCCCAGAAAACAAAGGCTTGAAGGAGCAGAGTGTTCAAACATGATTTGAGTGGGAAAAAATAAAACATAGGTCTAAGGGAAAGAAAATTAAAGGTAGCTTGCTTGCCTTACTTTATGATTAATGAGATTCTTTTAAATATTGTTACCTTGAGTACTTTTTTATTTTATCTAACATTCTTAATGTCAACCATACTCTCTGTTAAACACAAATAGCATGGTTCTGTTTGGATTAAGACTCTAGAATGAATGAATGTGAGTTTAGTTTCAGCCTTAGGGACTTAAAAATATATGGTGGACAGTTTATGTTATCCTAGGGGATGTTTTCCAAATATTTTCTCTTAAATTAATAAATATTAAGCTCTGCACCTGGGAAGACATATATAAACCAAGGCATATATAAATAAAACAAGGATAAAATAAGAGATAGATAAATAAGCACTGGAACTTTAAAGTTTAAGATGGATTTAATGTAAGATTTGATTTTTGCTCGTATTTCAAGTGGTAGGTTGATTTTTTCATCTATTTTGGTTTCATCTGTGTTTTCATTCTACAAAGAATGATTTGATCTTTTCATTTGATGCAAGGGAAATTGGTAGCTTAACTCAGTTACAAAGAAAAAGCTTAAACTTTAGGAAGCACAAGATGGATTGCAGCTCACTTAAAGGAAAAATGGCAAGTTTTGTTCAATTAAACACTTTGTATTCAGGTTCTATATGTAATCACATGAGGATAACAGAGTTGTTAAAATATACCATAGAGTTTGGAGAAACATGGAGGAGTGAGAGGTCCCCTTGAAATAACAATAAGCTGAACATTTGAAGTTCAACAAAAAACACCAAACTGCACACCAGCATGTCTGAGCATGAGATCTGCACATAAGAGCTGCCACAGAAGAATACACTTCCATTAATGCCAGGCAGAGAAATAGTCATTAAACACCATGAACAACCAAAGTGATGAGGCATCTCAGAAAGAAGAGAAAAATCTCCAGAAAATAAGCTTACACACATAGAATATGCGACTTAAATGACAGAGATTCAGGATGGTACTTTGGAAAAACTAAGCGAGTTCTGAAACAAGTCATATCAATAATTTCAGAAATTGAAAAACAACCTAGATGAGCAGAGCAAGGAAATTGAAACCTTCAAAAAGGACAGAATGTATATTTCTGGAGATAAAAAAACACACTGCAAGAGTTGAAAAATGAAAATAGCAAGCTTGGGAAATAGGGTTGACCAAATGGAGGAAAGGATCAGTTATATCGAAGACAGAAATCTAGAAATAAATCAGAAAGAGAGAGACCAAACTGAAGAATGAAAAAATAATAAATAAATTCAAGAACTAGCTGATACTATCTTGAGAGGAAACATAAGAATAATGGGCATTATTGAAGGCAAAGAAAAGGAGCAGGGACTAGAAAGCATTTTCAGACAAATAGTGGAAGAGAATTTCCCAAATCAGAGAATGAGCTGGAACTTGGAATTCAAGAATTCAATAGAACATCCAATTATCTCAAACCAAAAAGGCATTGTATTAAAATTATCAAAAAATCAACGACAAAGAATTCTCAGGGCAACCAGGAAGAAGAAAATGGTAACTTATAAAGGAAAACCCATTAAGTTATCATTGGATTTCTCAGCACAGATCTTACAAGCCAGAAAGGAATGGAATAAATATTCAAACTATTAAGCGAAAGAACTACTAGCCAAGAATAATGTATCCAGCTAAGCTCTCCTTTAGATATGAAGGAGAAATCAAGACCTTTCCAGACATAAAAAAAAATTGAGGGAATTCTCTATTACAAGGCCTGCACTACAGGAAATGCTGAAAGGGATCAGCTCACCTAAAAGAAAAGACAAAAAAAAAATAATGATAATTAGGAGTAAGGTGACTATTAGGCAAAAGAAACAGAGGAGTGCAACACTTACTAAGAACAGGTCATTATAAGCTTAAACAATAAGAAGAGAATTGCTATAGCAAGATAGTAATGAACGTTCATATACATAGGGACGAATTGGGATAACAATGACTGAAAAGGAGAGGATTCAAAGATCCAAATTCACAAAGGGGGCAGGAGAAGGCACACAGAGAAGAAATGAATGACTATATAACCATCCTTTACATGTTTCTAATGGTAACCACACTCCAAATTTTCAGAACTGAAATATATAACAAAAAAGAAGGAACAGAGGGAAAACCCACAAAAGCCCAAAATAAAGTAGAAACACAAGGACAAAGAAGCAATGGTGCTGGAGCCAGCCGGCTAAAGTCGAACAACACCTAAAAGAGGGGGGTGAAGCCTAAGGAAAAAAAAAGAAAAAAGACAGGAAAGCGCTTCGGGAGGCATACAGTCACTGCTGCAGCCTCGAGTTTATTTAGCATAGCCCTTATATTTCTTTTTGAACACATAGAAGGCACAGAGTACAATACTATAGAAAAGCTGACCTTTACATAAGTTCCTATATATCCTTCCCTCAGGGTACAAACATCCTTGCTTACTGTAAAACATTCCACTATCTTATAAGGATTACTTTAGAGTCATACCTCTCCTTCAGGGTCAGTAATGTTTACTCAAATCCCTGCTTCCTAGAACCATTGTTTAAGCAGTCTCAGTAACTGCTTTATGGCTATAAGTACTTGAACTTCTTCAGTGTCTCAAAATGGCTCCCGACACAATGGAAACACCGACTACCAGAAAGCAAAAGAAAATGGCATAAAGAGACCTCATTTTCAATAATCACCCTAAATGTAAATGGACTGAACTCACCAATTAAAAGTTGCGAATGGATCAAAAAACAAACCCAACAATGCTGTCTACAAGAAACACATCTCAGCTCCAAAGAAATATAGACTCAAAGTGAAAGGGTGGAAAATGATATTTCAAGCAAATGACATTCAGAGAAAAGCAGGAGTAGTGCTACTAATATCATATGGAGATAGAATTCAAAATAAAAAAGGTAAAGAAAGATACTGAGGGACACTTCATAATGATAAAAGGAATCATGCACCAAGAAGACATAACACTTATCGATATCTATGCCCATTCATAGGAACCCTGAATATGTAAAGCAATTACTAATAAAACTAAAGGGAGAAACAGACCAAAAGACTATCATAGGAGGGACCTGAATACGCCACTGCTGATATGGACAGGTATCCAAACAGAAAGTCAATAAGGAAATCACATCCTTAAATGAACGTTAGACAACTGGACATAATTGACATTTACAGAGCCTTCCATCCCCAAACAGCTGCTTATACATTCTTCTCTAGTGCACATGGAGCATTCTCAAGGATTGACCACATACTGAGACACAGAGATAGCCTTAACAAATATTGAAATCATACGATTTCAATCAGACGATTGAAATCATACAAACCATTTTTTTTTTATTATAATGCTTTGAAACTTAGAAATCAACTGCAAAAAGAAATCAGGAAGAACCGTAAATACATGGGGATTAAACATACTACTGAAGAATGACTGGGTCAGGGAAGAAATAAAAAGAGAGATCAAGAGATATATAGAAATGAATGATAATGATAGTACAACATATCAAAAGTGTTAGGACATGGCAAAAACGGTCATAAGAGCAAAGTTAATATCATTATAGGTTTATGTCCAAGAACAATGAGCCCAAATAAACAACCTAAGGCTTCATCTTAAAACTAGAAAAGGAAGATCAAGTGAAGCCTAAAGTCAGCAGAAGGAAAGAAATAACCAACTTAGAGCAGGATAAATGAACATAGAAAACAGACAAACAAAACAGTAGAAAATTGAATGCAACAAAGAGCTGGTTCTTGAGGATATAATTAAAATTGATCAAACCCCTAGCTAATCAATAAAGAAAAAAAGAAAGGACACAAATAAAATCAGGGATGAAAGAGGGGAAATTATGACTGACACAGCAGAAATTACAAAGGATCATACAAGAATACTATGAAAAATATTTAACACCAAAATTTAATAACCTAGAAGAAATGGACCAGTACTTAGAAAAATACAACCTTCCTAGACTGAATCAAGAAAACTGGAAAATCTAAATACCGATCAGCAGTATGGATATTGAAACAATATCAAAAACCTACCAAAAAGTAAACCAGGACCAGATGGCTTCACCAGTGAATTCTACCAAACATTCAAAGAAGATTTAATACCTATTCTCCTCAAAACTCTTCCAAAAAATCAAAGAGAAGCAATAATTTCCAACTCATTTTATGAGGCCAGTATCACCCTGATACCAAAATGGTAAAGATAACACAAAAAAAGAAAACTATAGGCTAATATCTCTCATGAACACAGATGCAAAAATCCTAAATAAATACTTAACGTCCCAAATACAGCAACATTTAAAAAGAATATACACCACGATCAAGTGAGCTTCATTCCAGAGTCACAGAGATGGTTCAACATACAAATCGATTAATGGATACACCACATAAACAAATTTAAAAATAAGAATCATATGATCATATCAAATATGCAGAAAAAGCTTTTGACAAGATACAGCATCCATTTATATACTTAATGGTGAAAAACTAAAAACCTTTCCTCTAAGATCGGAAACAAGGCAAGGCTGTCCACTATCACCACTGTTATTCAATATAACATTGGAGGACTTGCAAGTGTAGTCATAGCGAGAAAGATATGAAAGGCATTTAGGAAAACACAAGTCAAACTTTCACAATTTGTGGGTATGACATCATTCTCTATATAGAAAACCCTACAGACGCCACAAGAACAGTACTAGAAACAATAAACAAATACAGTAAAGTTTCTGATACAAAAATCAATGTTCCAAAAATCCATAGCGTTCCTATACTCTAAAAATGAGTGTCAGAAAAAAGAAGTGGAAAAAATAATTCCTTTTGCAATTGCAACAAAAAATCTAGGATAAATCTAACGAAACATGTTTGAAGGACCTATATAATGAAAACTACAAAGACCCTTATAAAAGAAATCAAGGAAGATATAAAGAATTGGAAAGATATTTTGTGTTATTGGATGGAGAATCAACATAGTTCAAATACCATATTGCCTAGAGCATTATACAGATTTTATGCAATCCCCATGCAAAATCTCACTGGCATTTTTTTAAAGGAAATAGAACAAAAGATCTCTCAGATTTGTATGGAAGTATAAAGACCTTGAGTGCCAAAGCCATCCTGAGAAAAAGGAACAAGGCTAGAGGCATCACTCTACCCAACTTCAAATTGTATTACAAAGTGACAGTAATCAAAATGGCATGGTATTGGCAGAAAAAGAGACACACGGACCAGTGGAACAGAATCAATAATCCAGAAGTAAACCATATTTATATGGGCAAATAATTTTCAACGAAAAAAGCCAAACACATACAGTGGAGAAAGGAAAGCAAGCTTCTTCAATAAATGGTGCTGGGAAAACTGGAAATCCACCTGCAAAAGAATGAAATAGACTATCACCACACACCAATAAAATTAACAAAATGGATTAAGGACCTGCACATAAGACCTGAAACAAATAAAATGCAAGAAGAAAACATAGGCAACTAAACTCAAGGACCTTTGGACTAAAGAGATTTTATGAATTTGACCTCAAAAACAAGGGAAGTAAAAAGCTAAGAATAAATGAATGGACTACATCAAACTAAAAAGTTCTGCTCAGCAAAAGAAACCATCAACAAGGTAAGAGACAACCATCCAAATGGGAAAAATATATTTGCAAGCAACACCTCTGATAAGGGCCTAATATCCATATATACAAAGAACTCATATGACTCAAATACAAAAAAGAAGGCTAATTGATCAAATCAAAAAAGAGCGGAGACCTGAACAGACACTTCTTCCTAGAGGACATACAAATGGCCAACAAAACATTGGAGAGATGTTCAACATTGCAGATATTAGGGAAGTGCAAATCAAAACCACAATGAGACCCCACATCACACCTGTTAGATAGCTATAATCAAAAGGAGAAGCAATAATAAATGTTGGAGAGATGTGGAGATAAAGAACCCTCCTACACTGCTGGTGGACTTCAAATTGGTACAACCACTATGGAAAACAGTATGGAGGTAACTTCAAAAAACTTTGAATTGCCAAGCAATCCTTCTACTGGTATTTACCCCAAAATACCCAGTGGCCAGGACATTGGAAGCAACAGAAGTGTCCAATGATAGATGATTGGCTCAAGAAGCGTGGTACATATATAAAATGAAAATTAAGCCATGAGAAGAAAATAAATGCTACTTGTGCGACAACATAGATGGACCTCGAGAGAATTCATGCTAAGTGAAATAAGTCAGAAAAAAATGAAAGTCACATGATATCACTTTTATGTGGATATTAAACCTAATGAAGAGGAAATTTCAGGAATTTTCTACTTCAAATGACTAACCTTGTAATCAGCTCTTGTTCTGCTTCTGTAAACATGCTTGCTGCATAATCTAAGGCAGAGTGGTCTCAAAATGAACTTGAAGACTCACCCTTCCCTTGGATGTTCTATCTAGATAACAGTGTATTGCCTACGATCCTGTTTAAATTGCCCATAAACCCATAGAAACTCCCACCGTTTATAAGGGTTCGAGTTCAAACTGACCAATCAGCTTGTGTAAAATCCTTGCATGTAAGGAATGTTGCCACTGAGCACACCATCCAATCTTCAGGAGCACTAGCTCCTCTGGAGAGCTCACAAATAAACCTGAGTTCTCTTTCTTTCTGAGTTACTGCTTGGTTTCTCACTGGACTGGTTTGGGGATTTTTTTTCCGTAACACTAAAGCAACAAATGAACAGAATAAATAAACAGAGACTCATGGTCATGGGCTATAGACTAGTGGTTACTAAAAGTAGGGGTGAGGAAGGAGTGGGAGGTAGACGCGGGTAAAGGGGTCAAATATGTGGTGACAGAAAGCTAAACTATGGGAGGTGAACACACATTGTAAATATATATATGCCTACTGTTAAAGTGTACTGCTGAAACTTATTGGAATTTCGTTAACCAATGTCACCATGAAAAAAAAAATTAATTAAAAATAAAATATAAATTAATTAAGGAGAATAGTTTATACCAATTCATATAATAGTTACTTTTGAGAGGAGAAGGGATATGATAAGACTCATAAGGTTTCAGAGGTACTGGTTAAATTGAAACTAGCAGTGAATACAGAAGAAGTCATTTTATTATTTCCCTTTAAGTATATATATGGTTTTACACAATTTCTGTATTTTAAAATAAAACATTTAAAAAAACAAACAAGGTGCATGTAAAAGAGTTTTTTAAAAATTATTTTCATGAGTAAAAAATACAGATCTGATCTTGTTATATTAAAACTGTTCTCAAGTTAAAGAACAAAAAAGAAATGAACAACTACCTGAAATCAAGTTATCTGAAAATACACACACACATTTGGGAACACTGGCCTAAGAATTTAAAGGCACCGAACAATTTACTGGAAAGCATAAAAATCTTTCATAAATTACTCTTAGACCAAAGAGGAGCTCTAATCTCCATTCGAAAACTACTTAGAATAAAGAGGAAATTCGACTGTGACACATAAAAATTAAAGGCAGAGAACCCCTTGAAAGGATATTAGAGTGGATATATGAAACGTATCCAAGAATGTATCCAGAAATATAATAATCAAATGATTTATGCTTTCATTCTAACAAGAAAAAATGTGCAAACAACAAAACAGAATCTAAGCCATGGCCAGTAATAAGAAATAGAAGATGAAACAGAATAAAGTATAAAGATGTAACAACCACCATTCCTCTTCTCCTCAGGTTTCCTTACACCTGCAGCCAATTTTCCTCCTTGCCCTCTACCACCTCTCCCATTCCCTGCACCACACTGGCACCACACACCTGTCCACACTGCACTCATTTCAGCACCTTCCAGGACTTACTCCCTTTTTCCATCCTTACCCTAGATACCCTTCACTGTGCTGGGGGCATATGCTATTGGTGATTTTTCTTCTAAGCTTTCCTATGGCTCAGGAAATACATGCCCCATGCTCCCTCTCCAAACCATGCTGTAGGCATACTCCCTTTCCATTCTGAGGCAAGGTCAGCCAGAGGGCTGAGCAAGTCCCAGGCTGCAGGGAGGTGAAGGGAAAGCATGTGGCTCAAGTCCCTGGTTGGGGTGCCTGACTTTATTTGGAGGGTTACTTATATGTCCACTGTCAGACAGGAACAAGCCATGGGCTGCCTATGTCAGACTGTTCCTGCTGTGGGTCTTTGTCGATGTGCCAGTTCCCAAATTGAGTGAAACACTGAGTGCCTGTAGGGTGTCTTTGCTGCCTGTCTGTGTCTCTGGTGTGAGATTCATGGTTGTTAAACTTCCAGGTCGGTGTATATACATTGAGTGTCTTCAACTGTGTGTCTGTGTGAAAATTCTGTTGAGTGTCTGGGCTGTGTTGAAACGTGTTTGATAACATGAAGGAATTGTGTGTCTGCTTAAGTGTGGGAATCAGTCTGTGTGTACCTACGTATGTGTGATGCTGTGTGTACTGAATCTATTATGAGAGTATGTTTCCTAGAATTTTCCCCACAAATTTGTTGAGTTTGGGAAGTATAGGTATAAAAATGAGTGAAAATGATGAGAAACATGTCAATTAATATTGGGTATGGTTTGAACGATGACAGATGATTACTAGACTTAGTTGTGAACATGTGAAGAGACAGGAAAGGCTATATTGTACCCCTCAAACTGCTTACTGCTTTAAAAATGTAGATAAATTTTAATGGTGTCAGAGAAATTATAGACAGGAGAATAGACGCACAAAGAGAACCCTTCCCCTCTCCTTAAATGAAGAGTCACTAAGGTCCTCTAGGATTTGAGATGAAGGTCAGCTGAGGGCAGGGAGTTTTTTGTAGCATCCATCCACTGTATGGTGATACCCTTGGCCCTGCTTTGCCCTCCCCACCTCTCATCTAATATTGGAAAGAATTATATCACAGTGATCTATTTAGGATCATTTGCGTGTTAATGTGCTTTAGAGCAACTTGTATTCCTTTATGGATTCCGGATTGTGTCTGGGAGAAAATCACAATAGGGTTTTAGAAAGAGGTAACCACCTCAACGAGGCAGAACTGACTGAAATTTGGACCTGTCTTTGTCCTGGGGAGCCACATTTAGCCCAAGGCCAGATAGATAGCACCCTAATCCCATTTGATTCGATGAGCTTATTAATTTTTCTACAGTTTAACTCCTTGAGAGTTATCGAGAAATAGAGCATGAATTCAGTGCTATGGCATTCTTCCCATTTCCATATTTCTTCCTACCCGGTCCAGAATGTATTATGCTATAACTCTTTCTGACTTTCCAGAAGCTGACTTCCCCTTAAGGTTGAACACATTACTTTTGGAGTTCATCTCATTTTCAAATTAGAGCTTAACATGTTGGACATATTTTATGAAAAAGTGATGAACCCTGTCTGCCAGTCATTTTAAAATTAGTCTTGGGTTACTTGAATGTTCTTTGCTAGCCATCCACTATGAATAGAGAAAAATGGTCCATTGACTTCAACCAAATTTGAAGTTTTTCCAGAAATTGTCACCAGAATGCCTGAGTTGTGTTTGGCACACCAAAAGTTGCTGCCTGTCTATATCTTTTATCAAAAGATACCTAGTGGGTATACACTGTTTAATAACCTTAGACAAATTTTCAGATGCATTACCTTTAATTCCAATTTTCATTTATTGCATGGAGAGCTCAGCAACCTGCTGCCTCGGTGTTTAACCATCACCCTAGAGTTGACCCTTGTATGCACATATTGTTTTGCCCCCACTGTCCCTTATGCTCTGGTCAACCCCAGTCTGAGATCTTTGCCTCTGAATTTGCTTTTGTGTGTTTCTTTGCTTTGTGTTTTTTGGTCTCTCTGTTTGTAGCCCCACATGTGAGTGAAATTATAGGGCCCTGTTCCTTTTGGTGCTTAACATATCTCATTTCCCTGGCAGCTTTGTGGAGACTCATTGAAATGATTCCCTTTAAAACAAATAAATAAACAAACAAACTCCAGTAAGTTGCTTTCTGCAGGTGTTTATAAATATTATTTGCAATTAATTTTTATCATTTCTAATCTTACATTTGAACATTCTCTGCTGTTGAAAATTAGATTATCTAAAAAAATAAGTTCTTAGATTTTAAAATAGCTCTTTTTTAAAATTTTAATATTAGATTAATGAATAATTTCCTCTTTTTAAATATTTCATATACTTACTACGAATTTATTTGGTATAAACCTTTTCTTCAATGTCAACCTGCCTTTGAGCATTAATAATTAATTTTCTTACTCCTGATTATTTTTAATGATTATTTTATAACAATCACTGTTTTTCGGTTTTCAATTAATGTTTAAGTTTTTAATGTTTGACTTTGTATATGAATTTTGCTCTTGTTTTGTTTAATTGCTAAACACAATATTTAAGATATTTTAAGACAGTTTCATTATAGTGATGTTTTATTTTGAATTACTCAAAAAAAATTTCTCTAGCACTCTTTCTGGGAACTTGAGTTTTTCTTCTGTTACTATTTCATATCAAATATATTTTTAACCCAATTTCCCATTTAGAAAGAAAGTGCAACTCACTGCCAGTGTTATTTAATTTTACATAGATATACTCCTTGAGGCTAAAGAAAATCTGATGGTATTCACTGTGAAAATAATATATAAAAATTGTTCTTGGAGTTATATACAAAGAGAACTTATCTCTAATCCTAATGTAACAAATATATACATAGTCAGATTCATCAAATGAATCTTTGGCTACAACTGTTCAAGAATGAGTTAATATCACATGAAGGCAATGCTACTTTTCGGACTTGACATTTTTAATGATCGAGAATTACTTTATTTTTGTAAATGGAAATACCACTACTAAAAACAGAATGTTATATATAGAATTGATGTCATTTGTTTCCAAAGACTATTGATATACTGAGTGATGCAAATATCATAATAAAAGCAAGATATTTGTGGCAGACTTTAGGAAATGAAAACACAAGCTGCATACAGGGAGATAAATATTTACAAAGTCACATGTCTGAGAAGGGACTTGTATCCAAGATAGATAACAAATATTTAAACTTTATAATCAGGCAAAACAATAACAAAATGGACAAAAATTTTGAATTGACACTTTATCAAAGAAGATTCATTGAACCTCAAATAAGGCATGTGAAAAGATATTTTACCTAGTTCATAAGGAAATCGTAAATTAAAAACACATCAGAAAGATGTGTTTACTAGCAGGCTCCAGCGTTAATCCCAGCACCGCGCCACGCACACACACACACACACACACAACACACACACACACACACAACACACACAAAGATGCCTGACTTCTAAGGAATATGTCCCTGTGAGAACACTGGAGACAATTAAGAAGCTGGGCAACACAGAAGTGCACAAAAACAGGGAATAGCTACATTAAAGAAGTATAAGATGTGTTTGACGCATTGTTCCATCCTCTGGTCAGCACAGAAACTGCACCAAGATAATCGGCACGACTTCCATTGTAGAAGAAAAGGAGAGCAGAAAGATCCCAGCAGCCCTGGCCACCACCACCCCTGCTGATGCCCATAGACTTAGCCTCTGAGAATGCCCCAATCTTTGTCAACACTGAGCCTCAGCTGATAGAATTTCCTGGAACCGCTTCTGCTGTGCGCTCACCTCCCTGGCTGTGGAGTTACTATACCCATCCACCAGCATGGATGCCCACACCTCGGATCTTGGCCTATGCTGTGAATGTGGGGCCACAATATAACAATTCCCAGAACTGACACCCACATGTACCCCTGGGAAGCAGTGCCATGACTCATCTCCCAGAAATTGGAACCTCCCCACCGCCACAGAACTGCTGTCACCATATACTCTTCAGAACTGGTACCCCTACTTGCCCCGGAACCAGTGCCACCACATGCCTTTCAAAGAGCATCCCTGCATCTCCCCACAACCTGGAGCTGTACCCGGCACAAGCATGAGTTTACCCAGCCAGGAATCTCCTTCCTATGGCCAATAAAAATTTTTCCCTAGGAAAGGCAGTCTGTAAAGTCTGGAAAGAGGTGAGTGCCTTCAAATGTGCAGACACCAATGGAAAAACTACGAGAAACAACAACATTAAAAAAGTCAGGAAAAATAACCAATGCCAAAGAAATATTAAACATCTCTAGTAATCGCCTCTCAAGCCATGGCGATCTATGGATTTTTTTTTTTTACAAATATTTTTTTAAAAATTGTTCTAAAACAAGCTCACCAAGTTACAAGACAACACTGATAGCTCAACAAATCTGGGAAAACAATATGGGAATGAATGAGAAGTTCATCAGAGACAGAGGTCATAAAATAGAACCAAACAAATTCTGGAGCTGAAGACTCCAAGAAAAGAGATGAAAATACAGTAGACAGCATTGACAGTAGATTTGATCAAGCAGTGGAGAGAATCGAAAGCACATACACGGGTCATTTTGAATTATCCAATCAGAAGAGAAGATAGAATAAAAATGAGTAAAGAAGTTTCTGGGACTTATGGGAAATGGCCTAACAAATTTATACATGCATTGCATGAGTCCAAGAAGAAAAAAAAGAAAGAGGCAGAAAAATTATTAAAAGAAAATAATAATCAGAAACTCCCCAATTCTTGAAAAACCAAATTACACATTCAAAATTCCAGAAGAAACCCACAAACCACAAGAGAATGAAAGAAAGAGCCTACGCTGATGCACATTGTAATTAAATTGTCAAAAGTTTAAAGGCAAGAGAGAGAAGTTTGAAAGCCATTAGACTCTCAGAGAGTTTTCAGCAGAAAATATTGCAGGCCAGGAGAGAGATGGATGATGTATTCAAAGTTGTCAAAGAAAAAAAAAACTGCCTAATGAATACTATATTTGATAAAACTTGACTTTGATAATGGAAGATAAAATCCTTTACAGATCAAAAATATAAAGAAAAAAGAAACTGAGGAATTTGTCAACACTAGACTTAATGTACTTGAAATGTTTAAGGAAGCTTCTTCAAACTGAAATAAAAACCAGTTGACTAGCCATACTCCAAGTATAGAAAAGAAACAAAATATCAACAATAATTGTATAGACAAATACAAAATAATAAGCACTGTGATGATTGTATGAAAATGACATTTTAACTGTAAAAAAACCAACACATAAAAATGTGTCCAAGGATATACATTATAAATAGAAGCAAAATCTGACTATAAGTACACAACATGAATGTGGGAGTAAAGTCCAGTTTTTTATTTCTAGGTACTTTCACAATAAGCACCTTTTTTGTATGAATATATTTGTTTGCAAACATTTGTGCCACATGACACATTGCCTGAAGCAGATATATTTGTTGCAAACTTTGTGCCACATGACAAATTGCCTGAAGGAACTTTGCCTTAAAGAGATAAAATCGTGATGAATAAATGATGATCATCTTAAAGGACATAAAATGAAAATATGGATAAGTGAATAAACAACATGAAAAAGACTATTTGAAATGTGTGTAGATTCATGGTGATACTTTGCAAATAACTGATTTTTTTTGTGTGGATTTGTTCATAAACATTTGTCTTTATTCTATGGAAAGTGTGTGTTCAACTAACCCTCCACCCTCAAAGAAAGCTCTTGTTCTCTCTTTCTCCTCCCAATGTAGTGTGTTTCAAAATAAAGAAACCAATTTTGGGCAAATAATCGCCATATGAAAGAAATGCTAACTATTTTAAGACCAGCACCACCCAGTTTACTGTAATTGTATTAGAACACTATGAGGCTAGCTAAAATTTACATGTAATATTAAAATGGGAGTAAGCTGTGAGAACATTATGAGTGGAGAAATGAAACCAAGCAAACAAAACTGAGTTATTTATCGTGTTGTGTGTGTGTGTGTGTGTGTGTGTGTGTGTGTGTGTGTGTGTGCAAAATGACTTATAGCCAAATAGTTATGCAGCAAAAATATTTGTGGAAATGATTTTATGGGAAAGATGTTACAATTAAAAGGAGATATGAGAGTTTTCGTATGTGATAGAAGTTATTATAAACTTAAAATATATGGTCATAACTACAAAGTATTTTAAGCAAGTCTTGAACTAACCTCTCCTCCACTTACCCCCGCCAAAATAATTACCTTGACATCTTAAGGATAATATTATGAATCATCCTGTTAGAATGTTCTGGATTTTCTGGTAGGTCTAATATCACACCCTTTATAAGAGGTTGGAGAATGTAACAAACACAGTATGATTACAGAAGCATAGAGAAGAGAGAGAACAATAAGGATGGAAGCAAGGTTAAAAAAAAGAACATACTATGACAAATAAATAAAACACACCTAGAATAGATACACAGAGGATAAATAGGAAAATATCCAAGCAAACCAATACTGAAAACCATTCATACCAAAGGAAGTCAACAGGAAAGGAGCAAAATAACAGTAAAATGAACACAAACAATTCACTGTAAGGCAATAGTAAGTCCTAGCTGTCAATAGTTACATGAAATGTTAATTGATTAAATGCCCAATCAGAAGGCATAACATGCCTGAATGGATATTAGAAACAACATGCAGTGATGTTCTGTGTATAAGAGATACAGTGTAGATTTAAGGACACTCACAGGCTAAAAATAAAGGAGTTAAGTAAGATATTCCATATAAATGGTGGTAAAAGACGAAATGGGGGCAAGAAAGGAAAATGCATAGACGATAGAGGCTTTGTTCATCCCTCTTGTGACCAAATCAAAGTTGTGACAGAAACACAAAGCAAAGAGTAAGCAAAGTGGCCTGGGATCTAGATGAACAGAAGCATTACAACTAGGAAAAAATAATTAATCACCTTGCAGTGGTAGAAAGAAGGAGGGGGTGAAGATGCGAGGCTGCTGAGCCCCTGGAAGGCTCTTAGTGGGACAGAGACTGACTGCTACAGCTGCAAGACATCTCTTAAAGTGCCATGTCCACAAGTGGACTTTCACAGTGATGGACCTGTAGGCTTTGAGCACCAGCGCCCAGTCAGCTTCTCCAGGGGGTGCGGTGTGGGGCACGCCAGGAATTTATAGGGGGATGCTGAGCTGTTGAGTAAGGAGCCGGAGGCAAGGAATATCTCATGGGCAGAAGTGCGGAGATCCATTGTTCCTCTGTTGAGCCCTCCCCACTCCCAGTGGGCGAATGCAGTGCTGACGTCATTGAACTGGATAACAGAGGTGCCTCCCAGGGGATTCCCAGGAAATTCCCAGAAATTCCACCTCCCCAACTCACAAGCCCCACCCAAGCCACATCTGGTAGTGTGTCTTTCTGGTGAGTCAGGTGCTCCTTGCTGAGCAGCGCCTAGACTAACACTGGTGGCAGCCGGCCTCGGTTCCTGGTATCCCTTTTGAGGCAACTATAAGCACATCACCTGTGAATCATTGATGAATCTTAACAGGTGGCCCTGGAGGGTCACAGGCTGGGCTAAATTTGGCCTGCAGCTGAACCCCTCAGGACTGTGCCACTGGGCACCTACTACACAAATCCACACTAATAAGTCTGGAGACTTAGGAGCTTTGCTTAGTACATAGAAACAGACACAAAGGGCAGCCAAAATGGAAGACAAAGAAGCAGAAAACCATATGAGAGAACAAACAGAGATCCAGAAATAATTGAGTCAAACAATCTAACAGATAGAGTTCAAAACACTGGTTAGAAAGATGCTCAATGAACTTATGGGAAGTGTAGATGAATTAAATGAGAACTCCAACAAGAAATAAAAAAAACATAAAAATGGGAATGGAAATTATGAAAGGAATCAGTCATAAATGAAAGAACATATTATCTGAATAAGAAGTATATTAAATGGAATAAACAAAATGAATTAAAAAAGAGGATCAAATGACCTATATAGAGTATGGGAAAGCCAAAGAGAACAAGAAAAAAAAGCCAAGACTATAATATTTTAAGTAGCCTATTAAAGGGACACTATTAAAGGTAAAATTTTCATGTCATAGGGGTACCTGAAGGAAAACAAGATGTTGAAGAGCTATTTGAAGAAATAATATGGAAAACTTCCCTAACCTGGTGAAGGAAATAATACATAAAACCCTGGGAAACTCAGAGATCCTCAAAAACCAGGACCCAAAGAGGCCCCACCAAGACACATCATAATTAAAATGTCAAAAGTTAAATACAAAGAGGGAATCTTAAAAGCAGCAAGACAAAAGCAGTTAGTTACCTATAAGGTAACTAACAGGGTAACTGCAGCAGCTGATTTCTCAAAAGAAATGCAGGAGATAAGGGCTTGGCACAAAATATTCAAACATGATGAAAATCCAGGATCTACAACCAAGATACTTTATCCAGCAAAGTTCTCATTTCGAGTCGAAGACAGATCAAGAGCTTCCAAGATGAAAACAAGCTGAAGGAATCTATTCATCACTAAGCCAGTATTACAGGAAATGTTGGAGGGACTTCTTTAAGAAGAAAAAACATGTAATCAAAAACGGGAATAAAAATGGTAATAATTATATTCCTATCAACAAGACCTCAAATGGAAAAGAAGTAAATGCTCCAACAGTAGAGTGGCTGAAAAGATAAGAAAGCAAGACACCTACATATGATTCCTACAGGACTCACTTCAGATTAAAAAGACACACCACAGACTAAAACGAAGGGGTTGGAGAAAGATATTGCTTGATGGCCCTAGAGGGTATTGCATTGAATGAAATAAGTTGGACAGAGGAAAGACAAATATCACATGATCTTCATGTACATGTGGCATCTAAAGAACAAAATAAACAACAACAAAAACAAAAAGCAGAAATAAACTCAATAGATACAGAGAATATTTTGTTGTGTCGGGAGCCATTTTGAGACACTGAAGAAGTCACGTAGCTTATATAGGCCAATAAAGCAGTTACTGAGACTGCTTAAACAATGGTTCAAGGAAGCAGGGATTTGAGTTAAACATTACTGACCCTGTAGGAGAGGTATGCCTCCTAAAGTAACCCTTTTAAGATAGTGGAATGTTTAACAGAAAGCAAGGATGTTTGCACCCTGAGGGAAGGATGTATAGGAACTTATGTAAATGTCAGCATTCCTATGGTAATGTCCTCTGTGCCTTGCTATTGTGTTCGAAAAGAAATATAAGGGCTGTGCTAAATAAACTCAGGCTGCAGCGTTGACTGTATGCCCTCCCGAAGCGCTTTCCTGTCTTCTTCTTTTTTCCTTAGGCTTCACCCCCTCTTTTAGGTGCTGTTCGACTTTAGCCGGCTGGCTCCGGCAAGTGGCGCCCGAACAGGGACCTGAATTTGGGACGGAACGTTGACGAACGTTGAGGTGAAGACCGCCACCGCAGGAGAAAGGGGGGCCCCCGAGTTTAAAGCCGAGTAATCGGCAGAGGTGAGTGCGGTGGAACAGTCCGGGAGTAAGAAAGACACCGCGTGAAGTGAGCGCTCAGAAAAGTAAGGGTTGCGGTGTTTGTAAATATAGAAAGAGAGGAAAGTCGACTTAAATAAAGAAAAATGGGAAATGGAAACGGCCGCATGCTTTTTGTACATATGCTTAAGAATATGCTCCGGGCTAGAGGAGCTAAGGTAGGGCATCAACAATTGTGTAATTTTTTAGAGTTTGTAAAGAAAGTTTGTCCTTGGTTCCTGAGGAGGGAACAGTATTTAGAACATGGAAAAAGGTGAGAGAAAACTACAAGATTTTATGATGTCCAGCACCTGGCAAGGTACCTGTAGATACTTTTAGCTTGTGGACTTTAATTAGAGATAGTTTAGATCCCAGGCATGAGAGGGATAAGGCTTGGGAAAGCCAGAAAGGGGAAGAAAAACGGGACAATATAGGAGATGTCCCGCCATTTGAAAAGGAGAATGAGACTAGACCTAGACCCCTGCCCCGCCCAAGAGAGGAGCGGGAAACCTTTTGATCTGATGCTAACTAAAGATAGAGAGGAGCCTTTGAGCCCCAGAGATGCAAAAGAGTTGGAGGAAGAAGCCCACAGTTCCATAACAATGGAGGCTATTTCCCATTTATCGGGCTGTTGGCTCTGATCATAAGTCTAAGGAATTAGAGAAAGTTGTTCAGGGTTTGCAAACTGCTGTGCATCTACTTAGAACTCTTAATACAGAATGTGTTAGTATTTACAACTTTTGATAAATTCTCTAGAAATTAAGGCTACTAAGAGTTATGAATTCTAGTATAAAGTAATGATTTACTAGGAATAATACAAGTAAAAAAAAAATTCTGTATGCAAAGTATGTGTTTTGAGATATGAAGGATGTGTTTTTTAAGAAAAAGAGTAATTTTATCCTAAAATAGTTTCAGGTTATTTAAAGGTCGTTTGAGGCACAAAAGAAGGTATAAAGTATGGAGATTTGTTTTGAAGGGAATTGAAGGAAAGGTGTTTGTCTTAAAGTTGGTTATTTCTGAGTGAATGAGAAGAGGCAAACTGAAGGAAGGAGAAAAGTAGTAGAAGGTTGTGAGAGAGAAATCCTGAGAGGAAAATAAAGGACAAGAACATGAGTGAACATATGAAGTTGTTAAAGAAAAGAGAAAGAGAAAATCTTGTTTTATACAGTCAATAATTTATTGTGCTTTATAGTCTTTATTATGTCTTTGATTATTTTTAAAACAAATTTTTTCATTTGGAAAAACTTGCTCTGGAAAAGTATAGGCTAGATAGCTCCTGAGAATATACAAGATTCTGTTCAATATTGAGGATATAAAATTTTGCAACAGAAATTACTCCTCAAAAAATAGAAATTAGGCGAGAAGCTCTCAATACTGTTAATAATTTTCAAAAATTATTGAGATATTAATTGGCTCTGTCCTTCCCTTTACCCTCACATGTGCTTTAACTAATTTGTTCTCTATTTTAGAAGGGCCCACTGCATTGGATAGTCATTGGAAACTAACACCGCTGGTGGAAAAGGAATTTTAAATACTGTATTTTTGAAAGACACTCTTGTAGTCACAAACTTGCATTGCTCAGGTTTCATTATTGTGTGGTAAAGGGTCTTTCTCTAACTTGAAATTTAAAAACTTTTTATGATTTTCTTTTTCTTTATTGTTAATTAGTCTAAAACTTAGGACATTTTAGCATGGAGTAACAGTGAAATAACTTGATTTTGTATTGGAAATGAGAAAAGTAATGACTAAATTACAAATTCAGTGCTTTTAAAGGTACTTTCTTTCTGTTCCTGTTTCTGTTGACCGGTCACCAGGGGTCCGTGGAGAGACTGGACGCAGTCATATCTCCCAGACCATGGCCAGGCAGCGGGACGCCGCCTCCTGTGCCCTGTTGTCAAAGTCTGTTTATTGTCTTTAGTCTTGTCTAAGTGGTAGGTGGCAAATTTCTCTAGGCCCACCTACACCTCAGTAATTGTCCTTGTCTGAGTGTCTGTTTTGTGCTTTCTGTTTTGTGTTTTCTGCGCAAGCGTTAGAGGGGAAAAAACCAGAGTTCACAGAAGACACCCTTGGGGTGTCTCCTGCAACATTTCTAAGAAGGATAAGCTTATAAAACAAAAAGGGGGAATATGGTATACCCGATAAAGGCTTAATAGAGCATTATTTACTTTTAAATTTTTTAAAAAAGATGAACAAGGTAGCACAGCAGCTCATCGGCATTGGGTGAAACAGGCCGGTGAGCCTTTGCAGCAGCCAGATACTACAAGGATCTAACAGGGGATTGGGTGCCTGCTGAGGTACTGAAATGGGGCCGAGGTTTTGCTTATATCTCTACAGGAACAGAGAAAGCTGCTCCGATGATGATGCTGATAGGCCATCTTCTGATGTTTGAAGAAGAGCTATATTGGACCTATGTACCGGATCCACCAATTTTGCATCCGTCCATTTTGGGAAGGCCCAGAAATTGTGGTGAGAGTAAATGACACACAGCTGTTGCATCTGCCCCAAAGATGACTGATCTAAGGAGTAAATGAACCAGGATTTAATTATACTGGAATGGGAGAAGGATTGCCCATCTGCTTTAGTAAGGACAACACAAATCCTGGATTGGTCAGGTGGAACCAACGAACACACTGGAAGTTATAGATTGAACACCAGTTGGACAGTTGGGACTATGGTGGACTGATGAGGAGTTTCCTAAACTTATGTGTGGAGGTTGAGCGCAGATGGGTGAACTGCACCCTGGGGGAGGGGCTCTAAGAGGAACGCATGCACATGTAACAGCATGTGTTGCTCCACCACAGTGCTGTTGGTTGGTGAAATTAATATCAACATAGAAGGAGATTTAATGTTACATGTTATGACTGCAATTTAACTAACTGTATTTCTTTTGTTCTGGAAGGAACTACTGTAATGGTTTTTCATCAAACCTTTTTTGTGGTGATTCATGTTTATGTTACTGGGCCTTGGTATGCTGACCAGGGTCTCCAGGTGTTAGTCTCATACTGTGCAAATGCTAATAATTTGTCTAAAAATGTTACGATGGCTTTAGGACCCAGGAAAATATTGATGACAAGTTAGAACAGAAGCTTGATGCATTATATAGTCTAGTTATGTATTTAGGAGATGAAATCCAAGGTCTAAAAGTGAGATCTCATTTGGAATGCCATGCAGCATATCAGTGGATTTGTGTTACCTCAAAAATTTATAATGAAAGTCAACATGGATGGGATCGCGTGCTCTCATCTCCAAGGTGTCTGGCATGATGCTAACATGTCCTTAGATTTAATACGACTGCATAGAGAAATTCAGGGACTGCAGGAAGCGGGACCCCTTCAGTTTGATGCAGCTGAAGAGGCCTCAAAATTTTTACAACATCTAAAAAGTTTTTACCATCTTGGTCTCCTTTGGGTCATTTGCTTTTTCGGTTTTAGCCTTGGGCCTTTGTGTAACTATAGGCCTATGTCTGCTTCCTCCTTTGATGAAATACTTCTTCAATTCCCTGCTAAAGATTCGAGCAGAGATGCATGGTCTCAGGCTCCAGGCTCAGGCTTGAGCCAGTTATATGTTACATCTCCCATTTGCAGAGGCTGGTAGTCAAAGACGGGTAAGAATCCTCCAGGGCTGGGACCAACCTAAGACAGGGCATGATTGCAAGACTTTCATGTGCCAATGACGGGTAAGGCCCAGACCTGTGGAGGGTCGCCTAAGACAGGCACAGTCTATCTGCACCATAGCTGGGAAAGCTTTGGCATTTTAATAAATAAAAAAGGGGGAGATGTCGGGAGCCATTTTGAGACACTGAAGAAGTCACGTAGCTTATAGGCCATAAAGCAGTTACTGAGACTGCTTAAACAATGGTTCAAGGAAGCAGGGATTTGAGTTAAACATTACTGACCCTGTAGGAGAGGTATGCCTCCTAAAGTAACCCTTTTAAGATAGTGGAATGTTTAACAGAAAGCAAGGATGTTTGCACCCTGAGGGAAGGATGTATAGGAACTTATGTAAATGTCAGCATTCCTATGGTAATGTCCTCTGTGCCTTGCTATTGTGTTCGAAAAGAAATATAAGGGCTGTGCTAAATAAACTCAAGGCTGCAGCGTTGACTGTATGCCCTCCCGAAGCGCTTTCCTGTCTTCTTCTTTTTCCTTAGGCTTCACCCTCCTCTTTTAGGTGCTGTTCGACTTTAGCCGGCTGGCTCCGGCAATTTTGAGGGCAACTATATGGAAGGGGAGTTGGGGGGCAGCAAAAAAAGGCAAAGGGATTAAGAGGTACAAATGGATAGTCGTAGAATAGATATGGAGATGAAGAGTGTAGCATGGAGAAGATGGGTAATAATGTAATAATAAATATGTAAGGTGGAAGAGGTGTACTAGATTTAGTGGGTTGATTGTTTCGTGAGTTGTGTAGACCTCTGACCACTATGCTATACAATTGAAACTGTTATATTATTGTATGCCAACTATAATTGAAAAAAAAACTCATTGAATTGACTCTATTTTTATCAAATAAACAAAATTGTCTTTATGTCAAAAAACTATCTCTAGAGAATGCATATGGTCATTATGTAATAAAAGACAGTAAATTTAACAGGAAATCAGTGATACATAAATTCATACACAGCCACATATTAAATGTATAAAATTCAAATTTATGACATTTTTAATATAATGTTTATAATATGACACAAAGCATAAAAATTAATAGCTTCAAAACAGTAATATTATTTTCTAGTATTTATTGACCAGTTACCAATATAATTATAACACAGGTCAGGGGATCTTCTAAGTTGCTACCCTTCAGATTCCACTTGGAAAGTTTTGACTATGCATAACTGTGACCACACACCTAGCGTTTAAGCTCTTATTAGTTGAGAAAAGGAGGTGGTGACTAAGAACATATGTAGTTTTAAAGCTCCCAGAAAATCTGTGTAAGAATCATAAATTTTGATTTCTTGATCTGGTCATATTTGGTCCCTTCTCAAGTTAAAAACAAATAAACATAAACAAGATCAAATTTTCTGAAAACACAGAAAACACTTGGGATAAAAATTTAAAGGCACCAAACAATTTACTAAAGAACTCTTGGACTAAACAGGAGCTCTAATCTCTATTCAAAATTATTCAGAATAACAGAGAAATTTGAACATTTCATGAAAGGATAGTTGGAGGTTGACATATGAATGAATCATAAATGATATAATCTAATGATTTTAATTATTTTCGAAATTGGGTGTGAACAAAAACTGAAACTGAGATGGTAGGAGGGAGGGGAGTGGAGGGAAATAGATGGGGTAAAAGAGGTCAAATATGTGGGGCCAGAAAAAAATTTAACTATAGGAGGTAAACACACACAATGTGTGTGTGTGTGTGTGTGTGTGTGTGTGTGTGTACATGCCTTACTGTTAAAATGTACAGCTGAAATTTACTGGATTTTGTCAACTAATGTCACCATAAAAAGGTAAATTAATAAAAAATTAAATTAAAAATGAAAAAATAATAAAAGTGAAACACACACACACACACACACACACACACACACACACACACCCTGAAACTGAGGAGGCCATTAATAAGAAATAGAGGATGAACAGAAGTGTAGAAATGTAACAGGATAACGAAAACAGGCTAGAAAAGAACACAATGTGCATAAATGGACATAGAAAATTTGTCTAAGATAGTTATAACATTTCAAACAATATATTTTGAAGTAATAATATGGGTTTAATCCCTAATCTTTTTTTAAGAAAAACATTGACTCTTACCTTTGTTAAGAAAAATGTTTTGTTTTCTACTTCCATAATACATTTCTTGTAATTTTCAGATGGCTTAAACAATTACAGAAAATTAAATTAAAATGTTTAAAAATATAATGTACTAAGACAATTCAGTGGAGGAAAGAAGAGATTGTCCAACGAACAAGGTCAGAAGGCTTAGATAGCTGAAAATAATATATGAGACATCTACTTCACACCACAAACAAAAATTATCTGACAAAAGGTCATAGATAAAGTGTAAGAGACAGAAAATAAAACTCTTGGAAAAAACCGTAGCAGTATATCTTTGTGACATTATTATAAGCAAAATTTTTAAATAATATCCAAAGCACAAGCAACAAAAGAATAGAGATATGGTTGATATTATCCAATGCAAAAACTCTGTGCTTCATTGGAGAGAATAAAGAAAGTTATAACACCAACCCATGTAATGGGAGAGTGTATTTGCAAATCATAATTTTATAAGTGACCTATATCTAGATATATAGGTATATACTTGCAACTCTAAGATAGAATTATAACCCTATTTCAAAATGGGCAGAGAATCTGAATAGACATTTCTTTAAAGAAGACATAGAATTGAATAACAATTACATGAAAAGATGCTAGACCTCCTTACAGCTGAGAGTTTCAGCCAAAGAAAATAAGTCAGCTCTAGAGAAGTACTGTCTGATATTGTCCCGGTAGTCAATAATGAGGTATTTTACATTTAACAACTTATTTAGATGTGAGATCTCATGGAAAGTGACCTTAGACAAAAAAATAAAAATTTAAAAGTACATAAAGAAAAGTATATGTAGAGAAGAGGGAAGACTTGACTCACAATTTATTAATTGTTCTAAAGCTTCAATGTTTTAAAAGACAACTTGCCAATGAATAAAACTTAGAATGCATTAAAAAAAAGTTTAAATCTAACAGATTTCACATCCACTCAGATACTTATAGTAGAAATAGTAGTAGTAGTAGTAGTCGTTGTCGTCGTCGTCACCTTCATGGTGGTGGTGTTGGTGGTGGTGGTGGTGGTGGTGGTGGTGGTGGTGGTAGTAGTAGTAGTAGTGGTATAGTAGAAATAAAAATTTAAACCTTGGAAAATAACAAGTTCGTGAGGATGTAGAAAATTTGCAGCCCTTATACATTTGTGTCGGATTAAAATGATGTAGCCATTTTGCAAAATTGCATTTGGCAGTTCCTGAAAAAGTTAAACTTAGAGCGATCATATGACCCAGGTATTCCTTTCCTAGGTGTTTACCCAAGAGAAACAAGAACATGTGTCTTCACAAATACCTGAATACAAATATTTATAGCAGTATTCTTTATGACGGTATCCAAAAATAATGGAAACAATCCAAATGTCTATCTACTGATGAATGGATGAAAAACCTGGTATATTTTATGCCTGAAACATTATTCATCCATAAAAAAGGAGTAAAGTACTGGACCATCTTCTTACACCATATACGAGACTCAAAATAGATTAAAGACTTAAATGTAAGACCCAAGACCATGAAACTTAGAAGAAAACATAGGCAGTAAATTCTCTGATATTACTAACAGTAATTTCTTTTCGGATATATCTCCTCGGGCAAGGGAAACAATGAATGAATGAATGAATGAATGAATGAATGAATGAATAGGACTGCATCAAACTAAAAAGTTTTTGTGCAGCAAAGGAAACCATCAACAAAACAAAAAGACAACTGTATAAGAGGTTAACATCCAAAATATATAAAGAACTCATACAACTCAACAACAACACCAAAAAAAACCCCAATTCAATTAAAAAATGGACAGAAGACCTAACGGATACTTCTCAAAAGAGAAAATACAGATGGCCTGTAGACATATGAAAAGATGCTCAAAGTCACTAATTATCAGAGAAATGCAGATTAAAACCACAATGCGATATCACCTGACACCTGTCAGAATGGCTATCATCAATAATCAAAGAACAACAAGTGTTGGCGAGGATGCAGAGAAAAGGGAATCTTCGTACATTGTTGGTGAGATTGTAATTGGTACAGCCACTATGGAAAACAATCTGGAGGTTTCTCAAAAAATTAAAAATGTATTCACCTTTTGACCCAGCAATTTCACTTCTGGGTATTTATCCAAAGAAAACCAAACAATAATTTGTGAAGATCTATGCATCTTAATATTCATGGCAGCACAATTTAACAATAGCCAAGATATGGAAACAACCTAAATGTCCATCAACAGATGATTGGATAAAGAAGTTATGGTTCATATATACAATGAAATATCACTCAGCCATTAAAAAAATGAAATCCTTCATTTGCAATGACATGGATAGACCTAGAGGTTTTATACTGAGTGAAATAGATCAGACAGAGAAAGATAAATACACATGATTTCACTTATATGGAATCTAAGGAAAAGAACAAACTAATCAAAAACAGGCTCACAAATGTAGTGGGCTATTCAGTGATGGACAGAGGGGAGGGGGATTGGAGGGCTGGGAGAATGGGGTGAAGGGTTAAAGAAGTACAAATTAGTAGTTGATAGATCGTTACAGGGATGGGGAGCATGGCATAGGGACTGTAGTTAGCATTAACATATTGGCTAGGTGGAAAACCAGAGGACAGCAGGAACAATTAGAGGGATCGTTTTATAAACTAGGTAAACGTCTAACGAATGTACTGTATACTTGAAACTAATTTTTTAAAAAGGAAAAAAAAAGGCCAAAATACCCCATTCTATATTGTGGATAATGTTAGAGAGAGAGAGAAGAAGGGAAGGAAATTCAAAATGGAAGAGCTAGATAAAGCAAAAATGGCACATAAACACACACAGAGATACAGGTTTTCACACAGATGAGAGTAAAAAAATGCTGAAATTCTACTGTAAGGATAGGCAATTCTTTTAATTTTCTCTGCAATGCAAGTGTGCCTGCTTACATGAAAGGTGTTACCCTAAAAGCAACTGCTGAAGATAAATACCACATTGAAACAAGTGGCCTAACATTACATAGGATATGTTAGGGAAGATGTAAAAGGCTGTCAGTCACTGGAGACCACACATGCAACCCACAGTAGACATGTCATCACCCCACCCTGACATCACTCCGGGTCTGCAATATTCTCCTCTGAGGACATGAGCACATTGAGAAATTGAATATTTTAGAAGTATACTCTCTTGCAACCACAAAGCATGTGCAGAACATGGGCTGTATCAAGAAATTTCACATTAAGCATCGATATAGTCATTTGATTACAGACAAATGCCACATGCTTAGACACAGCCTTGAATGCAGTTTCTGCGTTTTTTTTCTCTGGAGAAATCAATTATCTGGATCTCACAGAAAGCCATTAGCCTCTCCTGAAGAGGATTTCCTTTCTTCTTTTGACTCTTAGGGTCTTGGGCCAGGATGCCTCAGGTCCAAAGAGTAATTACTGATAATTTGTGGGACATGATCTCTTTAGGGTAGTGGAGCTCCACAACTCTTGGCTTCTCCTCCAAGCTCACATCAACAATGCCTTTGCCAACAGAAACATCCACTGAGCCCTTGTTCCTTACATTAACCCGAGGCCAAGGGGATAAGTGTTTTGAGACACTTTGTGCCCTGATCCCTGGATCTCAGCAGTAGGAAAAGATGAGGTCTCAATAGCCTCACTCATTCTAAGCACTCCAGGGAAGGAGCAAGGAAATCGGGTTGACAAAATAGACCCCAAAATGATATTAATTGCTCTCTTCTCTCTTGAAAGTATTGAGGAGAAAGAAGGGAAATAAAGTCATTATTTATTCTGCATTGCTAGAATTTCTATGTACACATTACATAATAATCAGGAGGAATTAACAGAATTCCCCACAACAAAGGGTGAAAAATACTCCAAACATGCACACACACATGCACAAGAATTGATGTGTGCAGTGTCAGATATTATTTTGGCTTGAGAACAAAAGATAACCAGAGTAGATCCGATTCCTGGACAAAAGATCAAGTGGAAAAAACTCACCAGTACCAAGTCTGCATTTGTATAGAAACTTAGATTTGGGTATTTAAGACTGTTCCTTAAAGTTATATTGCACAGTGTGTGCAAGGCTGCAGGAGTAAGAAGAAAGTAATCAGAGAGATTCAATGGAAGTTTCTTCACAACAAAGAGACAAAGCCTGCTTCAAAGGTGAGCTGAAGAGAGCACGTCTGTGGGGGGTTCAGCTTGCTGCAGGGACAAACAATCACTGTATAGGCCACAGCAATTTTCACTGTCACTGTAAGCTCTCAGCTTGTGGAATCACTGTATAGCATGTGCCAAGCTAGTGTGCCTGACAAGGGCATGACTAGAGCAGAGAGGGACCTTTTAGAAGGGAATCACGGTGCTTAGACCTGGCCCTTAGTTTCTCTGTAATGCAGGCGCCTGGCTTTCCCTTGTTTTCACTGCTTTACTTTAGTTCCACTGAGGAGATCTGTGTACACACAGCCCTAGGACTCAGCACCTGTCTTCTACCACCCTGGAGAAAAACTATTTGGAAAAACATATTTGGCCCTCTCCTTATCCCTTGGAATCTATGGTATCATCATGATCCAGGCAGGCTTGGGTGACCACTGCATCTTGAGACAGAAGTCTCCCTCAGACTGTGCCCACAAGGGTCTGGGAGTGGTTGTGTCAGACAACTGTTCTGAGGAATTTGACAGAGTTAACTTAGAAAGGGCTGCTGTTGGAGTTAACAAGAGACCTAGTAGACTCAAACATTTCAAAGGATGCTTTAGGAAAGACGTAAAGGCCATCAGTCATTGGAGACCACATATGCAACCCACAGTAGACATGTCATCACCCCACCCTGACATCACTCCCATGTCTGCAATATCCTCCTGAAACAAACAAACAAAATGAGTTTTATGGTTTATGATGGGTCACATATTTTACTTTCAGGGATTAAAAGATTCTTTCCACAATGTAACCTCCTAGTCCTTAGCCTGATATTCTGTGCCTGCTGATTGATAATTCTGGCACCAATCCCTATCATTATGTGGTATAATGTGTCACAAGTAAAAATAACTCTGTTTTTGACCCAACATTTATATACCTTCAGTCATCCTAGTCTTTTTATAACATTTTCCATGAAAAAATGTTCCCAAAAGAATTTCTAAACTTATTCTCTGCCTCTCTCTCCTTCCCTGAATATGCTTTTACTCAAACTTCTTTTACCCCACAACACTTGAGCTCAAATGCTTTTTCAAGGTTAAAATGCCTCTTGTATTGGTTAGCTTTTGCTTTGAAAGAAACCACTTCCAAATTTAGTGATTGGATGAATTATTTATTAACTCAACTTCTGGAGTTCAACTATGTGGTCTGGACCCAGCTGTGTTGTTCCTGTATAGGTCTCTCCTTGCCACTCTTGTGTCTGTAGTCAGGGGTGGATGACCTGGATCTAGGCTGGACTCAATCATATGTCTGGTGATTCATATGCTATCAGCATGGATGCCATGTTTTTTCCCCCACAGATCTTCTACAGCAGAATAATTGGCATGGTCACATGGCAGCAACACTTAAGAGGACAAGAGAAGGACTTATAAGGTCTTTTGAAAAACTAGGCTCAGTAATTTACAATGTGTCACATTTTGTTGCTAGAATCAAATCACATGGCTGGCTCAGATTCCAAGCTTTGGGAAGAAGAGTCTATCTCTTGACAAAAGGTAACTCTTTTATGATCTAATGCAACTCTTTGTGACCAAATTCTCACCCCTGATCAGTTAGCATGACTTGACACTATTAACTCTGCTATTTTTCATTTAAAATAATTTTATCAATGTACACTTCAAATATAATAAATTGTATATACTTAATGCACCACACTTTTGTAAGCTTTGATACTGCCTACCCTCAAAACCATTTATCACTAGTGGTATAATGAACAGACTTTAACACTCACTCCCTAAGATTTCTGTGCGCCTTGGACATGTCTCTCTTTGCTCTTCTTTCTTCCATCCCCAGCAAACATTTGTCTAATTTCTGTCACTAGGTTTTTATATACATGAAATCATACAATATGAATTTCTCTATATAACTGGCTTCTTTCACTCAGTAGAAATGTTTCTGAGATTTGTCCATGTTTCTGTAATCAATAGTTCTATTTTTTATTTTATTGATAAAATAAAAAGAAAAATCTAATAGAAAATATATTTCACACATAGGAGAAAAACGTATTGAAGCCTTATGTACCATAGAAAATATTGACCTAATATATTTATGAGGGCAAAGAATTGATTGAGGAAGTAGTCCCGAGTGTTTGTGAGGAGTCCTCAATTCTATGACTTTATTTATTTTATACACCAAAGAAGAGGCTGCAAGATCTGCATATGGTTTAAGGCAGAAGTGTCCACTTTGACAGGGTAAAAGGCATCATCAATTTAAATCAATGTTTCTCCCCAAATTCAAGGACAGTGGTGGGGAAGAAGCAGCCTTTTTCATCTCTTCAAAGCCTTATCAGATTTCATTTTTGGAGATTTGAGACCAATGGAAGTAGTTTGTCATTGTTCAGTTTTGAATTTTTAGCAGTCCCTTTTCGATACGACCAGATTTATCTTTTTTACAATATTAAAAATCATTTTGGGTTTTAATTTAGCTCTTTACACTGGACTCTGTCTCCAGTAATTAAGCTGTATATTCATGATACAGTTTGGTTCTTTTTCTCTAGTTTCACTGAAAATTTGGCTAGGTAATTAGTGTGGCCACACTTGGAGAATGGCAAGAACTTCGCAGTCTGTTTTAGTTTTCTTAAGCAGACATTATCTGTCTAATCCTTTAGGAAAAACTAAAATTTAAGGTCAATTTTTGTCTCAGGATCCATCAATACGTGAGCAATTAATTTCCGAAAGATGTACAGCACCAGGAAAAATAATAAAGGATTTTCTTGAGTGTTTTCACTTTCTTGAATTTGAGAGCAGTCTATGGATTTTGAAATGTCAAAAAATGGAGTCCCACAAACTGTTCACAATGCTGGTTGGCCACTTCCAATGCGCCAGGCAGATTATTAAGTAGGAATCCTAGAGTAGCTTCGGGATCTCGATAGTTGCATCCCATGTTGAGGCCCTGGGGACCCTACCCAGGTGAACTAGCTGATATAAATTGGGTAATATGGATTATAGAAGTGTATGGTGATATTAATCTCTCACTAAAATGGGTGAAGTTCTTATGTAGATATGGTAAGACCTTAGCTATAAGCACTTAATATTGCTTAATATGAGGGATACAAAGTACATCGAAAATGTTTTTCAGGGTACACTGCTGAGGCAGCTAAACCTAAGCCTGAGCCTTACCCTTACCTAAACCTCAACTCTAATTTTAACTCTGACACTCACCCTACCCAAATCCTAAACAAAAACCCTAACCTAAGCACTAATCCTACCCGGCCCCATAACTTCTAACACTAATTTAACATCAAATCCTAAACTGAAAGCTATTTATAATCATAAGCTAACTTTAACCCTAAATTTAACCCTAACCCTGACTTAAAAACCTAAACCTAATCCTAAAACTAATACTAAGCCTAAACCTGACCCTAGCTTTGACCTTAATACTAAAATCCATATTTAAAACCAAACCTATCTAAGGTAACTCAAATCCTAATTCTAATCACAAATTCAAGTTTAAAACCTAAACCTCACCTAACCATAATGCTAACACTAAAACATAAACTCAAAACTTAACCATAGCCCTAACCCTAACTTGAAACTAAACTTGACACGAATTTAAAATTAAAACCAAATCTCAAAACTAACTTTAAGCCGAACATAATTCTAATCCTAAAAGCAAACTCAACTGATATCTAACCTCTCGCAAACCCTAAACCATTATAGATCTTTAAAACCTAACCCTAACCTTAAATGAATATAACTCTAACCATATAACTCAACACTGATTTTAGTGTAATTCCTATATCCCTGAGTCAAACCTAGATCTAAAATAAATGTAAATCTTAGCCTAATTCTTGCCCTACATCTTAATCTAACACGAAGTCTAAAGTTAATTTAACCAAACACTAAATAAAGGTTAATGTCTTCTCTTAAAAGAACATAAACTCCAACCCTAATCCTAACCCAAGTTTTAACACTATCCCAACTTATGTATGTATTATGTATTTATTTATTTATTAAAATTAATTAAAATTTTTATGGTGACATTGGTTAACGAAATACAATAAGTTTCAGCTGTACACTTTAATAGTAAGGCATATATATATTTACACTGTGTGTTCACCTCTCATAGTTAGATTTCTTTCTGTCAACATATATTTGACCCCTTTACCCTATCTACCTTCCCCTCCCTATGATAACCACTAGTCTATTTTCTGTGTCCATGAATCTCTGTTTGTCCTGTTTGTTTGTTGCTTTTAGGTTTATATCCCACATATAAGTAATATCATGTGATTTTCAACTTAGTCTGGCTTATTTCGCTTAGCATGATTATCTCAAGGTCCATCCATCATTGTTGCAATGGCAGTGTTCATCTCTTTTTATGTCTGAGTAATATTCCATTGTATATATGTACCACAGCTTCTTTAGACAATCATCTATCATAGGACACTTCTGTTGCTTTAATGTCCTGGCCACTGTGAAGAGTGCTACTATGAATATCGGTGTGCAAATATCTTTTTGGATATGAACTTTCAAGTCTTTGAGGTAAATACATAGTAGAGAGATTGTTGGATCATAATAAATCAATTCTTAGTTTTTTGAGGAGCCTCCATACTGTTTTCCATAGTGGCTATACCAATTTGAAGTCCCACCAGCAGTGTAGGAGGGTGCCTTTTTCTCCACATCTTCTCCAACATTTGTTATTACTTCTGTTGATTATAGCTATTCTAACAAGTGTGAGATGGTATCTCATTGACTTGCATTTCCCTAGTAGCTAGCAATGTTGAACATCTCTTCAAAATATTTTTGGCCATTTGTATGTCCTCTAGGGAAGTGTCTATTCAGGTCCTCTGCTCATTTTTTGATTTGATCATTAGCTCTTTTTTGTTATTGAGTCATATGAGTTCTTTGTATATATTGGATATTAGGGCCCTTATCAGAGGTGTTGCTTGCAAATATATTTTTCCATTTGGAAAATGGAAACCTAGAAATAAATCAGAAAGAAGAGGAGAGAAACCGAAGAATGAAAAATAACTAAAGAGAAATTCAAGATAGCTGATACTATCTTGAAAGGAAACGTAAGAATAATGGGCATTATTGAAGGCGAGGGAAAGGAAGCAGGGACTAGAAAAACATTTTCAGACAAATAGGGACGAGCATTTCTCATATCGAAGGAATGAGCTGGAGCTTGAAATTCAAAAAGTTAACAGAACATCCAATTATCTCACCCCAAAAAGGCCAGGACACATTGTATTAAAATTATCAAAAATCAATGACAAAGACAGAATTCTCAGGACAGCCAGGGAGAAGAAAATGGTAGCTTATAAAGGAAAGCCATTAGATTAGCCTCACACTTCTCAGCACAAACCTTACAAGCCAGAAAGGAATGGAATCAAATATTTAAACTATTAAGTGAAGGAACTACCAGCCTAGAGTAACATATCCAGGTAAGCTCTCCTTTAGATATGAAGGAGAAATTAAGACCTTTCCAGATATAGAAAAATGAAGAGAATTCTCCACTATGAGGCCTGCACTACAGGAAATATTGAAAGAGGTGGGCTCACCTAAAACAAAATGACAAAACAAACAAACAACAAACAAACAACAACAACAAAAAACCATAATTAGGAGTAAAGTGACTATCAGGCAAATAGAAGCAGAGGAGTCCAAGAAGAGAATTATTGTAGCAAGATAGTAGTGAACGTTCAGCATACATAGGGACAAATTGAGATAACAATGACGGAAAAGGGGAGGATACAAAGACCCAAATTCACAAAGGGGAATGGAGATAAGGCCATGCAAAAGAAAATGGACAACTATATATATAACTATCCTTTTCATATGCATAAAGGTAATCACATGCCAAAGATTGAGAACTGAAGTATATAACGTAAAACAAGAAGAACAGAGGGAAACCCATAAAAGCCAACCAAAATAAAGAAAACAGAAACACAAGGACAAGGAAGCAGTGCAAACACCGAGCTACCAAAAAGCAAAAGATAAAATGGCTATAAGAAGACCTCATATTTCAATAATCACCCTAAATGTAAATGGACTGAACTCACCAATCAAAAGGCACAAAGTTGCAGAATGGATCAAACACAAAACCCAACCATATGCTGCCTCCAGGAGACACATCTCAGCTCCAAAGACAAATATAGACTCAAAGCAAAAGGGTGGAAAATGATATTTCAAGCAAATGACATTCAGACAAAAGTGGGAGTAGCGGAACTAATATCAGACGAAATAGACCTCAGACTAAAAAAGGTAAAGAGAGATACTGAAGGACACTTCATAATGATAAAAGGAATCATGCACCAAGAAGACGTAATACTTATCGATATCTGTGCTCCCATTCATAGGAACCCTGAAATATGTAAAGCAATTACTAATAAAACTAAAGGGAGAAACAGACCAAAAGACAATCATAGTAGGGGACCTGAATACACCACTGTTGGGTATGGACAGGTCATCCAAACAGAAAGTCAATAAGGAAATCACATCCTTAAATGACACACTAGACCAATGGACATAATTGACATTTACAGAGCCTCCCATCCCCAAACAGCTGCTTATACATTCTTCTCTAGTGCACATGGGACATTCTCAAAGATTGACCACATACTGGGACACAGAGATAGCCTCAACAAATATAAGACGGTTGAAATCATACAAACCATTTTTTTTATCATAATGCTTTGAAACTAGAAATCCACAGCAAAAAGAAAGCAGGAAGAACCACAAAAATGGAGATTAAGGAACATGCTGCTAAAGAATAAAGAGATCAAGAGATACATAGAAATGAATGATAATGATAGTACAACACATCAAAACTTGTGGCACATGGCAAAAGTGGTCTATCTTCAAAAACAAGAACAAGCCCAAATAAACAACCTAATACTTCATCTTAAAAAAACTAGAAAAGGAAGAACAAGTGAGGCCTAAAGTTAGCAGAAGGAAAGAAATCGTCAAAATGAGAGCAAAAACAAATGAAATTGAAAACAAATGAACAAAAAATAAATAAAAAGAATAAATGCAACAAGGAGCTGGTTCTTTGTGAAGTTTAATAAAATTGACAAACCCTTGACTGGACTCACTAAAGAAAAAAAGAGAAAGGACACAAATAAAATCAGGGATGAAAGAGGGGAAATTACGACTCACATCGCAGAAATACAAAGGATCATGCAAGAATATATTAAAAAGTATATAACACCAACTTTAATAACCTAGAAGAAATGGACAGGTACTGAGAAAAATATGGTCTTCCTACACTGAATCAAGAAGATGTGTAAAATCTAAATAGACTGATCAGCAGTATGGAAATTGGAACAATGATCAAAAACCTACCAAAAAGTAAAAACCCAGGACCAGATGGCTTCACCAGTGAATTCTACCAAACATTCAAAAAGATGTAACACCTGTTATCAAACTGCACCAAAAAGCCAAAGTGGGGGCAATACTTCCCAACTCATTTTATGAGGCTAATATCATTCTGATACCAAAACCTGGTAAAGAGAACACACACAAAAAACTACAGACCGATATCTCTCATGAACACAGATGCAAAAATCCGAAACAAGATACTAGCAAAGAAAATACAGCAACATATTAAAAAGATTATATACCATGATCGAGTGGGCTTCATCCCAGGGGCACAGGGATGGTTCAACATATACAAATCGATTAATATCATATACCACATAAACAAATTTAAAAATTAGAATCATATCGATAGATGCAGAAAAAGCCTTTGACAAGATGCAGCATCCACTTATGATCAAAACACTTCCCAAATTCAGTATAGAAGGAAATTACCTTAACATAATAAAGGCCATCTAAAAGAAACCCTGAGACAACACTATACTTAATGTTGAATAACTAAAATCCTTCCCTCTAAGATCAGGAACAAGGCAAGGCTGTCCACTATCTCCACAGTTATTCAATATAACATTGGAGGTACTTGCAAGTGCAGTCAGACAAGAAAAAGATATCAAAGGTGTCCAAATAGGAAACACAGAAGTCAAGCTGTCACTATTTGAGGATGGCATGATTCTCTATATAGAAAACCCTAAAGACTACACAAGAACAGTACTAGAAACAATAAGCATATACAGTAAAGTCTCTAGATACAAAATCAATGTTCAAAAATCCATAGCGTTTATATATTCAAATAATGAAGCATCAGAAAAAGGAGTGAAAAAAATAATTCCTTTTGCAATTGCAACAAGAAGAATAAAATACCTAGGAGCAAATTTAATGAAACATGTGAAGAACCTATATAATGAAAACCACAAGACCTTATTGAAAGAAATCGAAGATACGAAGAAATGGAAAGGTATTACGTGTTCTTGGATTGGAAGAATCAACATTGTTCAAATGACCATGTTACCTAAAGCATTATACAGATTTAATGCAATCCCATCAAAATCCCATGGGCGTATTTTAAAGAATTGAACAAAAAATCATCAGATTTGGATGGAAGTTTCAGCTTTAACGAGAAAAAAAGACATCTTTTATTTCAAACTTTAACAATTTTTAGTATTTTTGTACAATCTGGATATAATTGATTAACAACGAACAAATTTAACTGGCAAAATTTAAGAAGGAATTTAAACCCAGTTCATAATACTAAAAGCATTTACAATTCTATTTGTTAGAAAATGTTTAAATCAGATTTACTTCTCGACAAAAAAAAATCTCCTTATTACCCTTCTTTCTACCAGAATCAAAACATACCACACAAATGCAATCTTCTCCAGACTAGAATTAAATGAGCCTCTATGATGATGAGCAACAGATTACAAAAATTTAATTATTTTTTATTTGTTGCCAGGCAGGACCCATTTTATTGTGTTTTATGCCCTGGAAAGTACCAGTTACATGATTGGGGCAAATTACATTTTCCCTTTGGAGTCATGCACAATTTAAATACAAAATAAAGCAAAAAGAAGTCAAGATCCATAAAATCAGATGGCAGGGTGAAAAGAAAGATAACAAAACTGAATAAAATGAACTGAACATAAATTAATAGGGAAAATGGTGGAAGTAAAGAATCGGACGCTGCATGTTTTATTTAATAAGGGTAACTACTACGCAATAATGTAAGTCCAGCGGGATTTTAAAGTGGAAAGTAAATTCAAATTTTTATGTGAATTCCATAAACTTTTACAATTCACAAGCAATGGAAGTTTTCTTTTTAAAGCATCATCTGACTTGGTTTGATCTATGGGCTTGATTTATGATCTGACTGACAGTTTATAAATCTTAGCGTAAATTATGTGAAAGGTGTATTTCAGTTCTACTGAGTCTCATATGTGATTTACCATTTCCTCTTTACTCTCTGTTGTGAACAATTAAAAATCTATTGATTACTATCAGAAGCCAGGAATTTTGTCCAAATAAAGGATTTCTCAAAAGGGTTTTTTTTAAATCTCTCTTGCTGTTAATTCATATAGTTGTAATTCATTATTTTATAATAAACCGTGCATCGTTAACTCTCTTCCAATTAACTTTTTAACACCTGATTCAAAACAAGTAGCTGTTGAGTGTCTGAAATTCAAGAATTCTACTTTTTAAAGCCAGCTTTACTGCTCATGTAATTGGGAAAACACTTTTACAATAAAAGAGGCACTTGAAACAGAGGGGGCTCAGCAGTGGAACTATACAGCTTTAGTGATGAAGCTTAAGAGTCGAGAGATCAACTGGAGTCCCACTGTCCAGAAAAGGACTGCTAGGATCACGCTAGAGGAAATGGTTGTATCTTTAACAGATATGGACCTAGAACATTGGGAGACAGATGGTTTCATATTTTAAAAATGTCTTCCAGAAAGGCCTTCACCAGAAGCTCTTTCACAAGGCTTATGTGAGTTGGGTTTGATGCCCGCATTCCTGACATATTCCTGATGGCAGCACTAGCTCCTATTTTTTCCCCAAGAGCCATTTAAAACAAATCCCACAAATATTGACTGAAATTTCAAAATTACCTAAATTAATACTCAAATGGAGATTAGATAATAATTCACTTAAACCCCCTCAGTTTTAATAGATATGAAATTTAAATTTTGTCCAGTTGTTATTTTTCATCTTTATTGAAGTATAATAGACAATTAGTTGCTTGTATTTACATTGTACAATTCTACGAGTTTTCTTTCAATTGAATAGTTGGCATACAATAATAAGTTTCAGCTGTATAGCATAGTGATCAAAGATCCACATAACTTGCAAAGTGATCACCCCACTAAATCTAGTACCCCTCTTCCCCTTACATATTTATTACGACATTATTAACCATCTTCCCCATACTACACTCTACATCTCTATGTCTGTTCTGCAACTATCCATTCGTACCTCTTAATCCCTTTGCCTTTTTTTTGTCCCCCCAACCTCCTGCCATCTAGCATCCCTCTAAATATTCTCTGTATCTATGAGTTTATTACCGCTTTTGTTGGTGGTGGTGGCGGTGGTGGTTTTGTTTTTTAGATTCCATGTGTACGTTTAATCATGCGATATTTGTCTTTCCTATCCAACCGATTTCATTCAGCACAATACACTCTAGGTCCATTAAGGCAATATCTTTTTCCATCCCCTTCCTTTTAGTCTGTGTGTGTTTTCATCTGAAGTGAGTCTCTTGTAGGAAGCACATGTAGGCTTCTTGTTTTCTTATCCATTCTGCCACTCTATCTTTCGGTTGGAGCACTTAATTCTTTTTCCATTTGAGGTACTCGTTGATAGGAATGTAGTTTTTACTACTCTTTATTCCTGTTTTTGATACATGTCATTTCTTCTTAAAGAAGTCGCTCCAACATTTCCTGTAATACTGGCTTAGTGATGACAAATTCCTTTAGCTTAGTTTTGCCTGGGAAGCTCTTTATCTGTCCTTCAACTCTTAATGATAGCTTTGTTGGATAAAGTATTCATAGATGTAGATCCTGGGTTTTCATCACATACAATATTTCGTGTCAAGCCCTTCAGTCCTGCATAGTTTCTTTTGAGAAATCTGCCACCAGTCTTATGGGTGCTCCCTTGTAGGTAAGTAACTGCTTTTCTCTTGCTGCTTTTAAGGTTCTTTGTATTTAACCTTCCGCATTTTAAGTATGATGTGATGGGCCTTATTGGGTTCCTAGTTTTGGGGACTCTCTGAGCTTCGTGTCTATTTCTTTATGTCTATTTCTTTCGCCAGGTTAGGGAAGTTTTCCATCATTATTTCTTCAAATAACTCTTCAATGTCTTGTTTTCCTTCAGGTGCCCCTATGAAACGGATATTTTTACCTTTATTAGTGTCCCATAAGTTCCTTAAATTATTATTATAGGCTCGGCTTTTTTTTTCTTTTTCCATTCTTATGGAGTGTCCTTGGCTTTCCCATCCTGTGTATAAGTCTTTTGATCCTCTTCTTTATTCACTTTGTTTATTCCATTTAATATACTTCTCATCTCAGATAAACTTTTCTTCATTTCTGATTGGTTCCCTTTTATAATTTCCATTTTCATTTTATGTTTTTTTCTTTATTTTAGTTTTTTTAAGTTCTCATTCAATTCATCTACGCTTCCCATAAGTTCATGGAGCATCTTTCTAACCAGTGTTTTGAACTCTGCATCTGTTAGATTGCTTGACTCCGTTGTTTCTGGATCTCTGCTCTGCTCTCTCATATGGTTTCTGCTTCTTTGTCTTCCCATTTTGACTGCCTCACTGTGTCTGTTTCAAAGTACTAAGCAAAGCTCCTAAGCCTCCCAGTCTCATTAGTGTGGATTTGGTGTAGCAGGTGTCCAGTGGCACAGTCCTGAGAGGGGTTCAGCTGCAGGCCAAATTTAGCCCAGCCTGTGACCCTCCAGGGCCACCTGTTAAGATTCATCAATGAATTCACAGGTGATGTGCTTATAGTTGCCTCAAAAGGGCATACCAGGAACCGAGGCCGGCTGCCACCAGTGTTAGTCTAGGCGCTGCTCAGCAAGGAGCACCTGACTCACCAAGGACACACCTGGCTGTGACTCAGGTGGGGCCATGAGTTGAGAGAGGCAGAGTTTCAGGGAGTCCTCTGCGCAGAGTGACCTCTGTTATCCAGTTTGATGATGTCTCCACTATGCCGGCACTGAGTCCACTCACTGGGAGGCGTGAGGGCGCAACAGAGGAACTATGGATACCGTGGCACTTCTGTACAGAACGAGTCTCACCTGGGCCCTCACTCTGACAACTCAGTGTCCCCCTGTGAGACCCTGGTGTCCCCTGTGCAGCCAAACTGGCACTGGTGCTCAGCGCGAGCAGGTCCATTGCCACGAAAGTCTGCCCACCAACACGGCCCCTTTAAGAGGCACCCGCAGCTGCAGGATGCTGCTGCTGCCGCCGCCTGGATCCCACTCAGCTGCTGGGACCTGACAGCCTCACATCCTCACCTCTTCTTACCTTCTGCTGTTGCAGAGTGATTTCTTAGATTTCTCCCTAGTTTTATGGCTTGTCATTCTAGATCCCACGTA